>QEPC01011258.1:5483597-5516955 GCA_003113815.1 Sphenodon punctatus | reverse complement strand
GCCAGTTGTATCTGGTGCGTAGGCTGCGTGCGTTCGTCTCCAGCCCGGACCTGGCCTCCCTCATCCATGCCTTCGTCACCTCAAGGCTGGACTACTGCAACGCACTCTACGTGGGGCTTCCCTTGTGCCTGGTTTGGAGGCTGCAGCTAGTGCAGAATGCAGCGGCTCATCTCCTTACAGGGACAGGTCATCGGGAGCACATAACACCTGTGCTCCGGACTCTGCACTAGCTGCCAATAGTGTGCCGAGCCAGGTTCAAGGTTTTAGTGTTGGTCTATAAGGCCCTTCACAGTCTGGGCCCCTCGTACCTCAGGGATCGCCTCGCCCTCCGTGCCCCAGAGCGGCTCCTGCAGTCGGCCAGGGGTGCCTTCTTGGAGGTCCCCCGCGTAAAGCAGGGGGCCACAATGGAGAGGGCATTCTCGGTGGCCAGGTCGCACCTTTGGAACTCCCTTCTGGAGAAAGCTCGCCTGGCCCCAAGCCTGTTGTCATTCTGGCGGTGTTGCAAAACCTGGCTGTTCGCCCAGGCCTTTGGGGAGGGGGGGAGGGGGGGTTAGGGTTGCGTTTTTCTCCCCTACCCTGTTCTATTGTTTTAATGCTGAAATTGTTTCCCAGGGCCCTGTTTTAAAAGTATTTAACTTGTTGATGGTTTTAAACTGTTTTATAGTGTTTTATATTGTTTTATTATTGTTGGAAGCCGCCCCGAGCTGATTACAGGAGGGGCGGGGTATAAATGTTTTAAATAAATAAAAATAAATAAATAAATAAATAAAGTTCAGGATGTAACGGCAAACATGCAGGAGAAATGTGTGTGTAAAAACACCCAATGATGGGTTCTAAATTACGGGTTACCACTCAGGAAATGAACCTTCGAGTTATTGTGGACAATACATTGAAATCCTCAGCTCAGTGGGTTAAAAAAGCAAACAGAACGTTAGGAATTATTCGTAAAGGGATAGAGATTAATACTGAAAATATGATAATGCCACTCTGTACCTTTTCTATTTCTACTATATCTTTTTTGAGATGGGGTAACTGCACCTTGAGTATTGTGTACAGGTCTGGTCGCCCCATCTCAAAATAAAAAAGGTACAGAGAAGGGCAACAAGAGTGATAAAGGATATGGAATGGCTTCTTCAAATTAGGATCTTCAAATTCCTCCTAAAAACCTACCCTTCTCTAGATACACCCCTCACCCCTCTGCAACTGGTCACTGATGCTGCCCTTTCATTCAGCATCCCTTCCCCCATGGAACTAAACGAAGCACATACACCTGCAACTTCATGTATGTGTTTGTCTCTACCTATGTTCCCTTTCCCTTTGTCTTCTCTAATCTGTAAACCCCTTGGAGTAGGGACCCATCTCTAATTAGGATTGTACCGTGCTACGTAAATTACTGCTGCTATATAAATAATACATAATAACCAGGGCATGAAATTTCAGATCAAGCTCCAGGAGTCGAAGAAAAAAAAAAAAAAAAAAAAAGAATCAGTTGCTAGACTTTATCCTAATATTAAACTGTTCTTGCCCAACTACACCCCTGAACCAGTCACCAGGCTCAGTTTTCTGGGCGCCAATGGCTCCCAGGCACCTGCAAATTAACGTGGCCTGTTCCAGATAACTAATTTCTTCTGTATAACAGGCTAAGACCGGAGATAGCACTCTCTGGCTGCAAACCCTTGTAAGAACTCATTTTGCCTCTCTCGCTGCACATGTTCTAGTATTTTCTCAGTCTTTTACTGTGAGGGCATATATTGCTCCCAGTATTCATGCTAATACACAGCTTTTAGAAAGCAAGCATCCAAGACTTCTTTATTCCTATGCTTTTCTATCCTCACACAATAAGCATGCACTTTATTATTAAAGGATTGAACTCTGTCACACTAATGTCCTAGGCACAGCCTTTAATTCCGGATGCTGAACATCTGAAATCCCATCCACTCGCTCAACCCCAGCTCTGACCCAAATATGTTTTACCATGCAAGGATTTCAAAGGCCATTTTCCTCTAACCCCTAAGCACTTTATAATACTCCTGAAATTCTCACACCAGGCTTATTAGAGCAAACTAGGTAGGTTTAAGCCTTACAGTGTTATGGTAACCACTGGAGTTCGTATTTGCTATTACTGAAGAGGAACCAAGATATTACCGTTATGAGACCCACCAGGACAGCTCCGGCACAGAGTAAGTTATTTCGTATAATCGTGAGGGCAATGCTCATTTAGGCACAAGTGAGGACGGAGGGCAATCTACTATACAGCAAGGAAATGGTATCAGCACTTAGGGATGCATCGTGTTCAAGCCTTTGATGGCTGGTGAAAGGGCTCAAAGGAGAGGGCACAAGGAGTTACCCTTCCACATAACCCTGTGCAGGAAAATGGCACAGGAGCCAAGACCTTCAATAACTCCATGATGTTTGTCTGATATTGGGGATGCAAAGGCACTGGGCAGGGAGCTTTACTGCCACTTTTAGAGGGTATAGGAATTGCTGTATGTTTCTACTGCTCCGGTTCAATCATTTAGACCTCTCAGTTTTTCATCCATTCAATCCATTCTAAGCAACATGCCTTTCCACCATCCCACACCAGAAGCCCTGGCTCAAAGCCAAAATTTAAGCTTTACTGTAGAACTCACAAGCAGCAGATCTAAGCATGAAGCTTTTTGTTAACTTAGACAGTTTGTGGGTGTGCGGCAGATGGAGAACGTTTTCCGCAACCTCTCGCAGAAAGGGATTAACCCTGGCTCCCTCTTTCTTTAATTAGAACCAAAATGCAATAAATAATAATGAGTATTAAAAACAGGACTTACTTTGCAGAGATGTCTTCTTGGATGCAGCAAGTTACCAGTGTAGATGAGGTTCTGAAATATTTTAAAGAAAGTAAATGATATTTCTGTCCTTTGTAGTATGTATTATTTTTTCCATGTTTAGTGGCATGTTTATCTCACCTATTTATACCATCTGCAGCATCCCAGCGTACAACTCTTTCTAACCTTTCCCCTGCTCGTGTTGTCACTGCATGCAATAAAGTAATAGCAGGTCACTAGTTCCAAGTGAGTGCAAAGTAATATGCAGAGAAAGCACTGATATGGGGGGGGGGGGGGGGAGGAAAAACAGCAAGATAATGAAGCAATTGTAATGACTATGATCTACTTTATGTCCTGCCCATACAGTTGCAATTCTGTATAAATGCATCAACAATAGCTGTGCTACATCAAGGCAAAGAAGAGAGAAGGAAGTTGAAGGATCATGGATTCCACACTGCAGGAATCTCATTCACATTTCTGATTCCCAGGAAACCATGGGTATTTTCAGACATTACGAGATCACGCTCAACCACAGTGAACCACGGTCAATCCTACGGCGGGGCCAAAGCGCCCGGAACTTCTGTTCAGCGGCCGCCAGATGTTCACCACAGTCAATACCCACATGGGGTCAAAATCAAACACGCTTCTGGAGCTCCCTGCCGGACCATCTCCGAAAGCGTGGCCAAAGAGATTCCCGACAGGAACCAACAAAAAATAACGTCTGGACGGCAACCACCGGCCGGAATCAAAGGAAATGATTCCCAGCCGGGGACAAAGCACGCAGCATCACTGCCAGGCAACGAGCAACAACACAGGCAGCGGAGGGAGATTTAAAGGGCACACAGCAGCAGGGGGACGGGGCGGGATGGAGTGAGGTGGAAGGGAGAGGCGAGCGAAGGGCGAGAGAGCAAGGGAGGAGGAGGTAGAGGAGGCGGTGGTAGAGGCGCGGGCGGGGGAGGAGGCGGTCGTGCTGCACCTGGAGGTGGTGTAGGGACAGCAGCAGCAGCAACAGCCAGGACGAGCTGACCCGGCGCCTTCTGGGTGTTTTGACCACGGCCGGGAATCGGCGTCACGTCTGTTGCACTGACCCGGCCCGTGATCTGCCAGCCCGATTCCCTGGCATGGTCCCGGTTCCATCATGTCTGTTCGGGGCTTTCTTTGACCATGGGGGGGTGGTTGTTCGGTTCACCCCCACCGGGAATCCACTGTGGTGAATCAGGACCGCGTAACGTCTGAAATCACCCCAAGATATCAGCTCCTTGTGTGCCTACCTTAAATTTGCTCAGTTTATATATTTCTACTGGCTATACTACATGCCTGAGGAAGGGCCCTGTGTGACCTCAAAGTTTGCTCATTTTCACCATCAGCAGTTGGTTGGTCCAATAGAAGATATCAATATCATTCAAACCACCTTGTCTCCATCTCTGTCACTTGGGACCAACATGGCAACCACACAACCTCTTCTCTTGGCAGCTGTTACTACTCATGGGACTAAATATCCCTAAATATACCCAAAGTGTATTACACTCACTCAAGAAAACAGAGCCGTAACAAGTTGGATGCAGATGACAAAGCTGGAGAGAGATCTTATTTACCCTTCTCTCTACCGTAACGTAACATTGTCTTTTCCCATTCCATATAGATATTAAACGTAAAATTAAATTTCAGTTTTAGAACACGCTCTAGTTCCTACAAGGTGAGGCCCCTTTCATGTACACCAGAGTAACTAGTGATTTCAATGGTCTGTGGGTGTTATTAGATGAAGCAGGAAGTTAGTGGTTGCTAGTCAGTAGACCATGTGTAGAAGACTGGGGTCTGCAAAACTCTGGCACACGATAACTGGGGGAAATTTAACTCTTGGAGCAGGGGGTTGGGCTGGATGATCTTTGAAGTCCCTTCCAACCCTACGATTCTGTCTGCCCTGCCTGTTCCTGAGCCTCACCTCCAAACCTGCACCCACCTCCTTGTCCATCCTGTGCCCTGCTCATTGCCCCCCTCAGTCCTTCTCCAGGTCTTTACCCCCGCTTCCTCAAACTGACTTCTGCAACAGCACTAGCCACCTGGCTTGTTCCGAGTCACAAATGGTGGCTTGAGAGCCATGTGCAGCTCTTGGACACCTGTACCATGGCTCTTGCCAGAAGTGGTTGCCGGGGCGGGGGGGATGTGTCCCATGGCTTCCTCAGGAGCAAGAGAAGTTCCGCAGCTGGAGTTCCCAAGTTGACAGCTGGAGCCTCATTGAAGCTGTAGGAGCAAGGGGAGCAGCACGTCTCATGCTGCTACTGCTGCTGCGTGAGCCCACCAGACCGCTTGGGAACCACAGCTTTGATGTGGAGGTGCTGGAGATTTGGGGGGGAAGCCACAACTGATGCAATGCGTCTAGTTGCTCTCTGCGGTATGAAAGTTTCGGTGTGCCGTTTTTTGGCTTGGGAACTTTGCCCACCCCTGCTCTCTAGTCTGGACTATTGCTCCACTTGGCTTGACTTTTGGTTTGGAGGACTCTCTAACACACATCCTGCCACCGCACTAGAATCGCTCCTTGGTTTATCGCCTGACTCTATAATGGTCCTGATTCTGCCAAGACCACCCATGGCCTGGTGTCCTACCTGCCCAGTCCTACCCATTCAGATCACTGACATCCTGTAACACACATACCATCTCCACAGCTGCTGCCACTCCATGCCAAGATGGATCCTGTTCCTCGCCTTGTCTCCTCAGGCGTACAGTCTTCCAAGGAGACTTGTAAGTGGCACCTGCTGGCTGGGCTCTCTGCACTCTCATCATGGCCACAAATCATTACACCAATGTCAATTTGCATAATCCTGCCATTTATCAGCAAAGGAGTTTACTATTAATTATATATAATACACATACATACACAAAATCAACGAAGGGAGAGGATGCAACCCATCCAAGGATCCTTCTTAAGTGTGACAAAAGTCAGTTGGGGGGGGCGGGGGCACAAGGGTTCTATGGGACTCACTTTGATTCAACCTACGGATTTCCTGAAGCAACCTGGAAACTGAAGACTGCATGCTGAAATCTGAAAAATTTGGGTTACTCCAAAGAATTGGTAGCCATGGGCTAATTCTATGCCACCTTGAGAACCCCCAGTTTTATACATGGAGCATTACTGACAATTGCCAGGGACAATGAATCAGGCCTGAGTTGAAATGACTATCTGAAGCAAATATTGTTTCAGGTGATTTTGCCCACTTCAAATCAGGTCTGACAAAGTGGACACAAACTGCTCTTCGGTTTGTTTCCAGAAACAAGTACCTGGTTTCCAGTATTTCAGTTCCATTATTTTGGTCACTTTGTTAGGCACTACTGCACACCAGTTGCACAACAGCACTAATTGTTTGGATATTCCCTAGGCTTTCTGAAAATGCTAATAATATTCACAAATATGGAAACACCTCATCTCTTCAGCTTTAGACTCACCCAAGCCCTAAAAGAAATAGATGCAGTCCACTGAGCTTTGTGCAAGTAAATCCATGCAGAGAAAATTCATTCTATGCTTCAATCCTCAAGCAAGAACTAAAAGCACAAATGATTTACAAACTACACACCTACTTAAAGTGTCTTACCTTGCAGAAGGTGTTTTATTTATGGCACTACAAGAAATCCCAAGCCAAAATTTGGCTCCCTACTCCATGTGCCAGCAGGAACTGGGACAGGAGATGTGTGAAATCAGCAAACTCAGCTTCAGGAAAAGGACATGCACTGGTGTGTTTTTTTAGTGACCATGTCAGTCCAAAGAAGCAATTAAGCGGTTCCCAAAGCCAAAACAATACTGCAGTCATTAAAAGGTATACAGGAGACGCTCACTGAAATAGTGTAGACACAACAAGGATCATTTTGGTGCTTCTTAAAGCAATGTAAAACCCAGAGCACACCCATTCATTCATGGCTCAGAGAAAGTCATTAGTTCACAATTTGTTAAGAAAGGGTCATTCTTTAGCCAGGTGTTGTCTGAATAGCAGGAGGAATAATAATACACAACTGCTACATGTATTTCAGTTTTCTTGAAAGTTTCTCAAAGTTTTTAAAGATTCATTAGTTAGCCTCAAACTACAAAATAGGGAGGTAACTCCCATATTTACCAGTAAAATATAGGAGTATGTGCATGGGGGGGTTGTGCCAGGGCTCCTCTGTGAGAAGGGGGGAGAAGAGTATGGATTTTTCCTTGGGGATGGTAGGTTTGGGTTGGAAGAGTGGGGAGTTACCCCTACCTGTCTCCTTTGCCAATCAGCCTCTTGGGATGCCGGGCTCGGGAAGTAGTCTCCAGCCACCCATCCCCCTAGGGCATTGACGGCCCTCTCAGGGTTATTGTCTTTGGGGGGTAGGATTGGTAATTGAAAGTCAGAGGGGAAGGCAGAGGGGCAGCTATCAAATCAGTTAGGGCCGTATTGCGCATGGGAATGTATGGCAGGGGGAAGAAAGACCATCGGGGATATCGGGAGAGGCACTTCATGTCTGTTTCTGTGTCCCACTCCCCCCATCTCGGGATATTTGCGGGTTAAGGCTAGTGGGGCCCCTGATCTAAAGCGGATGCTGCTTAATAAGGTCAGTGGCAAATAAAACGTCAACCAACTTTGATCTTATTCAGGATGAGGCCATAGACCTCATATGCATTACAGAGACCCGGCTCGATGATGCATCTGGGCTTCTATTGTCCCATATGGTGCAAACCAGGTACTCGGTGCAGCATCAGCCTAGGATCAGGGGTCAGAGTGACGGTGATCTGTAAAGACACCTTGGTCTTTCAAAGGTATCTGGTGTCTAACTCATCCAATATGGAGTGTGTCCACTTGGTGTTGGAGGCCGGGGATAGATTGGGGATTTTGCTGGTGTACCAACAACCCTGCTGCACAGCAGACTCTCTGACCAAACTAGCCAAGTTGGTCTGAGAGATGGCCTCAAGGTCACCTGGACTTATAGTCTTGGCTGACTTCAACATACATGCTGTAACTAACCTTTTGGGGCCAGACCAGGACTTCATGGCCTCTATAACAACCATGGATCTATCCCAAATAATATCTGGCCTGACACATGACGCACATTGGATTTGATGTTTGGCACCACTCTGGAAACAGGGGTTCCGATTATTGGAGGCACTATTCTAACACCATTGTCGTGATCGAACCATTACCTTTTGAAGGCCAGATCCCTGCCCTCCTATGCCCCTGTCAAAGTGATGGACCAGTTAAGTTGGTCCTCCCCCAGAAACTAATGGATCCAGTTGGTTTCCAGAACTCTCTGGGGGGGGGGATTTACCCACTGACCTGGACAGCTACTCTTTTGATGACGTGGTTGCCTTGTGGAACGACATCCTGACCATGGCCACTGACACAATTGCACCCAGGCGTCTGCTCCCACTGCTGCAACAGCATAGATCCTCCTGGTATACAGGTGACTTGAGGCCGCTGAAGCAGGAGGGGAGGAGGTTAAGAGTACAGGTGGCACCCAACTCTCACTGAAGCGAACTGATTGAGGCATAGATAGTTTTTGAAGGACTATGTTGTGGCTGTGTTGGTGGTGAAGAAAGTTCTCTTCCCTGCCATCATAGCATCTGCAAAGTCACATCCTGTAGAGGCGAACGGCCTAGTTAATCTGGTCTGTCTCCACCATGAACTAGAGTCATCTCTTGCTCACTATGACATTTTTATTAATTACTTTGCAGACAGGACAGCTCTGGCACAGAGCCGTCCTCACCACAACTTGTGTGCCGCTGCTTCATCTGCAGAGTCAGAGTTTGGGGTTGTAGAAACTCACCCTTGCCCTGTTTGGATCAGATTCAATTAGTGTCACCCACTGATGCAGAGGATCTACTTGGAGCAATGCAGGCAACCAGTTGTGAATTAGATCCTTGACCATCCTGGCTGGTGAAAGCCAGCCAGGAGATATTGGGGATGTTGCTGGCAGGGGTTGCGAATGCCTCCCTTCAAAAGGGTAGGTTGTTGGACACCCTTAAAACTGCGGTTGCCTGGCCCCTACTCAAAAAGCATCCTTGGACGCTGACTCCCCACCAGCTATTGCCCTGTCTCTAATCTTCCCTTTTTTGGGAAGGTTAATGAACAGCTGTGGTTGTCCAGCAGCTTTGGGCTCATCTAGATGATATCAGATTCCGGGACCCATTTCAGCCAGGTTTTCACCCAAGGTATAGCATGGAGATTGCAGCTGTGGCCTTTGTTGATGATCTACATTTGGAGATTGACAAAAGGAACTGTACCCTGTTGATCTTGTTAGATCTTTCTGTGACCTTTGATACATCTGATATGAGGTGCTGTTGACAAGACTAATTGACTTGGCAGGGGTGTGTGAGACTGCTCGAGTGGTTCCATTTGTTTATGTCAGGGAGGTCCCAGCAGGTGGTTATTTATTTATTTGGTACATTTTTACCCCCACCCCCACCCCTCCTGCAAACAGCTCATCATCCCGTTAGAACTTCCCTTGCGGTGTCCCACATTTTGTCTCCCCTCTTGTTCAATGAGTATCCAAGGCCGCTAGGCAAGATTATTTGGAGATTTGGAGTGAAGTGCTATATCAGTATGCCGATGACACCCTCTACCTCTCTTTTCCTTCTGATCCAGGCCTGCAATCTCAACTGGATGAGGATGAGCTGATTGAATCTGAAGTGATGATGGTCGGCCAATCTTGTGACTTGGAAGGGATTGGGACCCCTGTCATTGAAGGGGTCTGTCCCTCTCTGGTTACTCAGGTTTGCAGCATTGGGGGTGCTTCTGGAGCCTTGCTATGCTTGGAACATCAGGTGGCAGCGGTGGTCAGGAACACTTTTCACCAACTTCATCTGGTGAGGAAGCAGCAGCCCTTTCTTTTTTATTCAGACCTGGCCACAATCATCCATGACTTCATTACCTCAAGGCTAGATTACTGCACTGTGCTCTGCGTGGGACTGCGCTTGATGACTTTTCAGAAGATGCAGCTGATGTAGAACACAGCGGCCCAGCTCCTTTTGGTTGGGAAGGCCTCCAGCCAGTGGCTGAAGGCATCCACCTTCACCAGTAAATATTTACTGTGCCTCAGGGAAGGCTCCTCCATGTAGAAAAACGGGCACTGCCCCACTAAAGCTGTGACTGCTGGAGGGAAATGTAATGTCACCGTGATCACATTACCCCTGCGCTTTACAGCATGCACTGGCTGCCGATAGCTTTCCAGGCACAATTCAAGCTGCTGGTTTTGACCTTTAAAGCCCTAAATGCTTGGGCCCCACATATCCGAGAGACCGCCTTTCCTACCATGCTCCACTGTGACAGTAGGAAACACTGTTTCCTACCATGCTTCACTGTGAGTCAGCCGGGAGTGTCCTCTTATTTAGATTCTTTTTTAATTATGGGTTCCACCTGCTAGCCTTGTTCGTATGACAAGGGCCCACAGAGAGAAGCGTTCTTGGTTGCTGGCCCAGTGCTGTGGAACTCCCTTCCCCCAGAAGTCCGTCAGAAGCGGAGCCTGAGCATATTCCAGAGGCAGTGTAACACTTTTCTTTTCAGCAGTGTTTCGCAGGTGGGAGATAGGGGTTGGGATAGGTGAGTTTTAAGTGCGAGGGTCAGTTTTTAATTTTTGGTTTTGTTTTGTTTTAAATGCTGTAAGCTGCCCTGAGCCTTGGGAGAAAGGTGGAGTAGAAATTTAAATAAATAATAATTATGCAAAATGGATGCAAAGGTGTTCACAATAAATTACTCTTAATGGCAGAAGTGAAACTAGAAGGCTTGAGACAAGCTGGTTCCTAGACTTATCAACTGATCATAAGCCAACATTATTATTGAAACTCTCTGTCATGAAGGACTCAGAATAAAAACCACCACAAAAAGACAATATGCGAGTGTTGACGTAAATCAGGACGTGGCTGGAGCCATTCAACAGCATCTCCAGGCACTCCCAGAGTTTAACTAATAGTCCTATAAAATCATCTTATATCAAAAGAAGAAGGGAAAGCCAGGAGAACTGCAGTCAAAATTTCCTGAGTTTATAAAGCATTATCATCAATTTAATAAAAGATGGTGGGCTTTTTGCAACCTGTTCAAATATAAAACGCAAGTTTCAAATGCAGAATATCTGCCATGAACTGGGACACACGTAGCAGAATAACTACACTGTCACCAGGTTTGTCAACCAAGGACAAACAAATTAGGCTGGGTGTGCTTTAATACCCACCAACACGCTCTTTCATACCAATTCAGCTGCTAGCAAGAAAAAAACAAATTAAAAAAATAAAATAAAATATTAGGCTCCAAACCTTCAAAGATTTAGGTGTATGCTTGACTGTACTACCATGAGGTAATAAAAGTATGCACATAAGGGCATTTTTAGATGGACATTTCTATCCCAGGATAACTTAAGTCCAGGATAGTCCATGTGAACAGTACATTGTGATTGTTATTTATTATTTTATTTTATTTATTTATTTATATTTATTAGCCACCCCCTCATGCCCATGGCATCTTGGGGCAGCATAAAACATAAAAACAGTAAATAAAAACAACAAATAAAAACACTTTCAAACCCATCTAAAAAAAACCACTACCCCCCCCCCCCCAACTTTTATCCCATCCCTCCCTCCCCTACTCCAAAGGCCTGGGAGAACAGCCAGGTTTTACAAGCCCGGCGGAAGGCCAACAGACTCGGGGCCAGACGAGCTTCCTCCGGGAGGGAATTCCATAGTCACGGCCCGACCACCAAGAATGCCCTCTCCATAGTGGCCCCCCACTTTACACAGGGGACCTCCAGGAAGGAGGGGCAGACCGAAGGGGTCGCTCTGGGGTGCAGAGGGTGAGGCGGTCCCTGAGGTATGATTAGAGTCTCTGGGATGAATTAATCCCGTGGTACTTTTCTGCCGAGTTCAGCGCAATGTGGGACTCCAACGTTACGTCCTCTCTCTGCAATGTCACATCCTCTGTGCAGCTGAGCATTCTGAACATTTCTGTGCACATACCTTGCCATTAGACTCTGTGACATTAATCACCTGGATAGTTTACTATCCCGGGATATGTCATTCAGACGGACATTATCCCAGGATAGTTTAACAACTGGTTGTTATAAACCCCAGTGATTGGGATTTTATAAACACCCTGATATTTTTGTTATCCCAGGACAATAATCACGGTTGACAGTGATTTGATGGACAAACTTATCCTGGGATAAGAGCATTATCACCAGGATAGAGTCCGTCTGAAAAGGATCAGGAAATCTCATGAAATCAGCAGACCTTAAATCAATTTAGTTTGGTTAACCTGACACCTCTCTCTTTTCCTATGAGTGCATACCATTATTAAATCATAACCACATCACCACAGTTAAAGAGACAGGTGACAAGTTACAAGTAAATTAATAAAAACGAATTTAGTATCCTCTACCAGGTCCAGTGGAAAGGGGGGGGAGAGAGAAGAGTGATATAAATATCAGCCCTGAAGCAGCAAAGTACCAGAGTTTCAGGCATACCATGCTCAGTCTTTTTGCTGGTATCAGCAGTTTCTTGAACAGAGCATCCCAGGGAACATTACATAATCTATATAGAAAACTTCTTTTGATGAAGCAGTGTTTAGCAAGCTGCAGATAAACAGACACAAGCAAGAATACTAGCATACCAAACAGTTTCTGGATTAAAAAGCTCAGAGAGTACATGAGCATTTAGGGTTCACTTCTGAGAGTGGGATAAATAAGTCCCATATCCTGCAAAAGCCCATACAAGGTCACGAAGGACTTCTGTACTGCAGAAATCATATAATATTATATCTGCTGCATTAAAGTAAAAAGGCCCATTGAATTTAAATATAGCTCTTATGAGCAAAATCTTTTTGCATATCCTCTGGATAGGGTTTAATGTGTCCTATGTTCACAATGCTCAATTTGATTTATATGTCAATAGATTTTTAAACTCAAAGTATTGAAAACTTCAGCTGTGACAGCAACCCACTCTGGTCTGGACCTCCCCTGCACATTTGTGCAGGTGCCACCAGATGTTGGCCCAGGATTGCCCCGAGCTGTGTCGGCAGCTAGCCCGGGCTCTGACCCCGGGAAAATCCCAAGTTACAGCCCAGGTAAGACCCGCCCTACCAGGCCACAATGGGCCATAGTGGAATATCATGTCTGTTTGGGCCGGCAGACATGACCCAGGTTGACAGTCAGACATGGCTGACTGTCACTGACCACCATTGCTGCCTGTCATGGTAGGGGGGCTCCCCACACTTTTGACATTCTCCCCACCCTTCCTGGTTGCGGGCATGTCTGTTCGGTGTCCTGATCCGCCACAGCTTCCTGACCCAGCCCGGGTTGGGTCACCACCATGCCAGCCAAACATCTGATTTTACCCTCCGAGTGGTCTGCCACCAGAACTGCATGAAAACTGTAAAACCTAATTATTCAAGGAAATCAGTAATAAATGGAAGCATTTCGGTTGGAAATCACCTTCTGCATAGAATTCCATATATCAGCTCTCAAATGCCAGTTTGATACTAATAGGAGTTATGACATCACTGCCACTATGGCTTTTCACATGGCTCCTGTTCCGTCAAATCTTTCAGAAGCCACATATTATATAAATTAAAATCTGTTCCGATTTGAAAGCCACTGCAGTGAGTTGCTCAGTCAGCAGCCACTTAGCTATCCTTAATCCAATCTTAATGGATGGAATTAAGACATGAAACCTTTTAGTCTTTATTTACAGACTACTCCGCAACCAGTAGTTCATTTCTGCTGGCTTTCATAGCAGCCATAGCTTTAACCTCTTTCTGCTTTGTATGCAATGTGATACACACAAACTGGAACCTGGACAGTTTTGGGGGGGCAGGGGTTTTCACTTTGTCAGCTACCAAATCACAGCAACAACTGATTACTAGCACTTGCCAACAGCGACTGCAACACTGTTAGAAAGATTAACTGGTGCTGGCTGCAATTCCAACAATAGCAATGAGCTAAGACACCCTGAGAAAAGGCCCCATTCCTTCTTTTAAAACGAGTGCCCATCCCATATAGAATGATATGGACAATACAGGATTAAGGAAGTCTATGCAAAGTGAATGTGGAGTGTTCACATACAGGTCCCCACTACACCAGACCTCTTGGGATCCAAGCCTTTTGTACATTATAGTGAAGGGTTTGTAATAGCAAAAGGATTATCAAAATGAATCGAAAAGGATGGGGACAAAGATGCCAGGTTCATTAAAGCTACCTTGGATTTTAGAGAAAAGGCAGGGTATACATTTAAATTAAATTAAATTAAATAAATAAAGCCACAGGGCCACCATAAACACAAGACTTGTAGACATGACTGTATTTAGGATATGAACATGAAAGGAGACATAGACAACATATGTATCTGCCAAATAAATGGAAAATAATTTCTCATACATTTCTTTTGCCGTAGTCTTCAAACCACTCGCTTCAGAGTAGTCACACGGACTTCAATAGGGACTTGGGTTGAGTCAGAAAGACCAGAGCATTTGTACAACACTCCTCCAACTGACAAGTCCCATTATGGAGGGGGAGGGACACCACAGGTTCATCAAAGGGATTGGTTTTAACAAGTAGTTACACGGTTAGAAATCTCTCATTACTTCTAAAATGAAGCCACACATAACACTCCTGGTACAGTATATCCAGAACTAACAAATCCTTGCTGACATACCAGATTTCTCTTGCAATCTGAAATATTGTAATAGCCATGTGCTACAATTAAATATTGACTTGACTTGACTACCAGATTTCTCAACCACACCAATCATTTCCTCTAGCCTTTCTCCAATCTTGCATTGTCCTTCATTAGAGTCTATGATCATCAAGCAGCAAAATCTCCCTCCTCTCCAGGGCTTTAAAGTCACAGCTGAAGAACAGTTCCAGTGGATGGGAGATGTAAAATGTTTTGCTTTAAATATTTGCCCTACTTAAATACTGGCCCAAATTTCGAGATCTTAGAGTTGAAAGGTCTGCATTACACATATCCTTCTCTAGTATTGTGGAAGGAGCTCAGTGTTGTCATGCTCAGCTTAGGATGTCATGTGTACAAAAGCTCATCTCCACTGACACTATATCACTAGACCACCCTGTGTTAAAATTGATTAAGAACTTTATGCTGAAAACAGTCCTCCAAATTGCTTTTGATTCTTCCAGACAGGAATATGCTTTATGCTATCCTTTTCTCAACCGAAAACCCACTCTACCCTCAATACTTCTGGAAATAAATATTTCAGTATAAACTTTTTTGTGCCCTGGACCAATTCCATCACTGTGATTCTGACATGCAAGATGGATAGAAGGTATTCACCAAAGCTTGATAGGAAACCTACACGCTAAGGTTAATTTCATCTTTAAAAGGAGCATCTTTCATCTTTAAAGGGATATTAATGTATGTGAGGGGTAATGGTATAATTCCCAAGTCACACTTAAAAAACAACAACAAACTACAAAATAGTTGTCTCTTGACATACAGCCATTCTTATTCCTAGAACCCCAGCTTGGGAAATAAAACATCTAATAAATAAAACCAACACCTAGTCTTTCAGCTCTTTCTCCATACCAAAGATATTCCATTACAGATTTAATTTTACAGACACACAAACCTAGTAAAAACCGCCCGGATTATATGGTATATTGTTAACAAGCAACGTTAGGTCAGGAAAGTGAGGCTATATATAATTAAAGACCAGAACCTTTTCAAGCTTTTTGGACCGTTTCCCTGTGATCGCGGTCTGTACTAACACAGCACAAGAAGAACCCTGTTCAATCAACACCACTGAAACGCAGCCAGTTCTGGGGTGGAACGATTGTTACTAAGCGCAAGCACAGGGCACAGCAAAGGAGGACACGGGTTGGATCCCTACCCCCAAGCTGGGCTACGAAGTGCCCTAGGCACTGGCAGGCTAGTCGCGCCGACGAGCCGGGTTTGTGGGAACCCTCTCTGCACTCCCCTACCTGGGCAGAGGGGGGGTTGTTCTCAGGTGGCTGCCCTGGACCGGCTCCTTGCACAGTCCCACGCAGGCTGCCGAGTTACTCGGGAGGCAGCCGTGCCACTCCTGCCCCTTCCCCACGATCGCGGGGACACAATGCGCCATTGCTGCCCTGGCAGCTCCCAGCTGCAAAGCAAGGAACCCCCCTCAGATGCAGCGGCTGCTGCCTCAATCCCTCCGGCTGTTCCGGCTGCTTCCCTCCATCACCGTTCCCCCAGCTCCCCGGCCACGGCGGCAGCAGCAGCGTCCCATACCCGGCCATGCACTGCCTCCCCCCTCCAGCTTCTCCTCACCCTCCCTGGCGGCGAGACCCCGGCGGCCGTGCAGCGGCAGCAAGCCCCGCTCCACGCAGATCCTCCTCCTCCTCCTCCTCCTCCTCTTCCTGCTGCTGCCCAGGGCTCCAACCCCCGAACTGCCGCACTAGCTGCTTCTGGTTCTCCCTGCACCTTAAAGGAAGGGAGTGGAAAAGCTTCCCCCTCCGACAGAAAATGCCCTGTCCCTGCTTGTCTGAACAAAAGCCGCCTCCCCCCGCCCCAGGCCACTGCCAATGAAATGCATCTACACTAATAAGCTCAGGGCAGGGGGAAGGAGCCGGTGCATGGCCGTTGTAGTGCCCTAGCAGGAGGGTCGAGGAGGCACTAGCCGCCTGGACATGGGTGGATTGTTATTTCTTTTATTTGCTTTCACAGATCTGAGTAGCAATAATAAAAAAAAAGGGGGGCATGACATCATAGCGGGGCCCACCACTGACAGGCTATTTATAAAGCTGATGGGAGGCTGCCATCCAAAGCCATTTGCCTAGGGGACTGCAATCACCGCCCCAGCCAGTTCTGCTTTCCAACCAATGGAGCTGCAGTAGTTGATGCTGAATTACAGTGGGGATGCTATAGTTGTTAAAGTGACACTGGCAGACTCCAAACCCTGCCCGAAAAGATTTCTTTGCCTGATCTTTTAAGGACAGCTTCAGCTTAGAATATTAAAATCAAATAAATATTCAGATCTCGAAGATACTTTCTACCATTTATAATTTTTAAGGGGGGGAGGGGACACACAGGTTTTAGTATTTTGCTCAGCTTGGACAGAGAAACTAGACTTTTTAAATCAAATTCACTTTGGAGTTTCACCCGATGGAGTAAAATCTTTGAAAGATCATTAAAATCTATTAATATTGGGCTTTGTGAACTTCTAGGTATTGGACCCAGATTACTTGATCATATCCCTTAATGATCTGGGGAAAGGGTTGAACAGTGAGGTGACAAAGCGTGCAGATGATGCAAGATTATTTAAGAGAGGGAGACAAAATAATTCAGATGATATCTCTGTAATTGGACCAACTTCTGTTGGTGACAATACACAGCACCCACCCTTAGGCATATACAGAACCAAAGGCCAATTTTAAACGAGACACACCCACTCATGCTAGGGTTGCCACCTGTGTATATTTTTCCAGGCCACTTATGAAAAATGTATGTTGCAGGGCCTGCAATGCAAGCCCTGCAACATGTATTTTCATAAGTGGCCTGGAAAAATATACATAGGTGGCAACCCTAAATCATACCCACCCAGTGGCCATGGTGGGTGTGTCCCATTTGAAGGCAGCAGCATCAGCAGCGGGTGGATGGGCGGGCAAGTATGCTCCCATGAAACACGCACCTCCACCCACCACTCCACCCACAGCAAAAATGCAGGTTGCTCTGTGGGAGCGCATGGGTGGAGGATGGGTGTGCGCCCATCTGCACCTGCCACTGCTGGGGATCCCATCCATTTTAAAAAGGCCAAAGCTATAGAGATTGAGCAAAATACAGAAAGAAGAAACCCTCCAGCTTCAGCCCTCTGGTTTTCACCTATCACAAGACAAATAAAACAACTACAACCCATCCTCGATGTGGAACAGGCTCTGGGAGAGATCTTTCCTGACCCTCCTCTTCCACTCTTCAAACACACCCACTCCCCCACCCCTAACCTCTCTCAATCTGTTCTCAGGAGCAAACTCCCCACACTCCCTTCTAGGGCTGGCCTTACCACAAGGCAACTACCCTGGGCCTTCCTATTTTCTCTCCTTTTGGGGGCCCCACAGTGGCCCCCATTTTCACCAGGGCAGAGTTTGGGGGCCCCATTCTCTCCCAGCAGAGCCCCAAACATGACCATCTCTAGAGCCCTCTAGGACCCTGCAGTCATGCAGCCACCAAGGGTCTTGCATTTTATCTTTGGCCTGGCCCCTGCAAATTCTAAGGCCCACCCTGGCCCCTTCTCAATCAGGAAGATTGTGCCAAAGCAGCAGCTGTAAAACCTGCTAACACATCTTTTCCACAGCCATTATCAACAACCCCCTGAAAGAAAACCAATCAAAATACAAGGGGCCTGCACATGCCAATCCCAGCGTGTGGTGTATCTCATTCAGTGCACTAAATCCTCCCCCACCTCCTGTGGAAACTATGGGTGGTAACAAATGAGACAGGGCCCTACATTTTGTGCCCCAGATTTACCTGCCCATATAAAGAGCGGCTGCCAAATGTTCACCTCAGTTTGGGCTGGTGTAGATCCACCTGGTGTCACGCCTCCAGAAAGGTAGGGCACACTGTATGGGTAACCCAGACCAAACCAGGGCAATCCGCTACCTCAGGGCTGCCTGTCCCCCATTTGGGGTGTGTGTGTGTTGTGTTTCAGGACAGGCCATATAAAGTTACAGGAGCGACCACAATTCCTCTATGGGGGAGGGTGGGGACAGCATGTGGGTGGATCATGGCCAGGGAGGACCACCGTCCGTCTACTGGGGTCTTTGCGGAGCCAAGGGAGCACGGAGCAGCTCCAGGGTCCAGCAGGCGCCCAGCCCATGTGTTAACACCCTAGGCTAGTGAAACCAATGAAGACTGCTATCATATCACCCCCTTAGTCTCCTTTTCTCTAGGCCAAACACACCCACCTCTTTCAACATTTCCTCATAGGACTTGGTTTCCAGACCCCTGCTCATTTTTGTTGCCCTCCTCTGAACCCGTTTCAATTTGTCAATGTCCTTCTTAAAGTGTGGCACCCAGAATTGGACAAAGTACGTCAGGTGTGGCCCGACCAGCACAGAATAGAGGGGTAACTATTACTTCCGGCTCATGCACAAAATGGTCGTAAGGGAGGGGGCGGCATAAAAAGGTGTGAAATAATGGCCATTTTGTGCACAAAATGGTTCTGCGCATGCACACCCTTTTCCAAAACGGTGGCAGCACTGTCACCGCCATTTTGGAAAAGGGCAGCTGGTCTCTGCATGCACAGCCACCATTTTGTGTATGCACAGGCCAGCTTCCCTTTTCCAAAATGGTGATGACACCAGTGGCCATTTGTGCATGCATGGGTTTTTTAAAAATTATTTTAAAATTATTTTAAAGTGTTTAATTGATTTAAACATGGATCTGTATTTAAATCTGGAAATCCTCTGATCTCGGTGACTGCTCACTCGATGACCTTGTGACCATGTGAAATTCCATGTTGGTGGAGGCCACTGATCGGGTGGCTCCCAGGTGTCCACTCCTGAACTGCCGACAACGTAGGTCCCCGTGGTATACGAGGAACTGCAGTGGATGAAGCAGGAAGGGCAGCGGTTAGAGCGACGGTGGAGTCACTCGCGTGCTGACGTTTACCGATTGTGGCATAGAGTCTGGTTACGTACCTGTGCCGTGACGGTGCAGACAGCAAAGAAAGCTTTCTTTGCTGCCCTCATTACGTCTGCTAAGTCACGCCCAGAGGAGCTTTTCCGGGTGGTGAGCGGGCTGGTCAGTTTGGCCTCTCACCGCCTGGATTTAAAGTCATCGAATGCCCGCTGTGATTTATTTGTGGACTTTTTTGCAGATAAAATCGCTCAGATCCACCACAGTTTTGACGCAACACTTTTAGCAGTGGGTGAACCAGAAACCATCATTGGACATTGGTGTCCTAGCCAGCTATCAGCCGGTCTCTAACCTTCCCATTTTAGGGAAAGTTATTGAGCGGGTGGTGGCTCGGCAGTTGCAGGAGCATCTGCAGGAGCAACACTTTTAGCAGTGGGTGAACCAGAAACCATCATTGGACATTGGCGTCCTAGCCAGCTATCGGCCGGTCTCTAACCTTCCCTTTTTAGGGAAGGTTATTGAGCGGGTGGTGGCTCGGCAGTTGCAGGAGCATCTGGACCGGATTAACTTTCTCAATCCTTCGCAGTCAGGTTTTCACCCTGGATATGGCACGGAGACTGCACTTGTGGCCTTGGTCGACAACCTCTCCTGTGAGTTGGACCGGTGTCATTTGACCCTGTTGATCCTATTAGATCTCTCTGTTGCATTTGATACCATTGACCATGAGTTGTTGGTGACTTGGCTGCAGGACTGGGCAGGGATTGGCAGGACCGTTCTTAAGTGGTTCCACTCCTTCCTGGCTGGGAGAGACCAGCGTGTGGTCCTGGGTGATTTTTCATCTTCTCCCCAGGGCCTCATGTGTGGAGTCCCGCAGGGTTCCATCTTGTTCCCTCTCTTGTTCAATGTGTATATGCAACCTTTGGGGGAGGTTGTTAGGGAGTTTGGCGTATGGTGTCATCAGTATGCTGATGATACCCAGCTTTATCTCTCATTTTCATCCAACTCAGGCCCGGCAGTCTTGGTGCTTACTGGCAGCTGTGGGGGATTGGATGAGGGCGAGCCATCTGAAGTTAAATCCCAACAAGACGGAGGTGATGGTCGTGGGGAAGGCCAGGGAAGTAGTGGTTCCCATCATTGATGGGATCCGTCCTGCCCTGGTATCCCAGGTTCGGAGTCTGGGGGTGCTCCTGGACCCGCAGCTCCGCCTGCACGCCCAGGTGGCAGCTGTGGCGAAAGGGGCATTTCGCCAATTACATCTGGTGCGTCGGCTTTGGCCGTATGTCTCGGACTCCGACCTAGCCATGATTGTCCATGCTTTTATTACCTTGAGATTGGACTACTGCAATGCACTCTACGTGGGGCTACCCTTGGTGCTCGTTGGTTCGGAGGCTGCAGCTGGTGCAGAATACGGCGGCTCGTCTCCTAACGGGGACGGGCCAACGTGAGCATATTACACCAGTGCTTCACTCTCTGCACTGGCTGCCTATAGTCTTCCTGGCCCAATTCAAGGTGTTGGTGTTGACCTTTAAAGCCCTGAATGGCCTGGGCCCCACCTACCTGCGGGACCGCCTCACCCTCCGGGACCTGGATTGGCCCCTGCAATCGGCCGGGGGCGCCCTCCTCGAGGTCCCCCGGGTTTCTCAGGTGTCGACCTTGAAGAGGGCATTCTCTGTGGCCGCACCACAGTTGTGGAACTCCCTCCCGTTGGAGGTCCGCCTGATCACCGACCTCCCCTCTTTCCATAGACAATGTAAGACCTGGCTGTTCCGCCGTGCTTTTCCTGAGGGAGATGGGGTGCGTGGGCTGGGTTAGGGTGGGGGGTATGTTTTTATATTGTGTTTCAATAGTGTTTTAAATTATATTATTGCTGCTTTGAATTGTTTTAGTATGTTGTTAGCCACCCCGAGATGCTTTTAGCAGGAGGGGGCGGCATATAAATTTTATTATAAATAAATACATTTTAAAATTGCAGGATCCAAACCACAATTTCCTACAGCAGACCACCCCTACTGAAAGTTCACAAAGTGATTTTAATTGGATACCACGGTGTACAGTATTTTTGATGAAACATATTGGGAGCCATGCCTTCCACAGCATTATCCTTAGGGGAAGGGAAAGAAGTAAACGCATCAGTTTGGGAGCTGTGCCTCACACAGCACCCTGACCCTTAGGGGAAGGGCAGGTTATCAATACAAATAATTAAAATAAGTGAATACGCACTGTGACGATGCATGTGATAATGAGGTTGTATTGCAGCATTATTTGTGTAGCCCCAGCACTAGGCAGCTTGGTGGAGAGTTTAAGGACAGAAATTCAACAGCTCAACTGATCATGGCTTCTGTGGTACAAGAGCAGTCATTCCCCTCTAACCATCTTTCCGTAGACAGTGTAAGACCTGGCTATTCCACCAGGCCTTTGGTGAGGGAGACGGGTGATGGGTGGGGGGTTGTGAGGGTTGCGGGACGGGAAGAGGGAGGGAAGGCAAGGATGGGGATCCCTTGACTTCTACCAGCGAGATCTGGTGGTGTAAAATTGCCCTCAGGATCTAAGGTGGCCGGGATCCTGTTGTTAGAGGAGGAGGGGGGGGAATCCTCTGGGGGGAATGGCCTTCTCTCCGGGGTCATTCTGGGTTAAAGGTAGTCCCCTCAGGTTTGTAGGTGGGCTTTCCCTCTGACTTAGAGGGCAACCCATATCATCATAGGGGAGGAGAGATGAGGCCAACCAGAGGGGTAGAGGAAACTCAGAAGAAGCACCACCCACGCAGCACGTTCCCCGCCTGGACGGGAGAACGCTGGGGCCAGGTCACCAGGTGCTACTGACAGTGAGGGGGTGGTACGGTGGAGGAAGGGGGAGGAGGTGCAAGGTCCGGGAGTGGGAAGAGGAGGGGGGGAGCTCAAGGGGGAGAGGAACAAGGAAGGTAAGGGGGGGAGAAGGGGGTCTCACATATCTGACGGCGGGGGAGAGGGGAGCAGGTGGAGGAACACTGGCAGGGAAGGAGGGAACCACGGTCCAGTCAGAAGGTACAGAGGAAGGAGTAGGGGTGGGGGCACAACCACACAACACGCATCAGCAAGGGGCAAAAGGGGGGACAAGAATTCACACACACAATCTCTGAACACGGCACTCAGCGCAACACTTAGCTTTCACGAGGCAAGGCAGAAGAGGGGCCAGTTTCTCTCACTGATTACCGGCGGGGAGCTGGTGCCCCACCGGCGTCTTTGTCCCCTGTCTATGTGACTCAGGTAAGCATTCAGGCAGGGAGGAGACAAGGCTCTGCCCCCTACGGCGCACGCCTTGCTGCTAGGCGTGCACTGCGTCGGGGCAGAGCTGCGGGGGCATCCGGTGATGCCGGAGGCGGGGTTCTTGCCGCTGTTGAAGGAGCATCTCCCTGAGGAGGGGGCGGGGCATTCCCCGTGTCCATCCGGGTTTGCTGCGGTGCGTGCTGTGTCCTCTGGCGGTGGCCCCCGTGGTGGAGCAACGGTGTGACACCTGTACAGGATTGAACCTAGATCATTACAGGGCCCGGGAATCAGTAGAGCGCCAGATCCACGTACCCACACACCAGGCACCCAAGGGCTGAAGGAAGGGGGGTAGGACTTCCCAAGGGACCCAGGGGAAACACACAAGGAAGGGTATGGGAACACAGGGGACAACTTAACCCTACACACGCACACCACATGCCTTCGAAGAGGGATGGGGAACACCCACAGATGGGGGAAGGAAACACAAGGACACAATCATGCTCCCCATGCACTCCCCTTGCACACCTTCGTTTAGGAGATTCCCTAAGCTTCTGCGCATCGGACACTGCTGCGGGGCCAGTCTCTCGGAGCAAGCTCTGATTATCAGCATCTTGGAACGCCAGGGAACAGCCTTTGTAGGCCTAGCCCTGTCCTCCCAGCTGCACCTTGTTGCGCAGGTGCTCTGCACCACTGTGCATGCGCCCATTGTTCTCCGCAGCGGAAGCTGCAGCTCTCTGCTCCTCAGGAGGGGCTTGTGTCTCCTGCAGGGGGCCGGAAGCGTCCACCTGTGGCTGCATCAAGCCTGATGCCCGCAGAGAAGGGGGCCGCTGCTGTCTGGGGTTGCCCCGTGCTGCAAAACCCACCCACCCCCGTGACCCCATGTCCCCGGTAAGGGTGTCTGACAGGGGTTGGGTTAGGGATGGGAATTGTTGTTTTTTCTGCCAGGGTTATTTTAATGTTTAATGGTTTTATTTGTTTTATTGATATAATTTATTTTAAGATGCTATTAGCTGCCCCGAAATGCATGAGAAGGAGGGGGCGGCATTAAAATGTGAGAAATAAATAAATAACCTACAGGAATGTTTAGGGAAAAAGCGAAAAAAATGGCAGATAAGGGGAATCCTTGTGCAAAGTTTATTTGGATCTTGGGAAAGCTTCTGATACGCTCCCTAATAAAAATTTGTTAAGCGAGATAAAGATTACTAGGCCAAGGTAAGGGGCAAAGTCCTATTATAGAGAACTGGCTGAATACCCGGAAATAGAATAATAATAAACAGCTCCCTCCAAACGAATATTAACATCCTGATCTTCACCTGTGCCCTGCTTCATGTTGCCAGTGAAAAAGTCTGCTCTAAAACATGTGATCCTCCCCCCCTGCTGTGTTAAGTGTGCAACCAAAGGAAATTGGGCTATGACTAGCATTTTCCTGTGTCTCAGCAATTCCCAGGTGCCATAAGGGCTCCTTAGAACCACTGGCAGTGAGCACCAGTTGCAGTATTTCTTGGGCTGCTCCAACTTGTGCTGGCAGATTTGACCAGCGCAGAGAAGGCCCAGGACAGGGTTAGTGCCAAGGTGGCTTGACTGATGAGTAGACATTCACAAAGAGCTGTCAGAAAGATAAGCCAAGATGCTGTATCAGGGGTGTAGCTACCATGGAGTGAGGGGGTTCAGTTGAACTCAGGGCCCTGGACTCTAGGGTGCCCTTTGCCAGCAGGCTGATCAGTGATTACTGCTAGGAAATTTTCAGAGTGGACAAAGGAAGGAGCAGAGCCACAACTTTCTGCCCTAACCCACTCTGAACATTTTCTAGTGGCGTTCAGGCCACTAACCAAGATCCCACCAAGCAGGAAGTTTGTAGAGTGGGCAGAGGTGGATTGTTGGCCCCACTCAGTCTTCAGCCTTCCTTCCTGGTGGGGTGGCTGCCTCAATGGAAGCCAGGACAGGACCACAACGTTTGGCAGGGGGAGGTCGAGGCTGGCCAGGAGCAATGGGAGGGCCACTGCTTAGGGAGAGACCACTGCCTTACCCTTAGGGGGATCCATCATTGGGACATGTGCCCAGGCCCACTACAGCTTTGCTATGACACTGTGCTGGATTGAAGGGAGGGAGATAGCATGTCAGTAGAGACTCGGTAGATGTGTGAGCCATCATCATCTTGAAGATGGTAGTCTGAACTGGGCTTGCAGATACAAGCATCTAGAGAGGGGGCATTGACAGGGAAAGGAAGGGGCCAAAGGATGGAGCGATGGTGGGGGAGGTCACTGAAATGGAGAGAGGATGACATTTTATTTATTTATTTATTTATTTATTTCATTTATTTCAATGTACTTGTAGCCTGCTCCCTCACGCTTGCAATGGCAGCTCGGGGCACCTCACAACATTGTTAAATAAAATACATTTAAAACAATTATAAAACTTAAAAACTTATTAAAACTATAAATTCATTAAGAAATTAACACCCCCTACCCATCTCCCTCTCCAAAGGCCTGGCAGAACAACATAGTTTTGCATTGTCTTCTGAAAGAAGGGAGGTCCGGGGGTAGGCGGGCCTCCGTCGGGAGGGAATTCCACAGCCTGGGGGAGGCCACCAAGAACGCTTTCCCCATCGTCGCCATTCAAGTCAGGCGTCCCTGGTCGACTTCAGGGGTCGCACCACGGCTCGGGGTGTGAGGCGGTCCTGCAGATATGCAGGGCCTAGGCCATTTAGGGCTTTATAGGTCAACACCAACACCTTGAATCAGGCCCGGAAGACAATAGGCAACTAGTGCAGAGCATGGAGCACTGGTTTAATGTATTCATGACAGCCTGTCTCGGTAAGAAGAGGGGCCGCCTCATTCTGCACCAGCTGCAGCTTCTGGACCGTCCCCGGGGGTAGCCCCACATAGAGTGTGTCACAGTAGTCCAGTTTAGAGGTGATGAAGGCATGGATGATGGTGGCCCAATTAAAGTTTGAGACATACAGCTGTAGCTGTTGTACCCGATGTAACTGGTGAAAGGTGCTCCTCGACACAGCTTCCACCTGAGAATCCGGAATCCAGGCGGAGCTGCAAATCAAGGAGCACCCCCAAACTACAGACCTGAGCAGCTAGGGGAGGGAAGACCCCATCAATGACAGGCGCCACAACTCCCTCAGCCCTACCCACCAACATCACCTCCATCTTGTCGGGATTCAGCCTCAGATAGCTCGCCCTCATCCAATTCCCCACATCCGCCAAACACCAGGTAAGCACGGAGACTGCTGGGTCTGGGTCTGCTGAAAAAAAGAGGTAAAACTGTGTATCATCGGCATACTGATGACATCGTACGCCGAACCCTCTCACAACCTCATCCAAAGGCTGCATGTGCACGTTGAACAGGAAGGGGGACAGGATAGAACCCTGCGGAACTCCACACATGAGGACATGATTCCAATGAGAAAGAAAAATAGGAGACAGCTAAAATAACCAATGTGACTGCCCACGGAGCTTATTGATGAGCTGAGAATTTAAAAGGACATGTATAAGAAACAGAAGGAGGGATGAGTCATCAAGGACATGTACAGACTAGTAGCCAAAACTTGTAGGGACAGTGTCAGGAGAGTTAAAGCTCAGAATGACCTGAAGCTAGCAAGGGATGCACAAAAAAGGGGGTTTCAGTTATGTTAGAAGTAAGAGGACGAATAAGGAAGTGCTAGGTCCGCTGCTCAGTGAAGATGGAGAAATCTTAGCAGGTGACAGAGGGTATTTTCAGACGTTACATGATCACGATCAACCACAGTGAATCCCCACATGGTGATCGCGATCACGGAATGTCTGTTGGGGGTAATGGAAGTTCCCCCCCAGATGTTCACCCCCGTGAATCATGGAGGGGGAATCACATTTACCACGTGAACAGCAGGACCGGCGCCGTTTGCATGGTGAATGTGATTCCCCCCCATGATGAAGGGTACCGTAACATCTGTCCCCAGACCACGGCCCGGAATCCGCGGCGAGATTCCGGGCCGTGGTCAATGCGGACGGGCACTGCGGCCGCATAGACTGCAGTGCCCGCCCATCTCCTGGCGGGCGGGCGGCCGGGGCAGCGTGGGGGGGCGGGGCTGTGCGGCCACACATTGCGCCGTGCAGTCCCACACACCCCCGGATTCCCCGCTGGGATCAGCCACCACGTCTGTCGGCCCGTTACACGGTGGCCCCAGCGGGGAATCAAAGGGGTGATTCCGTGCCGGGGCCAATCGGCCCTGTCACATCTGAAAATACCCAGAGAGAAGGCAGGAACTGCTCAACTCCAATTTTGCCTCCATTTCCTCCCACAAGGAAAACATTGTTCAACCTGGCAAAAGTAGCATGAATGATGAGGGGAAAGGATTGCGGCTCAGGATTGATAACGAGATGGTTGGAGAACACCCAGCAACTTTAAATGAGTTCAAGTCTTTGGGGCTGGATGAATGACAACCTAGGGTACTTAAGGAACTTTCTAATGTACTCTCCAAACCTCTGTCTATCATCTTTGAGAACTCTTGGAGAACGGGTGAGGTGCCAGAAGACTGGAGATGGGCAAAAGTTGTCCCTATCTTCAAACAGGAAAAAAAGGAGGATCCAGAAAACTATAGACTGGTCAGCACCTGACATCAATACCTGGAAAGATACTAGAACGGATTATAAAGCAGTCAGTCTGTAAGCATCTAGAAAACAATGCAGTGATTACTAGAAGCCAGCATAGATTTGTCAAGACTAAGTCATGCCAGGCTAATCTTATCTCCTTTTTTATCAAGTTACTAGTTTAGTTATCTTGATTTCAGCAAAGCATTTGGCAAAGTCTTCCATGATATCCTTGTTGGCAAGCTGGTAAAATATGGGCTAGATGATACTGTTATTAGGTGGATTTACAGCTGACTGAAGAACCGTACTCAAAGAGCGCAGCGCTCACTCATCAATGGCTCCTCATCAGTCTGGAGGGAGGTATCGAGTGGGGTTCCACAGAGCCCTGTCCTGGGCCCGGTACTGTTCAACATCTTTTTTTAATGATGTGGAAGAAGGAGTGGAGGGAATGTTTATCAAATTTGCAGATGACACAAAACTGGGAGGGATAGCTAACACCTTCGAAGGCAGAAATAAAATTAAAAGTGATTATAATAGGTTGGAAAACTGGGCTGAAACTAACAAAATGAAGTTCAACAGAGAGAAATGTAAAGTTCTGCATTTAGGTAAGAAAAATCAAATGGACAAATACAGGATGGGCGTGCGATACCTGGCTTGGCAGCAGTAAATGTAAAAAGGATCCAAGAACTGTAGTTGATCACAAACTGAACATAAGTCAGCAGTGTGATGCAGCTGCAAAAAAAGGCTAAAGCAATTTTTAGGCTGCATTAACAGAAGCATAGGGCACTTTTAGACATTGCACCGGGCTCGTGGATTTAAATAATCTGCCATTCTAAAAGTTGTGCAGGTGGCGTTTAGACGTGCCGCCGCCATTGAAAACAGCGGCTCGCACATTCCTTTAAATCCACATTAGTAAAACCTTGATATTGGTAAAACCTCGATACCAAACCTAGGAGGAAAGGTTGAAGGAGCTGGGTATGCTTAGCCTGGAGAAGAGAAAACGAAGGCTGCTTTCCCACGAGACTTTTAGTGCTATTTTAAGTTTAGTGCTAAATATGTGATTGTTTGAATGCACTTTTTTGGGGTACGCTACTCAAACACAGGGGAATAAAGTAGCGCGAGGCAAAGCTGCCCAAACCTACCTTTACAGCACCGGGAGGTCTATCTGCCGCGAATGTCCAATCATTTGAATTGCGCTCTTGTAGCTGGTGTTGTGCCTCCCGGCGCTCCCAATTGTTTGAAAGCGTCCCAAGTTTGTGAAGCAGTGTGTGGTTCTCAGAATGCCATTTTTTCAGAGGGAGCATACAAGACTGTAGGGAAAGGGTAGCAGGGCGGGTTTTTTCTACAGTGTGGCGCAGGAGTGCTGGCAAGTATCCCAGGACATCTGAAGACGTACAAGAGATTACAATTGCCTGTTCGATGACATCACGATGGTGTAAGTGGTGGACATTTTAAGCTATGTGAAGGGTTCCCCCTTCTTGCCTCATGCAAAAATGTAATAGCGCTATAAGTATGATTGCACTAAAAAAGTAATCATGGGAAAGCGGCCTAAGAGGAGACTTTTCAAATACTGAAGGGTTGTGTGACAGAGTCACAGGTGCCAGAGTGGAGTTAAGACTATTCGTCTGGAGAATTTGCTGCCTGCTTCTTTTGCTGGGACTGGGTGTTGACACTCACTGTGGAAACCTCGGTCATCATCAAGGATTTTTGAGATTGGGAAGGTTTCCTTATTCCTGTTGGGGTCCCCTTGTTGTGGGTTACATATGAAGGAGCTGAACTTTACTGTTTGTTTAGGAGATGAATTTGCTATTCGAACATTACGCATAATAAGCTTACTGTCGGCCGCTTCTGTGTAAGGGGTGAACTGTGCTTTATTCTCCCCTTGAGGGCCATAAGTGTTATTGGATACCTCAAGTAGGGGAAAATATGCATCCCCTAATTGATTAGTGGAAGGCTGAGTGACAGAAAATAGGAGTTTGATCTTGCAACTAGTTTAGTTTGCAATAAGGTTAGCTGCTCAAATAATATATTATACAACAGGTAGCTTGGGGTGTACTCCAGTTAGGGGTTACCTATTTAGAGATTTCTTAAGAACCGTCTCAGTGGAGAAGAAAAGAGACAGAATTCCCTCCCCTTTTTCGCAAGTAGCAGACACCCCCATGCTCTAAGCAGGCAAAAATCACTGATTTTATTCCTGAAGCTTTAGTGCATTCAGCTAAAATATCACTGTCTCCTTTCAAGCAGGATAACCCCTTTGCCTGCCTACAGGAGAACGTTGATGAGATACTTTCCCCAGGGTGCCATGTTTTGCAAGATCAGTCTTTGATTCAATTAGCTGATGACCAGCTAGGCGATCTTACCCCTTCAGTCCTACCCGGCCGGAAGTATTCAGATAGTTCTCAGCTCGCTCAGATTCATTACACCCCCTCTATGCAGTATGGGGAATTGTTAGCTCAATGCAATCTAACAGCCCAAGCAGTTCTGTTGTTGGCTAACTAAAATTTCAGATATGAGTCAGCATTTGGTAAACATAAAAGGACAGTTACAGGCAGCTATGGAGAAACTTGATAATATTAAGGCAGATGTACAGACCAGAAGTGGACTTGGCAATGGACATATTTCCGACTATAATGACTGGGCGACAGCAGTCCCTGTGGAGGAAGGTGTGAGTAGGTCCTTTCGTGAGGCTATAAACGTGCCCACTAGGAAGCAGTCTTTTTATGCAACTAGGGTACTATTTAAAGTATCACCGGTTCCTAACGACTTGTTGCCTAGTTGGTCTAGTACCAGGCATATAGCTCGTAACATCTCACAATTGTTGAGGTGCAAAGTTGACGAATCTGAGATTAAGAACATGGTTTGGTTTTCCGGCACTAACTCACATGTTAAGATGTCAATTGAGTTTCATAAGCCGCAGATGATAAAAAGTATATTTCAAGCGAGGAAACATTTATTAACTTGAGGAGTGTCTATTGACCGATTACTTATGAACAGGAAGGGGGATGGCTGGGTGGATGAGAGTTTAACCAAGAAAAGGGAAGCTTTACAACCGCCTGCCGTTAACCCTGTATTAATCTCAGTAGATAAAGAACTAGATGAATCAATGATGGAATGTACACCTGTAAAGCAGCCTCAAATTAGTAGAAGTTATAGTACTAGAAAAGACCCAGTGACCCCAGTTAGGGAATGTAATAACTATGACTTCTTATTGATGCCGGCACCCAAAAATAACCAAGACGTGGAGTTTGTTGCTGAATATAAGGTGCTTTCAGTTATGGAGCAGGACCTAGTCCTCCAGTGCATAGATAGTCTTTATAAGAAGCTTAAGAAAAATACTATGGACTTTGTTTCTCCACAAGTTAGTAATACTTCAAGTTCAAATGCAAACAGTAGAAGGGAGTTTCACTCTGTGTTAGTAAACCAGGTACCTTTGGAATTTAAGTCTTCCCCTAATAATCAGGAGCAACTTGCTCCCCAAGCTACATCATAAGATCCTCTGCCCCAATGACTTGAGCTTCCCCTACATGCTTTGCTTAACCAGGGGAGTTTATTGTCTATTCTAATGTTTCTGGGTGGCATTCCAGTAAAGTGAATGTGAATCTCTCTGAACTGGATAATTGTGGTATCCTTTGCCTGCAGGAGACTTGGATTAGCGATGCCCAGGGTCCGACCTTGCCCGGATTTCAGACATGGGCAATCCCCGCAGTCTATACAGGGAAGAAGGGTAGACCTGCAGGGGGATTGGCAGTATTGATTAATTTAATGCACAGGATGGAGTGTAATCAGCTATCAAGTAATATTCAAAATATCTTAGCTATCCTGGTTTGTATGGGAGCTCATTCTTCATTAATAGTAATCAATGTATACCTACCCCCTGCTTTTAGTCTATACTCTTGGTGCAATTTCTGGTGCACCTTTAGAGGATCAAATGAATTTATGGGAAAGTGTATATTTAAATACTCCAATTATTTTGGTGGGAGATTTTAATGTGTGGACTGGAACATCAGATAAAATCAGAGCTGCAGCCCTGGGCCTAGAGGTAGAGGATGAATATTATTTTCACCCCCCAAAGAGTCTCTAGGGACCCAACATTAAATGCGAATGGTCTCCAATTTTTAGCCTTTCTATATAAAAATAATTACAGGGTGTTGAACGGAAGTTTCAAATCAGATCAAAATGGGGACTTGATCTTTGTGTCTCATTGCGGAGCAAGTGTTGTTGATTATATTGCCGTCCCCTTATGTATATTTGCTAATATTATAGACTTTGCAGTTCTCCCTTATGGCTGCAGTGATCACTTCCCCATTGTGACTTTCTTTAGATCAAATTGCTGTGTATTACAATCATGCCAGCCTTGCTTACCCCACTTCGATTTGGGGACTCAGGGCCCTAGGGTTATTAAATGTGGGTGCAAGACTGCTGGGCTGGCCTCCACCCATTTTGCTTCCTCTGAATTGGAAGACCGAAGAAAACAGTTTGTGCAGTCGGCGCCTCAGAGCTGCCTGACCAGCTTTCAGGATTTGCTATTTATCAGGAATCGTCTTGCTTTTACGAAAAAGGCCCATGACAATGGGTTAAGTCAGCCCTGGTTTGATGGGGAATGTAGACAAATGAAGTTGCAAACTAGGAAGGCGGCCAGACTACTGAAAGGCGCAAATAACGCCTACTACAGTTAATGGGTATGTGATACTCAGAGCACAGTACAGGTGCCTAATTAAAAAAATAATAATCAGACTTTCAGTTGGAGCTTTGGACAAAGATGGAGGATGCCATTTCTTGTAAGGAGTGACTCCTCGCATTTTTGAGACATTGTTAATAGGGGTTTTATGGGAAGATTTTCCCCCTTGGAATTCCATATTGATAGTGTAACATGGTGGGAATATTTCTTAAATATCTTCAACATGTTCCTGGAAGAGAATGTGGCTGTACCCGCCCCCCCCTTATTCAACAGCCCAATGGGAGGTTATCTCCACGGAGGAGGTTGTGCGGCTTCTCGATCAACTTCCATCTAATAAGGCCCCAGGTGAGACTGGGATCCCCAGGGATCTCCTTCAGGAGCAAAAACAGTGGTGGGCACCAGTACTTTGTCGATTGTTTAATTTTATCATCTACCAGGGGACAGTACCTGATGGATGGAATACGAGCATTGTTATACCTATTTTTTAAAAGGGCGATGAAAGCAATCCCTGTCAATTACAGGCCAATAAGTCTAACTGATACTATAGCAAAAGTCTTTGCTAAATATCTGTTGGGCAAATTGGAGGATTGGGCTGCTGAGAACTCTCTGTTATCAGAAGAGCAGGTGGGATTTAGAACCAGCCAGTCAACCCTGGATCAGTGTTATGTATTGTCACACATAATAAACAAATATGTCCACCTGAGAAATAACTCAGTTTTTGCCCTATTTGTTGATTTAAGGGCCGCTTTTGATAGTATTGATAGGGCAATTTTATGGCAGAAATTACAAGATCTAAACATTGATGAACAACTCCTCTCGCTGGTTCACCTACTATATACAGGTACCTCCTTACGAGTTAGGGTAAATTCAATGGGAGCAGTGACTGACCCTATTCAAGTGACTAATGGGGTCAAACAGGGTTGTGTCCTGGCTCCCTTTCTTTTAAATCTTTTTATTAATGATATAGTTCTCAAACTGTAAGGTCATGAAGGCCACCCCCCAGCGATAGGCGGGCAGCCTGTATCAGTATTACTGTATGCTGATGACATGAGGTGATTTCAGACGTTACGGGCGCCCGGTTCACCACAGTGGATTCCCAGTGGGGATGAACCGGCCAACCACCCCCCGGGGTCAAAACAAGCCCCGAACAGACATGACGGAACCGGGACCACGGCAGGGAATCGGGTCGGCAGATCACAGCCCGGGGCAGCACAACAGACATGACGCTGATTCCCGGCCGTGGTCAAAACACCCAGAAGCCACCAGCCAGTCTCCCTCCTTCCCTTTGCCTCAAAGCTTCTGGAACGTGTCATCTACTCCCGCTGCCTGGACCTTCTCTCTGCCAACTCCTCCCTGGACCCTCTCCAATCCGGCTTCCGCCCCCTCCACTCTACTGAAACTGCCCTGGCCAAGATCACCAATGATCTACTTGTCGCTAAATCTAAGCGCCACTACTCCATTCTTGTCCTCCTTGACCTCTCTGCTGCCTTTGACACTGTCGA
>QEPC01011258.1:5460742-5472134 GCA_003113815.1 Sphenodon punctatus | reverse complement strand
TTATATCAATATGAACAAAATGAAAATACAATACAAGAGAAAGATACACCGACACAATAGCGTCATGGACCAAAACTGTAACCCAGGACCGGGAGAAAGAATGTAGTAAAATATGGTAATATGGTGTATACATGGAAACCTTTACAGGGGAAAAAAATATGTTTTGAATAAAAATAAGTTTTTAAAAAAAACAAAAAAACTAGGGTTAGATGGTCTACCACTCTGTTGGTTGAGCTTTTGGATAATTTATGGGGGAATGAATGTCTTGGGCTGAGGGAGAAAGTAATGGCTGCTGAACCTGAAGACCTCGATCTAATTTCTAGCTGCTATGCTTCCCTACTAGCCATCTTAGAGAATATATTATCATGTGATAAGCAAGGTGGTCCCTTACATACAAGGACATGGTTCGATCGAGAGTGTAGGGAGGTCAAGAAGCTTTTGGCCCATGCCAAAATTCTTTGGGCTAAGAGGCAGTCGGAAATTACGCAGACCCATTTCCTCGAAATAAGGAGAAGGTATAAGAATCTGGTTAAGGAAAAAAAAAAGAATGTTGTTTGGAGGACATGGGCTAAACTGAAAAAATGCAGCCTCATTAAAAGATTCCAGGCAGTTTTGGCATTTAATTAATTGCATTGCAACTTAAAGCAAGTAGACCACCTAAGGTTCTTGACGAAGATTGCTGGGTAGCATATTTCAAGGGCCTATTTGCATTAGAAGAGGGAGAAAGGGATATCCTGGCAATAGAGAGAGAGGAGTTGGGAGATCCCCCGTCTTTAACCACTATGTCTGGATTTGAGGAAACTGTAAGCACTCAGGAAGTGATAGATCTGATTGCAATGTTAAAACCCAATAAAGCCCCAGGTTTTTACTTTATAGTAGCAGAAGTCGTGCAGGCAAGCCCAGAATGGTGGGCCCCCATGTTAGCGGGCTATTTTTCGTCAATTAATAGATTGAAGGCAGTTCCCAAGGATTGGGGTCTATCAACAATTATACCGGTGTTTAAAAAGGGTGATCCAGAAGACCCCAGTTGCTATCGCCCGATAAGCCTCCTGCCAGTAATAGGGAAACTGTATGCCAAAGTCCTGCTAAAACATTTAGAGCAATGGGTAGAGGCGCGGGACCTACTTCCACAGGAGCAATTTGGTTTCCGCAGAAATAGATCTACTACGGATAGTGTTTTCACCATTTTGCATATTATCACCAAGTATACAAAGATTAGGGCTGGTAAACTATTTATGACTTTTATAGATTTCCAGAGGGCGTTCGACTCTGTCCCTAGGGCCAAGCTATGGCGTCACTTGCGTCATCTCAGCTTGCATGAGGATTTATTAAGCTTATTGATAAGCATTCATACGGGGAATGAGGCAAGAATCTGCCTGGGTGGAAGTGGCCTATTGAGGGGAGTCAGACAAGGATGCGTGCTGGCCCCCTTACTGTTTAGCCTATATTTAAATGATTTACCTCAAACCCTGATGGATGATGAGTGTCACCCGCCAAAAATCCAAGAGCGGGCTACCCCTGTACTCATGTACGCTGATGATGTGGTCGTGATGTCTCAGACAAAAAAGGGAATGTCTAAATTGCTTGGGAAATTAATTAATTATTGTATAGATAAAGGCTTGAACATCAATTACCAAAAGTCTCAGATAATGGTGATAGGCGGGAGACCTAGTAAGGGCAGTTGGAATGTAAATGATAAGAGTTTTGCGCAGGTGAACTCTTATGTTTACCTGGGGATCACTATCACTAGAACTGGTTCATGGGAAAGGCATCAAAAATTAATAGCTACCAAGGCATTGGTGGCAGCAAAGGGGATTTTGAGGCTAATGGCCAGGTCTGCTGGTATCATTATGTCAGTTGTCTTGGATGTATTCAAGACAAAGGTGCATCCTATTCTGCTTTTTGGGACTGAATTAATGACAGCTCGGTCCCTACAACCACTTGAAGTTGTTCAGAATAAATTTCTCTGCAGTTTGCTTTGAGTCCCGCAGGGAACTCCAGCGGCAGTCCTCCGAGCCGAAACAGGTATGATCTAGGTTTTCCACCTGGCTAAGCAGGCGGCAATTGAATATTGGTCCCGCCTGTGTCTACAAGGAGAGACCGCATTGCCTTTGCTCTGCCTACAAGAAAAATTGCTGTATCAGGGGGCTTTGAATTATCCTTGGTTATCTCAAATGGCATCTTATATGGGATATCTCAGTCTTTCCTTCCCCTACTTGTGTGGGAAAGGTAGGGGATGGCAGCGGAATACAGTCAAGTCTAGAATGTGGGATATTGCTAGGCAGGAAGACATGTCTGCTGTTGCAGAATGAAAAGCTGCTCTTTGTTTAAAATACATCAAATTGCACCACGGTTTTGAATGCTATCTGGATAAGTTATCTGATCAAACCTCCAGAAGAATATTTACTCTCTTGCGTTTTCAGCTTTTTCCCTCAGCAGTTCTCTCAGGTAGATATAACAATACCTTACGTGAGCAATGATGGTGCTACTGTGGCGAATCGGAGATCGAGGATCTCAGCCACGTATTACTGCGTTGCCCAGTATACACTGTGATCGGGGCGGTTTGGTTGGTCCCGTCACTTGATAGAGGAAAGGATGGGCCTGACATAAGTAAACTGAAATTCCTCCTGGATACTCAGGAGGAAGTAGTAATGCGGGCAGTTACTTCCTTCATGTTTTTGGCGATGAAATTGAGGGAGGGACTATTAGCAGAGGGATGATAGTGTATATTTACTGTGGGGAGCAAAACACAGGGAAGTTCGTAAGGCTTAAATATTGCAAGATTTGGTAAGGGACTATAAGACCTTGTTGGTACCTTGTGCGGCTGAAACTTTGGAGGTTATTGTGTTGATTTATTTTGTAATTATATATGGTGGATGGTGGGCCTGGGAAAAGTTTGGTTAATTTATCATTAGTGAATCGATTTTGGAACAATGCCTATCTGTTTTTAGTTTATATACATATGTATATATATATATATATTATTATTTAACTGTTTTGTATGTTATATGTATGTTCGTGTGTATTTTCTTTTCTTTTTTTCTGTTAAATTTTATTACTGTTTATGGCCAAGGTGAGAGCTAGTGCCAATAATAAATTTTATTCATTCATAGCAGGTGCAGAAGGCGGTCTTCCATTCATCACCCTTCCGGACCCACACCAAGTTATAAGCCCCCCGAAATCTAATTTAGTGAAAATACAAGTCCCTTGTAGTCGATTCAACAACTCAGGGATCAGAGGTAATGGATATCGATTCTTAATTGTTATTGCGTTGAGATCATGGTAATCGATGCATGGACAAAGACCTCCATCCTTCTTGGGAACAAAGAAGATTGGTGCTCCCGCAGGAGAGCATGAATGTCGAATGGTTCCATTTTCTAAGGCCTCATCTAGGTATTGCCGGAGTACCTTTAATTCAGGGTTCAATAAGGCATATATACGTCCAAACGGCGGCTCTGTTCCTGGCTGCAAGTCGATTGGACAATCGTAGGTACGATGTGGTGGCAATGTGATCGCAGCTTGCTTATTAAAGACATCTTCATAATCTCGATATTCTACTGGTAAATGCGACAAGGTGGAAGTAGTGGTCACTGCTAATGCCGCTAGGGGGCCCAGCTTCGGCATAGGTTTGCAGCACATGTGCAGGCATCAGGTTATCTGGGGGTCGTGTTTCCGCAGCCAAGGTAGTCCTAGTACTAGTTGAAAGAAGGGGGTACATACCATGTCAAAGGCAAGGCTATCTTGATGGTTTCCAATGCTACATAGTAGCGTGGCTGTTTGCGATATAATGGGTCCAGAAATAAGGGGGGAGCCATCGATGGTGTGAACCAGTTCTGGTCAAGGTTTGGTCTTGATGGAAATTGCATGAGTCTGGACTAGGCTGGGGTCTATAAAATTGCTGGAAGCCACAGAGTCAATGAGCGTCCAGACAACTAGGGAATGCGAGGGGGAGACTTGCAGTGTCACCGGTACTCGGAGGTACGGATATGGAATGGCAAGAGTTGAGGGGATGGCTTTTAGGTCCGAGGTGCCCCCTGCCCACCTCGGCCACTGGCATTTCCCCCTGCCCGTCGAAAGGGCGGCAGGGCCGGGCATACCTGAATAAAGTGGGAAGTGTCTCCAAAATAATAGCATGCGCGGGAACGGCGGAGCCTCTCTCTCTCTTCCAGTGTTAATGGACCTCGTACAGCTCCCAATTGCATGGGTTCAGGTTCGGTTGTCTTACTGGCTTCAGGGCTGGGAATCGGATGATTCGCGATCCGAGAAGGACAGGGCATTCAAATCTCATGTCGTCTCTCTCACCAACGTTCCGTCAAGCGCTCTTCAATTTGCAGAGCGAGGGCAGACAACTGTTCCCAGGTGTCGGGCAATTCCGTAAAGGCCAACTGATCCTTTATCTCATCATTTAATCCTTTACGAAAAATGACATGCAGTGCGTCTTTGGACCACCCCAACTCAAATGTGAGTCGCTGGAACTGTGTGGTATATTCCACTACACTCCATTTACCCTGTCTGATACTTAAGATCAGAGTCTCAGCATCACGCACTCGATGGGGATGGTCAAACAAAAAGGTCAATTGTTTAACAAATTCATCATAGTCCATAAGTAGGGGGCTTCTGCCCTTAAGTAAGGTAGTGGCCCAGTCCAAGGCAACCCCCCGCCAGGTTGCCAATAATAAATGCCACTTTCACCCTGTCAGTAGCATAGGTCTTGGGCTGGACTGCAAAGGTCAACTCGCAACTCTCCCATGAATTTTTCCACCAGGTGTACCTTGGGTTCCAGAGTCAAGGCGGGAATCAAAATCTCAAGTAGTAGCTTTCACTCCAGGGGCCAGTCTCAGATCACCGGTGCCACTTGTCCTGCAGCACCAGCATTTACGTTACGTTACGTTGCCACGCCCCCCCCCCCTTGTGTGCCTGAAGCCGTTGAGAGCATCTCACTGGTGTAGGCCCCACCCTGGGATGCTGCAGGGCCGGTGGAGGCTGTTCCTGTGATGTGGATGGCAAGAAGGAATCCCCTGCTGGCGTGCTGGAGTGTCCTGAGAGCGGCGCCTCCTCCCGCACGTTGTCAGGCAATGTCAGGGATAACTGCGGGGTGCGATCAGCCTGCGGGCGGCTGCGGGGGGTGCGAGCCCTCCCATAACGTCTAGTCCTTACAACCATAGAGTTGTGGGTAACTAATCACCCAATGTTCTAGACTGGTGCCCACAACTCTATGGTGTTGTTTGGGGCAACGACTGGCCAGGAGTGGAGCTGCAGCATGGTTCCACCCATCAGACAGACAGCAGCTCCGCTTTCAGTGGTGCCCCGGGTTTGGCCAGCTCACTCTGCTGGTGGCGCTCTGGGATGACCCGTAGCAAGCACAGCCTGCTCCACTTGCACATCTGGTGGGACTGGTCAACCCGCGGGGGTGAAGTGGACTGGCGTGGGCAGAACCAGAGCTGCCGTCCATCCATCTAAAAGCACCCTTTGTGTGGGCCGCATGAATAATGTCGGGAAGCAGACTACCGCTGCACCTACTTCTCTCTCCTCCCTTACTTCTGCTATCACCCTCGCTAGACAGCATTACTACACGTCCTGCATTGAGTCCTGTTCTCGGGACCGTCACCGCCTGTTCTCCACCTTTGATTCCCTCAAGTCCCCCTGTCCTCCTCCTCTGTCTTCCCTTTCTGCTCAGAAACTTGCTTCCTCCTTCATCTCCAAGATAAACAAAATCCGCCTCAACATCACTTCCCACTCCTTCCTACTCCCTCTCCCTCCTCACCCTCCTCTCCTGTCCTCCTTCCCTCCGACCTCCCTTGAGAAAATCTTCTCCCTGCTCTCTTCCTCCAACCCTTCCACTTTCCCCTTGACCTCATCCCCTCCCGCCTCCTGACCTCCATTGCTTCCACTGTCACCCTTTCCCTCCTGCACATCATCAACCTCTCCCTCTCTACTGGCTCCTTCCCCTCCGTCTTCAACCACGCCACTGTCTCTCCTATTCTTAAACATTCCACTCTTGACCCCTCTGACCCTTCTAGCTACCGTCCTGTCTCACTCCTTCCTTTTGCTTTCAAGTTTCTTGAACGTGTTGTCTACTCTCACTGCCTCGACTTCCTCTCTGTCAATTCCTCCCTTGACCCCCTTCAATCTGGCTTCCGCCCCCGTCACTCTACTAAAACTGCTCTTGTTAAGATCACCAACAATCTTCTTGTGGTTAAATCTAATCGCCTCTACTCCATTCTTCCCTTCCTTGACCTCTCTGCTGTCTTCGATACTGTTGACCACTCACTCTTGCTGGATTTACTTCACTCCCTTGGCTTCCGTGGTTCTGTCCTTGACTGGTTCTCCTCCTCAGGGCCGGCCTGAGGCATGTGCCACCAGCGCCCAGGCACATGGCCCTGCAGCGCCCTCCGAGGGAGGGGTCCTGCGTCGCCGCCGCGGGTTGGAGACTCCAACTGGTGGTGGTGTGGGGCCCCTCCCAGAGGCTGCCACGGGGCCATGTGCATCAGTGGAGGCGAGCGAGACAGCGAGTCTTCAGGCGCCGGTAGCCCCACCCCTTCCCTGCAGAGCCTTGCCCCCCTCAGGATTGGCCAGCCAAGGCCGGTGGCCCCGCAAGTAACCCCGCCTCCAAACGCACGCAACACAACATGCTCGTGCTGACTCACTGCACCTGCGCCAGTCCTCTCCCAAACACTCAGAGGCTGCGTGGTGCGGCGGCACGAGGAGGCAGGTGGAGCAGCAGACAAAGCGCTGCGTGGCTAGGCGGGTGGGCGTGGGCGCACAGCACAGACAATGGAGCGGAGGGACCCAGGCCGGCCTCAACAGCAGCAGAGAGCACTGTCAGCAGCAGGTGAATCCCTGGGGCACAGATTAATTTGAGGATGGGCTTGGGGGTGCTGGGTGGGTTCTGGGACAGAGACTGTGGGGGGAACACAGATTAATATGGGGATGGGACTTGGGGGTGCAGGGGCTGATGGGACAGACTGCAGGGGACACAGGTTAATATGGGGCTTGGAGGGTGCAGGGGCTGGTGGGACAGACCCCTTGTCTCTCCCTCTGTTCCCCTTCCTAAGTCTCTCCCCCAGCTCCTGTCTCTCAGATTGTAAGCCCTAGGGGCAGGGACCGTGTCTATTTTATTACTTTGTAAAGTGCCAGGTACACTGCTGGTGCTATATAAATGTTTGTTAATAATAAATAATAATAACAGAGACTGTGAGGGGCACAGATTAATATGGGGATGGGGCTTGGGGGTGGGGGCTGGGACAGAGACTGCGGGGGCTAGGGGCACAGATTCATATGGGGATGGGGCTTGGGGCACAAATTAACTGGTTATATATCTAAAAGACTGTCTCTTTGCATGGCATAATGTGCTTAATAGGCTGCCTTTTGGGGTGTCTTGTGTGTTTGATTGTGGCTTGGCCATTTGGAATTTGGTAGGGGTGGGACATCAGATCAAATACTGGCTACCGGATTTACCGGTTACCAGATTCACAAAAACCAGATTGCCGGATTTGTACCGGTTTACCGGTACCGGATTTGTTCCATTAATTTCAATGGGGAACCGTCCCCATTGAAATCAATGGGGAAAAAAACAAAAAACCTCCCCCTCCCAGACTGTGCGGGTGGAAGTGGGGGCACCACCCCCCCCCACCCTGCCCAGCCTGGATTTTTTTAAAAAAAAATTTCACCCTAAGTTCTTACTAGTGTGGGCTCCGGGCTGCCACCGGCGACCCGGAGCCCGCACCAGCAGGAACTAGGGTGATCCTTGGGGTGGGGGGGTGGTTTAACACACACACCCACCCCAGAGATCCCTACCTCCCCACCCAGGGATCGCCTAACTTGCGCTCCGGGTGGCGGCAGCGGCGGTCTGACTCCGGCCGCTTCAGCCCTGGCTGTGGCTGCTGGCTTCAGTGCTACTAGGCCTTCCGGGGAAACCGCCGGCAGCCACCCGAAGCCCGCACTAGCAGGGACTTCGGGGGAATTTATTTTTTTTTAAAGCCAGGCTGGGCAGGGTGGGTGGGGGGTGTCCCCCCCTTCCACCCGTGCAGCCTGGACTAGGGAGGGAAAGTGGGGGGGTTGTAGGTTTTTTTACATTGCCGCAATGTAAAAAATCTGAGGAATCTGGTAATTTACCCCGGATTACCGGGTTTAATCCGATACTTCCAGTACACCAAATACCGGGCAGTATCGGATACAAGAAGATCCGGAATTCCCACCCCTCAGTGCTCTGCATGCCTTGCGGCCCACTGCCAGTGTGCTTTATTAAGGCATGCGTTCTTTATTACTTGCTTTCTGCTTATGGAATGCCTGTAGTTAGAATTGTGGGAAATACCCTGTTGTAAACCATCACTGAGGGTGCACTGAGCACAGACAACCTTCATTTTGAAGAAGGGTAAAAGCGTCTTTAAAGTTAATTTACATGCATGCTAGCCGGGCAGGCAGGCAGGAGACAAAGGGGAAGCCCCTGATCCTATTTGTGGCCAGTGCATGTGCCAGTTTAGCAACTGCTATGACAGGGGCAGTGGGCCCTCCAGGGTGGCAGAGGCAATGCCCCTCCTGGCCTTTCCCCGGCCGGCAGCAGGCTCCAGTCTGGCAGCTTGCAAAAAAAAAAAAAAACCCAGCCGAGGTCAGCATCACGCTGAATGTGCGGAGCCATCTCGAAGAACCTTGTTTAGCAAGGCAGGAACCTTCTGAAGGTCTCTGCCTTGCTAAACAGGGTTCTTTGAGGTGGCTCAGCACTATCTCAGCGGTTGTGTGTGCACAGGCTGGGCGCTGCTGACCCGTGCGCAGCTCTTAGTCTCCCCGAGTCCCTTCAGGGAGGGAGGGAGGGACTCGGGGAATAAGAGCTGCCTGTGCGCCGCGTTCCCTGGATGGTGTACGCAGAAGTGGCGGCGGAGAGGAGTCGGTGACCCCACCATGGATGATAGTGAGTATTAAATTGCGGGGCCCGGGGTAGGGGCAGTGGGTGGGGCACATGGTGGGAGGAGGGATTGGGGGCACATGGGGGCGAGTGTGGGCACTAGTGGGTTAGTGTAGGGGGTGCTGGGAGCCAGGGTTCCTGGGTTCTTGGGGAGGGGAGTGGGGGCTAGTGGGTTAGTGCAGGGGGGACTCTGTGTGGCAAAATGGAGGTTTGGAAATCCTGAGAGAGATGTCATTGCAAGTCATGCAATTTCGGTTGTGTTCAAAATGCTGGAAATTGGATGTGCATGGTAAAATTGGACTCAGGCTTTGACTGAGGTGCTCTACAAGGAAATGTATAAACCCAAAACACAGGGTTTATGTGTTATGGGTTTATAAATTATTTATTTTAAGCTTGATGTGCATGTGTGTTTTCTTCCATCCGATGTTAACCCTGAGAACTCCTTGCTGCTGGGTTATGCCATGCCACTGGCCTACCGTTCCCCTGGCTCCGCCCTAGGCCCACTGGCCTTACTGCCCCAGTGCCCCTCCAACATCAAAACCCACCAGCTGCCCCTGTGCTATGATGCATTGTTCAGTATCACTTTAAACCAGGAGTGGGCAACCTTTTCCCTCCCAGTGACAAGCTCCAAGGGCCACAGGTTGGGGGTGGGAATGCTTAAGGGGTGGGTCTAGATCATGGTTCTGTGCTATGGATCCATTCCTCTTCCTCTTCCTCCTCCTTCTTCTTCTTCTTCTTGAGTGTATGCCCTCATATTTGCTCCCTTAATCAGAGCTCAGCCTGTCAGTACTTCAGGACCTGGATCTAGGAGCCAGATCCAAGTATTTTAAAGAGACCAAATAAAAACTAGCTGTAGGCTGCATTTGGTCCCTGGGCCAGAGATTCCCCACCCCTGTCTAATTGATTACTTCATCACCCAAATGTTGGATTTAGGTGTTGTGGGGGCTAGTGCGTTAGACCTTTCTGACAAGAACTCTGTTTACATATCAATACCCTGGGTGAGAGGGACCTCCCTAGAGCTCTGCCAGGGCTCCGCCTACAATGTACAAGCCCCTCCCTAGAGCTCTGCCACCCATAAGGTTCCGCCAGCCTTTGGGGCCCTGCAGTAAGGCTTGGCACATGGCCCCTCAAGCCCCTGGGCCGGCCCTGCTCCTCCTACCTCTCTGACCGCTCCTTCAATGTGTCTCTTGCAAACTCCACCTTCCTCTTGGTTGGTGTTCCCTAAGGCTCTGTCTTTGGTCCTCTCCTCTTCTCTATCTACACCCTGTCCCTAGGCAAACTCATTGCCTCCCATGGCTTCCAATATCACCTCTACGCTGATGACACTCAACTATCTCTTTTATCTCTCTCTCCATCTGTTCAAGCTCGCCTCACCAGCTGTTTCCCTGATATCTCTACCTGGATGTCTCAATGTTAACTCAAAGTCAACATGGCTAAAACTGAACTCCTTATCTTCCCCCCTCATCCATCCTCTACCACCTCTCTGTCAATCCTTATGGACCATCCTTCCCATCCCCCAAGCCCGTAGCTTAGGCTTCATCTTTGACTCACCCCTTTCTTTTAAACCCTACATCGACTCTGTTGCCAAATTTTGTCGCTTCTTGCTCCATAACATTACTAAGATTTGCCCTTTTCTCTCTGTCTTTTCTGCCAAAACCCTTGTTCACGCCCTGGTCATCTCTCACCTCGATTACTGTAACCTCCTTCTCACTGGCCACCCCCGCTCTCAACTTTGTCCTCTTATCTCCATCCAAAACTCTGCTGCCAGGATCATCCACCTCGTCTGTTGCTTCGACCACGTGCAGCCCCTCCTCTTTTCTCTTCACTGGCGCCCCCTTCCTGAACGAATTCTGCACAAGCTCCTAGTCTTCACCTATAAAGCTCTTCTCAACCTTGCTCCCCACTACCTCTCTGCGCTAATTTTCTTCCGTACTCCAGTCCATGAACTCTACTCCTCCTCTGTCCCCTCTCTTGCCCTCTCATTCCTCCCCTGCTCCCCTAACTGCTTTCTCCCTAGCTGCGCACAATGCCTGGAACTCCCTCCCTGCCAGGGGCGGCTGGTGGGTGTTTGAGGTTGGAGGGGCAGAAAGGCTGGTGAGCCGGTGGGCAGAGCCAGGGCAATGGTGGGCGGAGTCAGGTCAACAGTGGGCGGAGCCAGGGAAACAGTAGGCGGCATAACCCAGCAGCAAGGAGTTCCAAGGGTTAATGTTGGATGGACATTACATTACTTAATCAAGCAATTTCAGTTAGGTTAGCCAGGTTTAAAAGCAGGCAGACAAGCAGTTTTAGCAAAGACACACACACACACACGCAGCAGAGGTTAAGAATGCTGCTTCAGAAAGAAGGAACTTGCTGCATGTATGTTGGAGGGACCCCAATCCCTGCTTCAGAAGTCCCTTCTGAAGGAGTATTTTTGCCCTCTGCTGCGTGTGTGTGTGTGTCTGTGTCTGTGTCTGTGTCTGTGTGTGTGTTTGGGGGGGGGGGGGTTTT
>QEPC01011258.1:5443229-5457613 GCA_003113815.1 Sphenodon punctatus | reverse complement strand
AAAGGCCTATGGGGATGGGGTGCAGGGGGGGGAGGGGAAAAGCCTATGGGGATGGGGTGCGGGGGTGGGAGGAAAAAAGCCTATGGGGATGGGGTGCAGGGGTGGGAGGAAAAAAAGCCTATGGGGATGGGTTGAGTGGGGGGGAGGGAAAAAGCCTATGGGGTGGGGTGCGGCCCCGAAGGGAGAAAAACAACAGTGACAGCTACAGCAGCCTCTGCAGCAGCTCAGAGGCTGCTGTAGCTGTCATAAGTGGTGCGGTTTTGTTTTTTTGTTTTTTTAAACAATGTTGAGCAGCGGCTGTGGCCCCCGTGGTGCTTTGGGGGGCACTGCCCCAAACGCCCTGCGGGGGGAGCCGCTACTGCTCCCTGCCCACATCTACCTCGCCCCCTCCCTTCATACCTTCAAATCCCTCCTCAAGACCCTCTGCCCTCCCCGACTCCTCGTTCCCCTCACCTAACTCCTGCTCATACCTTCCATCCAGTACGCTCTGTTATCTGAGGTCTGTGTGTACTCATATCCTCACCACATGGACCAGCCAGCTATAATTCTCAATGTAACCAACCACATGCACCTGAGACCTTGCATCTTCATGAATGTTACACCCTTTGTCTCTCTCTCTGTTTCCCTTCCTTGGTCTCTCTCCCCCCACCCCAGTAGCCGTAGGGCAGGGACCGTGTCTATTCCATTACTTTGTAAAGCACCAGGTACACTGCTTGCACTATATAAATGCTTGTTAATAATAATAATAACCTAAGCAAAGCCCAGGAGGTATCTGAGGAATGGTCATATGAAAACCAACAGGGATACACTTTAACACACCTCTCAACATTTTGAGAGGCCAAAGAGGGGCAAGCCTCGCACGATGAATAAGCCTAGCCCCTCAGCAAAGCAGCTCTGGTCCTCAGGCACTTACATGTGGACACACACACCTCCCAATGTTCCCAGTGAATAAAGGACAGACATTATCCCGCTTATCACCCACTTAGTTTCTTGTCATTCCATCATCTCCCCATTGTCCTGTCAAGTGCTTTTCCTGGAAAGAGGTGCCTGAGGCCTGAATTCCCATCTTTGTGTGCTTTCCCACATTATGGGAGGAGGGGGAACTTACATGAGGTGAAACCACAGCAGGGAAACTCACGTGTAACTCTGCTTGTGGGCGCAGGGTGGGGTAAACATCATCAAGCAATTCTTGTGGTGATTGCACTCATGGATTTTGAACCCCATCATCTGTGAGTGAAATCACCGCGAGAATAGCTTGATGACATTTTTACCCCACGAGCAGAGTTTCACATGAGTTTCCCTGCCGTGATTTCACCTCACGTAAATCCCTCCTTCTCCTGTAATGTGGGTAAGCACCCTTTGTCTCTCTCTTCCCAAAGAGGGACTTTGACTTCTGAAAGAGGGATAGTGAGATTCAGCACCCAAAGAGGAACTGTCCCGCCTAAACAGAGACTATTGGAAGGTATGCTTTCATAAAGGGATGGCTTACAACAGTCCCTAATTCACTGAGCACCCTTACACAAAGACATTCAATAGAGGGAGCTGTAGGGAATTTTGGCTTTGTCCTCTGATGATTTTCCATTAAGGTAATCCCAGACTACAAAGAGCAAACATATGATTTGCAGGCCTAAAAGCACCTTTTGATTCATGTATCTGGTAGGGTGATCAAGACAGCAATCAGAATGGAGAAATCTTAAGGTAGTGGGAAATACCAATGAGATTGCTGAAAAGCTGATAGCTGGGAATCCTTCATCACTCTGTCAAGGAAGTTGTGCATGGTATCAAGAAGGAGGTAAATGTTGCTAAAGCAAAGACAAAAGATGCAAACTTTTGACAAGGAATGGAGGATGAAACAGAGGAGAATTTCATGGTTGTGAGCCCTGCAACCCATGAAGGAGATATAGGGAGAGAAAGGGAAACTGGAAATAACTGAGCCCAAGAATCACATTTTTCAGGGAACAGGCTGGAAAAGACCTCTGATGCAGGAAGTGTGGCAGCTAAGAGCACTTCAGAAGGAGTACCAGAAAATCCCAAAGGCAAGGGTCAACAATGTAAGTCTTCATACATGAGCGAAGAGGCTTAGACACAGCAAACAAGATTGTCAGTAGCATGAGACCAGGGTCATTGCCTTTCAAGGTCAGCAGTGGCGGTGCAGGAGGAGAGAATCATTGCAATGGAAGCATTGGGCATCTACCTGTAGCTGGCATCAAGACTCTCCAACCCTGTCCATAGGGGCGTGTTCCTGCCTTCTGATGTACACGATAGCACTTTTTACCGTGGTTGCCAGTTTTTGAAAGTGCATATCTGTGGCTGAGAAACACCATTCTTAAGGCTTGGTGCATTTACTTGCTACGGTAGTAGCAAGTAAGTTAAAGGCAGAACCGCTCTCCATTATAAACAGGAGACTGATGAAGTCCTGATACTGAGGAAACCACTTGACCTACACTTCTGAAAATTTATCCATGGCTTATATTGTGGGGACCGTCATACATGCAAAATCTGAAAAAGATCCAGCCAGAAAATCGGAAGTTATAACTGTTTAAAAGTTAATTGCTAGTGGTTAAAATACAGCGCGTCCCAACAATTTTGAACCATCATTTTTCCAAGACATCACAGGCATGGAGCCTGAGATGTGGATCAAGTGCTTCTGTATTTTGACTGTGTTTGGTGCAGCCATTAAAGAATTATTAAAAGTTAAACATCAACCCTCCTTGGGCAAGGGACCTTTTCTTTAGTGGAAGGAAGGAATCTATCCTCAACAATTTTGAATTCTAAAAACAATATATTTTGGAGATGTACTCTAAAAAAACAAAACCTCAGCCTTCCAGGCACAGTATTAGTGCATGGCACTGAACAGCAACATAAACTGAAGAAGGGATGTGTGTGGGCGTGCCAGTGTGTGTGTTTCAGGTGGTTCTTGAGTTTTATCTCCATCAGGCCAATGTTGATCTTTGTGCTTCTCACTCTCCTTGTGATCTCATCTCCCAGCTCTGTAGAGACACCTATACCATCACAGGGAAATTTCCCATTCCCATTCATCCCAAAATAACCCTATGGCCAGGAATCCTAGCTGCTGCGGAGAGTAGCGATAGCATCTCTACCTGCCGTGATCTCTGGGCCAAAATGCCTGTCTACAAGGAGATCTGCAAACCCACGTTGCATTCCCTGCTCCAGTACTTGCTGCAGGATCCAGCTGCTGCTTGACACCCATGCAGGGGCCTGATCCTGCTTCTTCCAAGACTGGGTAATTATTAAACCAGCTAGGGGCCCAAGTGAAGAGTTTGCCAAGTGCCAGCAGCGGTTAAGGGTAGTAACTGGCTTCCTCTGACACCTTGATCCTAAATCTAACCAAGCCCCTGCTCAGATCTTAGCAGTTTGTTTACACTATTTTAGCCCAGTTCCCAACAGGCTGGCTGGGGGGCATTGAAAATCTTGCCCTGGGAAATCTCTGCTGTTTTATCAGCCCTTGGCCTCCTCCTAAGAAGAGAGCAATTGGGGTATTGGGTTCCTCCTGGAAGGGGTTCCAACTCACTCCACACTGCACAAGGGCCGAGGTGGCTGCTGAGGGACTCCCTAACTGCAGCCTCTGCATAGTCATCAAATTCTGCATAGTCATCAGATTCTGAAGGATTTCCATAATAACTCTCTGTATCACGCCCTCTGCATGAAGTAGGCATATGAGTCAAGGAGACAGGTGTATCCCCAGGAAGGAAGGAGGCTGGTTGCTGAGGCGTGGCAATTTCTAGCACCAGTATTCAATACACAGTGTCCAATATTGACACAATGTATCTCTCTCTCTGTGTGTGTGTGTGTGTGTGTGTGTGTGTGTGTGTGTATATATATATATGTGTGAGAGAGAGAGAGAGAGATACAGTGAATCATTCGATGATACAATGTGTCACCTGGCATAGATCCTTTGCATACAGCAGCTGCCCTGGTGAAGTTTAGGCAGGCTATAGAAGGCTGATATTTTGCTGATGGTCAAAATTCATCCCACCTGCTGATGGTCAAAATTCACCCTGTCCTGAGGATTTTGCGCAATTGACATCTCCTTCCCTCCATGAGTTGAGCCCCAAGAATTCACAGGCATGGAGCCTGAGATGTCAGTCAAGTGCTGTTGTAGCATGATGGTGTTTTGTGAAGCCAATAAAGAGATATTAAAAATAAAAAAATTAGTTCTGCTCACTGGTGCATATGCAGAGTGGAGTAGATGCTGATTGCAGCTTTGCTAAAAAGCAGCAGCCCTGGCCCAAACTCATGGGCTTTAGGACCCTGCGGAATCCTCGGCAGCTCATCCTTCCTCGGCGCTCCCCCACACTCCCCTCTTGGAAACAAGCTGAGCTGAGCAGCCACAGCAGCCAGCCACGTGGAAAAGTGGAGGCAGGAATAGATGGAGAGGGCCGTGGATCCCCTGTTCTTGGACTGGTCCTCTGCTCACGTGAATAACGGGTGGGATGGAGGCTGCATGGGGGGCCCAGGGTCAGAGCGCAGTGAACTCCAGAGGAGGGAGAGAGAAACATGGAGGGGCTCATGACAAGTGCAGGGGGATGCCGGCTTACTACCCTGCAGCTGGAGGGGTTTTAAACCAGCCAAGTGTGTGGCCCAGTCCCGTGGAGCTGGACGGCTGCTCACTGCTGCCAACTCCGCTTGTGCTGCTTTTTCAGACAGTCCCAGCCCCATAAATGGGGGGGCTGTAAGGACCCAGGTGGGTACTGGGGGCGGGAACAGGTCTGGCCCCACTGATCCCTGGCCTGGTATGAGTGCAGTGAGCCTCCCCTTCCAGAGCCAGCTTGCTTCCCCACAGATGGGTGTGTGTTTAAACCAGCCCTGCTTGTACGCTGCTGCTTCAGGCTGCCCCACCCTGTAAGTCAGGGGGTGGGTAGAGACATGGGGGGCTGTGAGGACCAGCCCCACTGATCCCCAGCCTGGCATGAGCACAGTGAGCCACCCCTTCCCCCAGTGTTGGAGACGGCTTGTTTCCCCGCAGCTGGGTGGCGGGGTTGAACCAGCTTCATGGGATCCAGCTACATGGGACTGGGAAAGGGAGGTGGGTGCAGCGCGAGGGTTGGGCCTGCCTGGTGAGAGCAGGCAGCAGGGAATGGGTTGGGTTGGGGTTTGGGACGGGAGGGGGGTTGGGTTTGTATATTTTCCTTCACGTGGACTGCTATTGGGTTGATGTTTGATATATGTTTAGATTATATATTTAGATTATGTACTGGCTATTATGTATTTGTATGTATATATCATTTGTGAATGTAAGCCACTACGAAACACCTGTGGTGTAGTCGGCAGGGTACAAAATGAAAATGAAATTAAAATGAAATGAAAAAGTCTGGGGGAGGGGGGTTGGCGACACCCAAGGGGGGAGCGAGGGGCACTGCCGGGGAATCTCCCATTCTGCAGAACCCTCCCAAGGAATTCCCATGGTCACTGCTACTCCTCCCCATCTCAGGGGCTGATGGGGGCACCACCAACCAGAGCTAGGGGTGGGGAGCCCTTCGAGACTCATGGGGGGCAGCAGTGGAGCAGCAGAACCATGGGTGGGCAGCTACTCCTCTCTCTCTCTCTCTCTCTCTCTCTCTCTCTCTCTCTCTCTCTCTCACACTCACACACACACACACACACACAAGTGTGCATGGGACACACACCCTGCGCCACTGGGTATGCCGGGAAAGTGATTGGGGGGGGGGATCGGGGCAGATGCCAGTGCCCCTCCATGAAAGGTCTGCTCCAGTCGGAGTGCTGGGGATTCCTGAGAGAGGTGCGGGAGTGGCCCCAGCCTGGGGATTCCAGTCCTCCTGTTGCCCTAAGGACACACTGGGGCATCTTCCCCAACCCAGCGAACTGCAGACCCAAAGACCCGGCTCAACAGTAGCCAGGGGGAGGGGGGGAGCTGGTACAAGGGATTGTGGGAAGGGTACGATCCCAACATCACCAGTCTGAACTGGGAGCCCCTTGCTCAGCTCCTGGTCTCTGTCCCTGCCCTATTTCCTCCTCACTCTGCCCCCATTTTCCCTTGGCAGAGCTGCCATCAGTGGAGTAATTTTGGTTCAATGTTTGGCTGTGGAGGGGGGCACCATGCCTCATCATCCCCAGTGCAGCCATACGGTGCCCACAGAACAGCCCCCCTGCTGCTTCTGCCCAGAACCTGTCCCAACCTCGGTTCCATTCTGCCCCTCCCGCTTGAGCTTGCAATGCAGAACACCCCCGCCTGGCTGCATCTCCTCCCTTTCCTTCTGAGTGGCATCAAGGGCTGTTGGGGAAGGAGCAGCAGGGAGAGCCACCCATTCCAAAAATGAACGTGGGGAGCAGTTTTGTAGGTTCATCTCCATCCCCCCTTTCCTTCCTTGCAGCATCACACCCACAGCTGCCCCCTTGTACTGGGGAGGCAAACCACAGACCTGGTTTATTCTGCACAAGCAATGTAGACTAATGAGGTGATTTTGCATATATCTGCATATGATTTGCATGCAGCCCCAAGCATCCCTGTGTGGGGCCAAGGTAGGAGGCTAGGACTGCCCTGCGAAGCGATGAACCTGTTGTCAATCTGAGGGGAGAGGGGACTACCCATCCCCAAACCTGGAGTTACTGCCTTGCCCATAGCTCTGCATCTCCCTCCCTGTTCCCTGTCTAGATCCTGCCCCTCAGGATATGGATATGATATTTTAAATATGGATATGATGTCTTTTAAATATGGATAGACTTTTACATATGGATATGACTGTTAAAAATAGAGGGCAAAGACGGATATGACTTTCATGCTTCTGGTTTTCTGTTTCTATCCTTCCTTACTGTGTATCCACATGTGAAAATATCACCTAACTGACATATGTGACGTCTTTTAACATTCTCATTACTATATTAATCACATCTCCCCCCAAAATGGAAATTTTCTGAAACAAAAAGCTTTACAGTTTAAAAAACACCATTTCTAAAACAAAACTTTCCCTTTCAAAACTATTTCACAAAATACATTTCCCCCTAACTTAAACTCCAAAAAACATGAAAATTAGTTGATTTGTCGTAGTTAATAACTAAAGAGTTATCATGACAAAAAGCCACAAAGGCCTGGAGTTGCCAGGAAAGTTCTACTTGTGTCTGAGAGAGCAGCGAGACATCGTCGGCAGAGCATAAGCATCTGACCGGCCGCGCTGCCAACTTTGGGCGGGGGGAGGAGATTTTTTGTTGAATGCATGTTCAAAATGTTTTTTGAATTGTAACTATTATTATTATTATTATTATTATTAACAAACATTTATATAGCACCAGCAGTGTACCTGGCACTTTACAAAGTAATAAAATAGACACGGTCCCTGCCCCTAGGGCTTACAATCTGAGAGACAGGAGCTGGGGGAGAGACTTAGGAAGGGGAACAGAGGGAGAGACAAGGGGTCTAACATTCATGAAGATGCGAGGTCTCAAGTGCACGTACTTGGCTTGGTTACGATGAGAATGACAGCAGGCAGGTCCATGTTGCAAGGATAAGGGTAAACCGATCGTAGGTATAGGAATAGTGGCTCAGCAGGATAAAGAGTCAGACAGAGCAGAGCGAAAGAGGTGAGTTTTAAGGAGAGATTTGAAGGTATGAAGGGAGGGGGCAAGGCGGATGTGGACAGGGAGGGAGTTCCAGGCATGGGGGGCAGCAAGTGAGAAGGGACGAAGGCGCTTAGGGGAGCAGGGAAGGCGTGGAAGGGTGAGAGAAGGGACAGAGGAGGAGCGAAGTGCACGGGCTGGAGTATGGAGGGCGATAAGTGCAGAGAGGTAGGGGGGAGCAAGGTTGTGAAGAGCTTTATAGGTGAAGACTAGGAGCTTGTGCAGGATTCGTTCAGGAAGGGGAAGCCAGTGAAGCGAAGAGAGGAGGGGCTGCACATGGTCGAAGCGACTGGCGAGGTAGATGACCCTGGCAGCAGAGTTTTGGACAGAGATGAGGGGAGAAAGGTGAGACCGGGGAAGGCCAGTGAGAAGGAGGTTACAGTAATCGAGGCGAGAGATGACCAGAGCATGAACAAGAGTTTTGGCAGACGAGACAGAGAGAAAAGGGCGAATCTTAGCAATGTTATGGAGGGAGAAGCGACAGGATTTAGCAACAGAGTCAATGTAGGGTTTAAAAGAAAGGGCTGAGTCAAAGATGAAGCCTAGGCTACGGGCTTGGGGGACAGGCAGGATGGTGACTCCATCAATAGTTATTGACAGTGAGGAAGGAGAGGAAGGATGAGGGGGGAAGATAAGGAGTTCAGTTTTAGCCATGTTGAGTTTGAGTTGACGTTGGGACATCCAGGTAGAGATGTCAGAGAGACAGTTGATGAGACGAGCTTGAACAGAGGGAGAGAGAGAGGGAGTAGAGAGATAGAGTTGAGTGTCATCAGCATAGAGGTGATGTTCATATTAATGTTCATGTTTTGGGGTGCTTAAGTTAGGGGAAAATGTATTTTGTGAAATGGTTTTGAAAAGAAAAGTTTTTTGTTTTGAAAGCGGTTCTACCTTTAACTTTTTTTAACTGTAAAGTTTTTTGTTTTAGATTGTGCTCCTGAGTGAGATAGACTTGAAAACACTACCAAAAAAAATAACTAATGATCTGAGCACATGCACTTGCATTGTAAGCAGTAGTCAATGAACCAGAAGACAATTTACCAAGTGGTCACTGAAACCTACCATCTGTTATTTATTGATTGATTTTTTAAATTTATACCCTGCCCTTCCCCAAAGGCTCAGGATGACTTACAAAAACAAACAACAACAGAAGAAGAAAAATAGTAAAAATACAAAACAATACAATAAAATTCTCTACAAATCCCTACCTTTACCCCCAAAATCAACCTCTATCCCCATGTGCCAAAAGCTCAGTCAAAAAGAAAAGTTTTACAACCCCTCTGGAATATGAGTGTGGGCTCTGGCAGACCTCCGGGGGAAGGGAGTTCTGTTGTACTGGGGCAGCAACTCAGAACGCCTCTCTGTGGGGCCTTGTAGTATGAACAAGAGGAAATGTTGGTACCCACAAGAGGGCGCACTCAGCTGACTACAGGAACCACAGTAGAGCATGGAAGGAAAGGTGGTCTTTCAGGTATATGGGGCCAAGCCATTTAGGGCTTTAAAGACCAAAACCAGCACCTTGAATTGTGCCAGAAAGCTATAAGAAGCTAGTGAAGACTATATAGCACCAGTATAACATATTCAGAGTGACCCACCCCTGAAAGGAGCCAGGCCACTGCATTCTCCACCAGCTGCAGCCTCTGAACAGTCACCAAGGACAGCCCCACGTAGAGCACATTGCAGTAGTCTAGCCTCGAGGAAATGAAAGCACAAATGAAGGCGGCCAGATCGATGGCAGAGAGAAAAGACCACAGCCTTCTCACCAAATGGAGCTGATGAAAGGTGCTCCTGGCCACCGCCGTAACCTGACAATCCAAGCACTTAGTATCCAGATGCACCCCATGGCTGTGAACCTGAGTATCCAGAGGTGGCCAGACCCCCTCAATAACAGGGGTCCCAATCCCCTCCAAGTCACAAAGCTGGCCAACCATGTTCACTTCAATCTTGTCTGGATTCAGCATCAGCCAGTTCACCCTCATCCAGTCCCCAACAGCAGCCAGGCACCAGGAAAGCACCAAGACTATGGGACCTGACTTGGAAGAAAAAAGAGAGGTAGAGCTGCGTGTCATCAGCATACTGATGGCACTTCACTCCAAACCTCCAGATGATCTCATCCAGCAGTTTCAGATACACATTGAACAATAAACAGCACTTCTGACAGAATCCCCATCACATTTATAAAACTGTTGCTTCCTTCTAAATCCAACTGTACCCACTCTACAGCCTGCAGCCAGCCTTCCAGAAAGGCTCTGCTGTCTCATTATCTCTCCCTCTTCAGTGGCTAACTGCCTCACCTCTCAGCACTCTTGAAATTCAAAATCCTTTGTATTTGGCCAAACAGGACCAAGGCCACCAGAAGAGGAAATCTCTTCCTTCTCTGGTAGCTTGGAAGGTAGCCCTTCCCTGTTTTCATATTAGAATTTTCTGTTCACCGCCGGTGAGCATCATACTCAAGGGGTCAGGCCTCTTTGAGTGTATTATGAAAAGACATGGCCCTCGATCAACTTCACTTTAGTCAGAAGGTAAAAGGAGAAACTGATGAGAAGCTCATCTACAGTTCAAATAATTAGAACATGTGGAAAGTGGGAGATAAGCATGAAAAACCCCATTATTCATCAAAAAAGAAGCCTGAGCTCAAGAATCCAATGGTTCCTGAGATGTAACAGAAGCAGCTTCAGCAGAAAGCAGGTGTCGGTGACCAGCTTGGTGCCCTCCACAACATTGCTAAGATTCGCCCTTTTCTGTCTGTCTCCTCTGCCAAAACACTCATCCATGCCCTAGTCATCTCACGCCTCGACTATTGTAACCTCCTTCTTGCTGGCCTTCCCTGTTCTCACCTTTCTTCCCCCATCTCTGTTCAAAACTCTACTGCCAGGATCATCCACCTAGCCCATCGTTTTGACCATTTGCAGCCTCTCCTCTCCTCTCCTCTCCTCTCCCCACTGGCTCCTTCTTCCTGAGTGTATTCTGCACAAACTCCTCGTCTTCACCTACAAAGCCCTTCACAACCTTGCTCCCCCTACCTCTCTGCCCTGATCTCCCTCCGAACCCCTGCTCGAACACTCCGCTCCTTTTCCATCCCCTCCCTCACCCTCCCACACCTCCCCTGCTTCCCCAACCGCCTTCGTCCCTTCTCCCTTGCTGCCCCGCATGCCTGGAACTCCCTTCCTGCCCTCGTCTGCCTTACCCCCACCCTCCGCACCTTCAAGTCCCTCCTCAAAACCCACCTCTTCCGCTCTGTCCTTCCTAAATCCTGCTAATCATCCCCACCCAGGAATATTCCCCACCTGTTATCTGTAAACTCCCAATTTACTGTAGCCAAGCCAAGAACGTGTACCTGAGCTCTCGCACCCTCATGAATGTTGCATCCCTTGTCTCTCCCTTTGTTCCCCCTTCCCTGTCTTCCCTCCCCCTGTCTTTAGATTATAAGCCCTCGGGCAGGGACCATGTCTATCTTATTCTCTGTAAAGCGCTAGGTACATCGCTAGCGCTATATAAATGCTTATAATAATAATAATAATAATAATAATTAATTAATAAGGTGCTCACCAGTCAGATGGCCAACAGGGGTGCTGCTAGAGTTGTTCTCTAAAACCATTGTCAGGGGTCAAGCTTGGGTCAGCAGGCAATAGATCCATCCAAGTACTCAACAAACTCAGAGAGTAATCCAAGGGTGTGTCAAGGTCTGGTCCAGTCAAGTTCCAGGGGTCCAATACTAACATCAAAGCAGGGTGTCGTCAGATTTGAAGTCTAGGGCCAAAGCAAGGTTGATGCCAGAAAGTCAGTCAGGCCACAGCAGGGATGGGGAATGGTGCAAAGGGTTCTGGAGCTACAGCCAGCAAGCCTTCTGGTTGCCCAGACACTTTCTACTTCCTGACATGATCTTTTAAAGCTGTAGGTCAGCCAATAGGAGCTGGGGTGTGTGTCACTTGGTTCATGGGAGAGCAAGCCTCCCATTACCTAGAGGAGCAGGGCCAAAGGCACTGGAAGTGGCTCTGTTGTGGCACTGAGTTCTAGGTGGCTGAGCCCAGGGGCCAGAGTTCAAGTATGGCATGACCTCACAGCAGGGGACATTACACAGGGCCGGCCTTAGTGAAAGCGGGGCCCTGGGCAGGGAAAGAATGTATCAGGATCTGCCCCCAGGCCGGGCCGCGCCGCCGCCGGCCCCGCCGCATAGCCCCGCACCAGACTCACCTCCCAGGAGACCCAGAGCCTCCACAGCAGGAACCATGCTCCCAGACAGCCCCGGAAGCAACAGCTGTTCCACAACCCGCTTCCCCGCTCACGGAGGTCCCGCAGAGTGCAGGGGCGGGGCCTCCAGCACGCCGTCGCTCAGCGCGGCTCCAGGCACGCCAGGGGGGCGTGGCCTGCACTTTAAACACCGGCGCTGCCTGGAACACAGCGCCGGTGATCTGTTAGACTGGCCCCTCGGTAGCAGAGAAGGAGGACGCTAGAGCTCAGGCTTGTGTGACCCTGCTTATAACCCTTTCCCCTTTCCCCTGGACGCTTGTGTGAAGTGCTTCGGACGGTGAGTGTGGAGGGTGAGAGGCTTCCTCCCCCCTCCTTCCTTTCCTTTAGTTGTGTGGCGTGTGTGGAGTGTGGATTACTGGGACAGAAAGGGAGTGAGTCTGCCTTCCCCTTCCTGGGGCTCCCTGTCCCCCTTCCCCTCCCGGTAGGGTTGGATTCCCCTTATCCCTCTGCCCTGGAACCTTGCCCCTGTGCTTCCCCCACGGTGTGCACTCTCTCCTTAATTCCTGTGGTGTGTTTGGGGCGTGTCTGCCAGGTGGGTGGTAGAATAGGAGGAGTGCACAGCACAGGTGATCCGGCGCCTGATGATGAGGTAGGCCTAATCCCCTGTGGATTTCAAAGGCCAACTACTAACCTGACGGGCAAAAGGTCACCTGTGAGCATTCCCAGGGAGACTTGGGGAGGGCCTTCCCCCCTAGGGGGCGCAGGAGAACGATTGGTGGCCAGAGACATCTTCCCCTTGGTCCCGGACCCCAAATTACCCCCTCCCCGTGACAGAATGTTGCCCCCCCCCCCAACTAACTTAAGGCACTGGCGGTAGTAAAGCTGGCCGCCAGGCCTAGGGACGCTCCCCAGCTCAGGGGGGCACTTCCCGCCGAGCTCAGGGTGTTACCAGGCCTGGGATCAGGGATGGGCAGAGGGGCACTCCCCTCCCCCCAAGCCCAAGCGGCCGTTCGGATCACATACCTGATCTGCTGTTGCTGCTCTCGTGCCATCTGTTGCTGCTCCTCTTTCTGGGCCCGGGCCGCTGCCGCCAACTCCAGCCTGAGGCCGGAGGCGGTCTGGGCCCTGACCAGGCCGTGGAGGGGGCCAGCGGTGTGAGGGAGAAGCGGGGCCTCTGCTTCTCCCTCACTTCCGCCAGAAGTGAGGGAGAAGGGAGACGCCCCGCCTCTCCCTCATGTCGCGACACTGGTTGGCCGGGCCCCCTCCACTGCCTGGCTCAGTCTGTTACAGACTGAGCCAGGCAGCCAAGGGGGCAGTTTACTATCGGCCAGGGGAAATGAGGGGGAGGCGGGGCCTCTGCCGCTCTCTTCTTAATTTTCCCTGGCCGACTGTGACAGGCAGCAGAGGGGGGGGAAACAGAGTGTGGGAGAGGTGGGGCCTCCGCTTCTCCCTCACTCCTGCTGGCCCCCCTCCACTGTCTGTCAAATGCGCAAGCTGGCTCCTGAGGGACCCGCGCTCAGGGCCAGCCTTACTGCGGGGTTCAGGCTGGGAGCTGGGCGCAGGGCCCCCTCAGGAGCGGGACCCTGGGCAGCCGCCCCTAACTGCCCCGCGGTAAGGCCGGCCCTGACATTACAAGATTAAAGGAATCTCTGTCTTTAACAGCCAGCAGCGTATTGGACTAGGACAATTTTCAGAAAATGTGCATGTATAAGGCATTTTTGAGGAAAAGTGGATAAACCACTTTTTCCAAAGGATTTGGGTATGCTGAAACCAAATATTTTGTTTGCCAAACTGTATTTTGAGCTTTTGTGGTCACAATTATCAAAAAACAAAATGGTCACGAACCAAAACTGCTGATGGCCATAACTTCTAAATAGAGGATGATAACGACACAGTTTTTGCGTCTATTGTTATGATTTTGATACCCACTAACGCAATTAACACACAAGAAAATTTATGTTTAATATTTTTGAGTGAAAACTATTTTTATGGACATTTTAGTTGAAAAGAGTTATGGAAAGCTATCAAGGATACATTCATAAATATTACTGATATTTGGCCCATCTCCTCAGCATTCAGGAGATTTCTGAATATCACTTGTTGCCAAATCCTTAATAGCAGTGTTTTGAAAAACATCACATGAAATTTCTTGCGCAAACATGTTGAATCTCTGCAGAACTGACACAAGTTTGTTTTCATCTTCATTATCCCGTTTCAGTCTAGCTGGAGTGGTTTCATCGTGAATAATTTTGTAATCAGTCCCAGTCATGAAAGTTTCCCTCGTTTTGGTGGCAATGCAGGTCCTGACGTTGTATAGCAGAGCCCATCTGCTCAATATTGATGTGGTTTTCATAATTCCTACTATAACACCTCTTTTTTGCCTATTGCATTTAGCCACTCCAGGCTGTGATCAGGATCCACTTGGTTGAATTTCTGTTCTGCTCCCTTCACAACAAAGTTTCCTTTCAGGAACTCATCACTGACTTCATCAGGTAGGTGTGTGGCAATAGAATATAGTGTTATTGAGATCTTATGTTCTCCTGGCCTGGACAAAGGAAGCCAGACCTAACTTCGGTCAAGCAAAGGCAAAGAGCAGAGAGATG
>QEPC01011258.1:5409288-5428692 GCA_003113815.1 Sphenodon punctatus | reverse complement strand
ATTTAGGAATGGCGAAAGGTCAGGAAGAAGGAGGAAGTCCAGTGGAGCTTCCTGGGCACATCCCACCTGGGAGGGGGCTTAGAAGCAGAGATCAGGAAAGGTAAAGTGACACTCACACTAACTCACTATCTCTACTCCCAAATGCCCCTAGTGGTCATTAGGGTTTGTTGGTGCAAAAGGTGATGTCATCTGGAGCTGTTTTTTCCAACAGGGAGGGCCTCCTTTATGTGTGGGTCTGTTTGATCCCTGACACATATTATGAAACATACCCAGAGGGGTTCTCTAGAGTAGTTTATGCAACATAAATACTTGGCAAGAAATCCAGCTAGAAATCAACTAGCTGACAGGAGAGGGAAATTTTAAAAATACAAAGGATTGGTTCATTCCCAACTCTGAAGCTTTCCTTCACTTTTCTCCCCTTCATCCTGAGGCTTCTACTCAAAACACTGGTGACCAAAGGAAAGGGACATGCCAACCTGGTGGGGTGTGTTACTCCTGATCACTCCCAGTCCCAAGTTTCTCCCACCACAGTGACTTGGGGAAGGACTGCTGGGGAAGAGGCTTGTGCAGGTGAAGGAGGCTGAGTTCTCTTCTCCTGTCCCCACCTCAAGTGCCCCCCCTGCCCCCCCCCGGCTGATTTCTTCTTCAAAGTGCTCCACTGGCACAAGCCCCACTGTGAACATAGCACTGAGGACCAGAACTGCAACCAGCAAAAACCAACCAGGTCTTGCCCTTAACTCAGCTCCCACTTTGTACAAAACAGTTGTTGTGCCATCACCAAGACTGCGCCTGCCTCTGGTTCTTCCCCACACTCCCATCACTCTAGGACTTTGGTCCTCCAATGAATTGCCTGCTTGCTTTCCACAGCCACCTCTTCTCCATCCCTGCAGTGACCATACAGGCCGATTACAACACGGCAATAATACCACAATATTTTCCCTTTGCACACTGACTTTTCATGATCTAAATTCACACAGGATAACTCTCTTTTATCTAAAGCACCCTGCCTGCCTGTAGAAGACAGTTTATTTCTACCCTTCACTAAACTCTTCCTGCTCCCCAAAGGAAAAGGAAAGGGAGAAGGCCACCCCAGCTGCCTTCTTCCGCCTCTCCCCACATCAGCCTGCCAGCTGTGCTGTCCTCTGGAATGTTGTCCCAGAATGCAATGCAGTGGGATGGGGCTGCTAGCAGGCTGGTGTGGGGGGTGCACCATCCATTGCAGTACAGTTGAGAGCTCTGTTCCCCTTGGCACAAAGTGTCGTAGTCATGGCAATTGTGTGGGTGCACTCAGGGAGAGTTGAATACTTTAACAAGCAGAGCTGGGCTGAACATTCTTGGCTTGATTTGCAAATCAGTGTTTTTGCTGCTTTGTCCCATTGCTTAACCTGTTCGTTGCCACACTACTTTCCTTGCTATGAATAGGCCTTGTCTAAGGATTCTGGGAAACTTTGCCAGACTATTCCCCTCAGATTTTTCATAATGTGTGTGTGATAAATACAGAATAATGTGTGTGTGATAAATATGGTGTTTACCCTCTCAATTAATGCTAGAACTAGGGACGCTCTATCAGTGGCGGCTGGTGAGTTCAAAGGCTTGTGCAGCGGAGGGCGGGGCCAGAAGTGGGCGGGGCCAACCCAGCAGTAGGCAGGATCAGTGGGAGGTGGAGCCATCCCAATGGTAGGCAGAACCAACTCAACGGTTAAGCCAGTGGCGTGGCTTAACCCAGCAGCAATCCCAGGGTTAACTTTGGATGAACATTACATTACATAGGGCACCAGTGCAGCCCTGCAACATGCATAAGAAATTTTAAACCAGTGTTAAAGTGGTGTTCAAGTTTGCTAAGGTGTGTGTCTGTTTTCACCCTTAAAATCAGTTAACAGTATACGAAACAAGACCAGACCAGTCCCCCCACCCCCTGACCCCTCTCCCCTGCCTGGCCTTGGTGGGGACTGAAAAATTCCAGCGCTTGCCAAGTTGAACCACTTCATTAAGCTGAAAAAAACCAAATTCCAACTTGTCTCGAACAACCTTTATTCCCAAGACCCTCATACACAGATTAAGTCCACTCCAGCAGCAGGCCAGCCAGGGGCAGATTTATACCTTTAATAAGGGTATAAATCTGCCCCTGACTGGCCTGCTTCTGGAGTGCGGCTATTCGTCTGGAGCTGGGGCAGTGTGGCAACACAACAAGACGAAATAACACGATTGAGTTATTTCCCAGACAAGACTGTGCCTTTATGGACTCATCCTGACAAGACTCATCATGAGGCAACTTGTCCCTGCTACAAACATAATGGACATTCCTTATATAATGAACGTCCCTTATTCTGAAACCCACAGCTCCGTGGAACATAGTGGACATCCCTTATATTCCCTAAGCTCCGTAGTGCCCTTTATTTTTGTAATTTGGATCCGGCAATCCTATCAGAGGGTCAGACCCCTTTGGAAATTTCTTAATTAAAGTGACTCCAAAATGGAAGCATGCCAAATCAAGTACTAACCAGTTGCTGACAATCCTGGCCACAGAGCTGAGGAACCATAACAACATATGAAGTGCCATAGTCCATGGACCAATGGTTCATCAGACCAGCATCCTGTCTTCAACAGTGGCCACCTTCAGTTTCTTCAGAGAAGTGCACAATGGTATCATTGAGTGATCCATTCCCTGCTGTTCAGTCCTAGCTCCCAACAGTCAGTTACATCTCCCAACCAACTTGACTAATAGCCATGTATTTTTTTTAACCCAGTTATGCTATTGACCTCAACAACATTCTCTGGTAACAAGTTCCACAAGTTAATACAATGAGTGAAAAAGTACTTTGTTTAGTTTGTTTTAAATCTTCTGCCAATTAGTTTCATAATGTGCAGGTGAGGTGCGCAACCTAGGACATCAGGGACACTGCCCCTCCTGATGCCCACCAGCTCATTGGTGAGCCCTATCTGATTCCCACCCCACCCTGTGGCCCGCATGGACCCGGACGCGTTGATAGAAGCGCTGCTAGCCCGGCAGCCGCACTTACAATCACTTTCGGCCCACTTCCGTGTGTGTGTGTGTTTGGGGGGAGGTCGCACTGGGAACCTGTGCATGCATGAGCTCCAATGAGCATCTGTGCATGCATAAGTTTACTGAGGCCCAGAGGTGGCCATGAGCCGGGCCAGCCGAGAGCGCCGGCAGCACTGATGTCACTCATTGGGGGACAGGCCTGCCCAGCCTGCGGAAGCACTAAGGACACGTTTAAGGGTCATTTTGAATATAATGCACTTTGGGCGGCTGGCCCCTTTGTCCAAGTGTGCCGCATCACAAAAAGCAATTCTGGTTTATGATCACTGGGGGCAGAGTTTCAAAGAGTCCTGTAGGGCGCTATTTTAAAAGGTATCTGGGCGCCAGTTGCAGACGTCCAGGCCAGAATGGCTGAATGTGTGGCTGCGCATGATAAGGAAAAGGAACTGCAACTGCAGGGGGAGAGAGGGGCAGGGCCGGCTTTTGACTGTGTGTGTGTTGTGTTGTGTGTAGAGTGTGGGCTGTTTTTTGCATGTTCAGCCTGGCGCCATTTTAGTATGTGTGAGAGTGGAGTGGTGGTCAGTCACTCTGTAAGAGCTCAGAGAGTGTGTGTCCTGTGTGGGGTCTTGCCTGCCGGCCCCCCCTGACCTAGCTGGCTGCCTGTAATTGTTCCCCAAGGGACAGGAACTGTCTCGCTGCTGCAGCAGCTGAGAGGGCAGGAATTTATTTAATATCAAGAGATTCCTCCACCATTCCCTCATCGCTGGAGGGAGTCCCGTTTAAACGCTAGTGGCCTGCTCCTGCTGGGTGAGTACATTGGGCTTGACTTTGTTTAGGGGGGGGTCATGGGATCATGGGATGACTGAGACTCACAAGACAATTTTATTTTACATTGAGTTGCGGCTGTGCTATGTATATATTGTATACATTTTATTTTGTTCTCTAGGGTGGGGGAGAGTGCAGGAGAGGGAGGAAGGGAAGGAAGGAACTTGTCTTCTTGTTGTGTTGCCAGTGTGCTACGGTGTGTGTCTGTTTTCACCCTTAAAAGCTTTTTAAAAATCTTTAAATCAGTTAACAGTATATGAAACAAGACCAGACCAGTCCCCCCACCCCCTGGCCCCTCTCCCATACCTGGCCTTGGTGGGGACTGAAAAGTTCCAGCGCTTGCCAAGTTGAACCACTTCATCAAGCTGAAAAAAACCAAATTCCAACTTGTCTCGAACCAACCTTTATTCCCAAGACCCTCATACACAGATTAAGTCCACTCCAGCAGCAGGCCAGCCAGGGGCAGATTTATACCTTTAATAAGGGTATAAATCTGCCCCTGACTGGCCTGCTTCTGGAGTGCGGCTATTCGTCTGGAGCTGGGGCAGATAAAATGGACCTTTAAGGTGTGGGCTTTGGCCCACAAGCTGTGGGTTAAATCTATGAACCTAAACCAAAAGGGCCTCTTTCCATACCTACGTGAGGATCCTTTCAAGTGTACGTGGGCAAAAGGGGTGGAGTTGCATCTTGCACGTATTGGTCTGTCTAGGGAGTTTTTAACAACTAAGGATTCGGCTACTGCTGCAAAGTTAATCGCCGTCCGCTGGCAAGATATTGACAGTCAGATTGACAGGGCGTGTGTCTCATATGAATCGGTATTTGGAGTGGGCTCCTCCTATGGATAAATTAGTGCCTTATCTGGTAGAGGACCATTCAGCCAGAGAAAAATGGCTGTATATGGCCGCTAAATTTAATGCCCTGCCTACGCAGCTATGGGAAGGGCAGCTTGTCGGGATTAGGGCCTCCCAGAGATTGTGCCCATATGATTTTTTGGAGCCAGAAACCACTAGTCATGTCACTTTTCGGTGTCACCTTTATGACCGGCTTCGTTTGGAACATCTTAAGCCCTTTTTGGACAAAATTCCAGGTCGCACAGATGAGGCCTATTTGAGCTTTTTTCTTGCAGCTCGCTATCCTGATATCACTTTTTCTTTTGTCAAATTTTTAGCGGTGGCATTCGCTAGATGCCAGCAGTTTGGGGATTTTAAGTTACCTATGCTTTCTCTTTAGTCCTGGTGGTTTGGTGGCCCTTTTTGGGACCCTGTACCCTTTTTTATTTTTATTTTTACTGTTGCTGTTAAAAGTTTTCCTTATATGGACTGTAATTCTTTTAGGTGTAACAGGGCTGGGCGGGATCTGGCTTGAATCCTTAAGGACGATTGTATTATGTGGTGTTTGCTTATTTATGTATTTTATGTATGTTTGTATGTTTTGTCTTAAGCTATGACCACGGTCTGCTTTATTAAAATTACCTACTACTACTATTATTACACAGACAGCTCTCAGTTCTCCACCATCTGGCTCTGTACACATCCAATCCCCTTTGGCCAGGCACCAGCCTCTGGCTTACAAAGTTTCTTTCAGCCAGGCACAAACCTCTGGCTTTTAATTACAGTCCCTTGGCCCAGGCACTCTCCTCTGGGCTTCCTTTAGTCCCTTTGGGACTTCTGGGTCAGGCCCTCTTCCCCTGCACCCCACTGCCAGCAAGCCTTCCAGTCCAGCAACACCCTCTGGGCTTTGTCTGGGACAGAGCTCCACTTTCAGCTCCTGTCTCTGGCAATGTAAGCAGCCAACTTAGCCTTCTCTGGCGGTTCAGCGTTTTAGCTTTCCTAGCTGGCTCAGCCATGCCCTTACCCAGCTGCTTTCACGCAATTAGGCGCTGTCCTGCACTTCTGGTGGCGCCTGCAACACCACTAGCCCAGGCCCCTTGCCGGCACTAGCTCAGTCTCTTAAAGGGGCAGCAGCCAACAGGTACTCTGCCCTGTTACAATGTTCTGTAGGGCTCTGAACTAAGGGACAGTCCCTTGAGATCAAGGACCCATGTTCACTGCCTTTTTCCCATTGTTAGAAATGAGGAAAACATAGCAAACACAGGTCCCTGTTTAAAATAACGGCTATCCTTTTAGCAAAAGGAACACCTGGCAACCCTGCTCTCAGAATATACCAATTACTTATCCCCTGAAAATCAAGTCCTCATGTTGTTCACTCATCCAAAAATGGAGGCCCCCAAAAGCACTAGTTGCTTTTGAAAATCTCTGGCTCATATAAAATCAACCTTAGAGCTTCTTTCTTCCCATAATTTAATTTTATGCTCAAGAAGCGTTGCTGCTTCTCTGTTGCTAAAAATAATGGGGCTGATTCTAAGCCACACACAAAAACAAGAGATTGCGATAGGAGCCCTCTCTCTACCAAGAAAAAAAACCTTGGATAGTGCAACAACACAAAAGAAAAAAGAAAGGACCTAAGTCCAATAAACGAACTGAACAATTGTATATGGAGTGTTAATACATGTAATATATCAAATACTAAAAAATATATAAAAACTCAACTACACCCTTATGCATAAAGTAGTTGTATCAAGTATACAATGAACATATAAACATGATATCAAAACAAATAATAATGGACCATACAAATGTATGAATTCCAAAAGGAAATTATTGGACATATATAGTGTCAAGAAATGCACATTGCATGGTAATCAGACACAAGCAGAATGTAACCTCCACAGTCCAATAAAATCCACGGTCCAAAGGGGACGAAACCCTTCCTCAGTGGACAGACATACAGTAAAAAACCCAACAATATCAAGAGGCGATCAGGTCTGCATGAAGATGCTCGTGATTCTTTTTTATGCCGCCTCTTTTAAATACCGAGATGTATTCAAATATAAATTCACCAGATTTTACACAAGGATCAGCCCACACTCCACACTGATGAAAAAAACTTTGCTGCTCCCCCTGCCGCTGGCTGTATGGTTCTAATTCTGCTGGGATAATCCACTCAAGGCCTCACTCGATCGGCGTGCTGCTCGCCTTCTACTCCTTGTCTGATTGTTATGCAGAACTGCCTGCCAGTGTAAAATCTGGTGAATTTATATTCTTTTTTCTTTTGTGTTGCTGATTCTATGCAGAGGGCACGCAGCACATGTGGAGTGTGTAATACGCACGTCTGTACTACTAGGGGGCACCCCTGCTATAGGGAATATGGTGTGCGTACATGCACATGCATAAGAGGCATGTACATGGGTTTAGGATCAGCCCCAATCACTGTAAATTAATTTATAGTGAGAATTAAGTTACTGCGACTGCTTCCTCTTCCACAGTATGTGGCATGGTGCATGTTGGGCTAAATTTGGGTTCTCAGCAACACCTTCATTTCTTTCTTCCCTTCACACTCTCACTAGCTTTTGCCTAGTCAGAATCTGCCAAATACTGTATTTTGTGCTAGTTCTATTTATACCTGTTTAAAATGATTTGACCTTTGTGGCTTTAACTTATTGTCCTTTCCTGGGACACTTAGTGCTACCTCAGTTATTTCAGTGGGAGAAGATGAGAGTTTCCCCATTCTTGGACTGAAAGTTCATTTTGTTAAGATTTTCACTCCTGTGACTGCCTCCCCTCCATTTGTGAGAGTTTTTCACATTGTTTAGTTTATTCTGGTTGTTAGCGTTTGTTGCATGTTTTCCTGGCTGCTTTTTACATTTTGTTTTAAATGCCATTCTGCTGCCAAGATTACGGCGCATCCATCAGTGAAGTACCAAGACGTTTGCATTCTCATTCCTGCACCTTGGCTGCATCCCATTCCTCCATCTGCTTTAAAAACAGGCAGATGGCAGCCAGTCACATGAAACAGACTACTGACACCCATCACGAAACTCCCACTCTCTCTTGCCACTGTTGCCTGGTTTGTTTCCTTTCTGGCTAGGAACCAAGACTTCTTCTTTGTTTGTTTTTTAAAGAGACTTTGGGTCTATGTGACACCATTTTGAGACTTAAATGTAATCTCAACCCCAGAAAGCAACAGAGACCTGCAAAGTATAGTCAAGATTGTGACACCCCACCCCACCCCACCCTCCATCCATAGGTTGTATGAGCCAACTTGGGGTCACAGCCCAGTTTGGTAACCTCTGATCTAAGAGTGCTTCCTCACGTTAAGTAGCCGTGTCGATATTCTTTCAAACCCATGGTTGTGTTCATGTGAATGCACAACTTTGGGTCTGGCTACATGCCAAATCTGGGGCATTTGGTCCTCCTCAAAACAATTGGAACAATTTCCCATGCCTTATGACTCCTGCTTCAATAGTGCAACATGAGAACATGTTCCCCAGCAGCAGAAGCACCCCTGCTCTTTGGCTCCTGCTGGGATTACTGCAGGAGGACCAAGCCATAGGTGAAGCACCTTACCAGTTTACCCAGATGAGCAACCGCCATCTCTCCCCAGGTGGGGCTGAAACAGGTGCTGCAGTAGTTGGACAAAGGATACTGCCCCACAGTCTGCCCCACATATGAAACCCTAGCTACAGGAGCTCACGGATGTGTCACTAAGTGCCCCTATGGACAGAGGCAAAAGTTTAACAGTAGCACAATACCAACTAAATACAGTGGAAGTGAGTAAATGCAATACAGACCAGAGGACACTAGAGGAAGCTTACAGGAGAAGAGAGAAGAAAAAAGAGCAAGATGGTAAATTTGCCTATCATCACAGCATTTTCATAGTAACTTCTAACAAATTCTCTCCTTTCACAAATGCATTTCAAAAACGTGTAAGACAGGGATATGTCATGCCAATAACCCCATACGTTATGATGACCGCTTCTTGTATGGTGTTGAGTGCCTTCGACTGCTAGTTCTTTTCGGGAGGTGTTCAATGATTAATCATTTTTACAGAATGCTGACAGTGTCCAACAGGCTTCAAAATGTCTTAGTCCTCTGTAGTTGAATAGGCCATTTGGTATGTTTGGATACTCTATCTTACAGGAAAGAACATTTTAAACTCTTCCTACAATATTCTGTGCATCTTTGTTCAGTGACGTGTAATTGTTTCTATTTTTTTCATTTAGGGGGAAGGTGAAATAATTCTATTAGTCAAGTGCAATAATGACAATTGTCAAACACAAGAGAGAGAGTAAATTAAATACACAAACAGAATGAGATTTGATCTCCACAGAAGCTTTCATATTCTAGCTCTCATATTCACAGCCACAGTCACGTTGAATTTGAGGCTCTTGCTACACCACCATAAAGCTCCCAAACATCCCAGTCTGGCCAGGACAGTCACAGTTTTGGAAACACTATCCATCTAGTGTCCCACACGATTTGCTAAAATCATTATTTTGTTCACTCTTCAAGCTAAGGTTTGGGCAGGAACTGAGATAGAGAGGCCTAGGGACTGGTCCTCCAGCCAGAGTGTTCAGGTTTGATCCAGAAAGTAATAATTGCCTCTGGCAGCCACAGAGGGAGGAGTTTCCTGCACCGGTGCCCTTGGCCCTAATTGGGTGATGTGAACAGCTGAATTTTGGCTCCAGCAGAGCACTAGCTATCTCAGTTGAAACTGGAGAACTGAAAAAGCAAATCTAGAGAGATTCCAGTTTTACCTATTATTTCCCACTACTTCACTATGAGTCACACTTGAGCATCCAAGAAATGTGATAGCCTTACACCACCATCTAGGCCAGATGCAACTCTACCACTCCATGTTATTCCTCATGTCCCATCCACTGTACCAGTGCTTCCTGCCTTGTGCAGCCATTGGTCAGCTGCATTGTCAATCACTTCCATCATGCCCCCTTCCACAAGGCCTGCTATGTATGATTGGATCTTTTAGAGGTCTTCAACAAGGCCCTTGCCTGCCTGCAATTAACACCCTCTTAAAGATCCACTTCGGCTCAGATTCTCATGTGGATCTGTATTTCTCTATATTGTTCCGGATCTCTTTCGCCTAACCCCAGCCTAGTTCTCTATCCTTGAGAGGAAGAACTGTCCAGAGATGATAATTGTCCAGGGATCTTGGAGACCTGCATTTACTTCCCAGTTCTGACTGTTGCAGACTCTTCGTGTGACCTTTGGACAAACCACATGGTTTTTCTGCACCACCTTGCTTAACAGTGGTGGTGCTAGGTAACTAATTACAGCCACCCAGAAGTAAACATTTCAAAATCAGAGAGAGATTTGTTCCTTAGGCACGCACAGTGCATTCTTTCTCTGTCTCTCTCTCTCTCCCCATCTTTCACCGGGTATCTTAGTCTTTCTTTCTTTCTTTCTTTCTTTCTGTTTCTGTTAATTACCCTTTTTTCTTTTCTTCTGTCCTTCTTTTTCTCAGTCTTTTGCCTTTCTTCTTTCACTCCTTATTTTTGTCCCTCTTCCCTCTTTTCTGCCTGCTCGTTCCTTTTTAGACGTGTGGTGCGATGTATTGCTGATTATAGGCATAGGCAGGAACTTGTGCTCACTGCATTTCCCCCATTTCTCCAGTATGTCCCATCGCAATCCCTGCGAATCAATCAGCCCGGAGTGCCCTCTTGCAGGTACCAGCTTCCAGCCAGGTTCATACGGCAAGGGCACACAGGGTGCTTTTAGACAGATGGCTTTCCTGGTGCTGGCCATGCCAGCCCCCCTGACCCCCACAGAGCTGGCTGACCAAAAGCGTGGCGCACTGACCCAAAGTGGAGCAGCTGTTCCTCTGCTCAGAGTACCCATGCTACAGCTCCGCTTTCGGCAGGCTGGGGGGTGGGGGCTGTGCAGGCAGACTGCAGGCCAGGAAACCGGATCCATCTGAAGCTGACCCAGGTGGGACTGGATGTGGGGGTGCACCTTCAGAGCAGCTCCAGGGCAAGTTGCCTCTGCATCCATCTAAAAACAGCCACGGAGAGGTGTTCTCAGTTACTGCCCCACATTTACATTCTTTTGGTTTCAGCTATTCATGTGACTGAGAACTGAGGGAGAAAGCCTGAGCCCTGCCTGCTGTGGCCAAGGCAGCAGAGTAGGCAGCAAAATATGTAAGGTGGTAGATCAGCTCTGAAAGTGGTAGTTTTACCACCTCAAGTGGTAGACTCGGCAGACCTGAATACATTAAAGAGTGGGAGGTGTAGAGTCTACTGTAATAACAGCTGTTACTGATCATCCTGTGGCAGAGCTCGGAGTTACAACAAGAGGAGAAAGAAGGTGGTTGTGGAAAGCCCTGACCCCTAGAGGCAAGGCATTCAGAAGAGCTGGTTTGTCCCTCAGCAGGTTCCTACTAGCAGGAGCTGCTTCCACCCCCATTGCTGCTCTTGTCTGGACAAGCAGGAGCCACCCCTGGTGCTGCACCAGCATAGGCAGTTGGGCAGCTTCCAGCCACCAATGGCAGTGGTTGTTCTAGGGTTGCCTTGCCACTTCTCATGGTTTTGACCTGGAACTCACATTTTGGCTAATAGGAGCGTCAAGGTCAAAACTGCAAGAGGTGGCAATACTAGGTTGTCCCCCCTGCAGTGCTACCCACATTCGCTTCACCAGTGAGATTACCTCATTTGCAAAGCCAGCTGTGTTCCTAGCCTCTGGGCTAGGGGGAGGTGGGGCCTCTGCTGCTCTCTTCTTCATTTTCCCTGGCCGACTGTGACAGGCAGTGGAGGGGGGGGGCATGGAGTGTGGGAGAGGCGGGGCCTCTGTTTCTCCCTCACTCCTGCTGGCCGCCCCTCCGCTGCCTGTCAGACACGGTGAGCTGGCTCCCGAGGGACCTGAGGTCAGGGCCGGCCTTACCGCAGGGTTCGGACTGGGAGCCAGGCGTGGGGTCCCCTCAGGAGTGGGGCCCTGGGCTGCCGCCCCTAACCTCCCCACGGTAAGGCTGGCCCTGGATCTGCGTAATGTTTGTAACTTTGGTGTGCGACGCGTAACATAGCCATGGCATGCTATGAGCTTGTTGAAGCCTCTGTATCATGGCACCGGCAGCAGGAACAGCAATTGTGGGAAGTTCAGGGAAACAAAGACGAGGGTGGAAGCCATAGGTAACAAAAAAGAGCGACGATCCAAGAGAGGCATTAGGGGCGTTGTTATATGCAAACTCTGCCATGGGCAGGTATGCCATCCAGTCATCCTGCAGGTAGTTCACATAGCATTGAAGATATTGTTCAGGAGATTGGTTGACTCGTTCTGCCTGGCCATTGGCCTGCAGATGATACAGTAGTGGGTGAAAGTTTAACCCCTAGGGCTAAAAATAGAGCTCTCCAAAACCAAGCTACAAATTGGGATCCCCAATCTGAAATAATAGTTTGTGGTAGCCCATGCAATTTTATGACATGTTGGACTAAAATAAGTGCTGCGTGTTGAGCTGTAGTTAATCCTGGGCAGGGAATGAAATGTCCCATTTTAGTAAATTGATCTATGACCACAAAAATAGTGGTAAATCCCTGTGAAGGAGGGAGCTCTACAACAAAAATCCATGCTCACTCGTTGCCATGGGCCTTGAGGCGTTGTAGCCAATTGCAGTAACCCTATTGGGCGTCTACGTGGGGGTTTTGTTCCAGTACAAGTTTGGCATCCTCGCACATAGTTTTGTGCGTCTTTTCACATAGAAGGCCACCAAAAATGTCTCATCAATAGGGCTAAAGTACGTCGTAGTCCTGGATGGCCCGCTAATGGGGCATCATGATGTGCCCATAAGACATACCTTCGGGCCTTAGAAGGAACCACTATCTGTCCTTTCTGTGTACATATCCCAGAACAAACGTGGGTGTTGGGGATATTTTTAAGACTGGTGTCTTTATTAGTGAGCTTCTGGAACTGGGACAGTGTAATACAAGGAGCAACAAACACCCTTTTTTCGAGGAGATTTTCACCCAGGTCTGCAGCAGCTTCGGCAACGTCATAGTATTGGGATAACGCCTCTGCTAAGATATTGTGGTGCCCTGGCCTGTACTGGATATGAAATGAAAAACGGGCAAAGAACAAGGCCCATCGCACATGGCGTGCATTCATTATTCGTACGGTTTGAAGGTACGTGAGGTTCTTATGTCCAGTAATGACCACTACAGGGTGTTGTGCTCCTTCTAGATAATACCTCCAAGTTTCAAACGTGGCCTTAATGGCTAATAATTCTCTATCTAGGATGGTACAGTTTCGTTCTGTCTTTGTTAATTGTCTTGAACAGAATGCACATGGAAGGTTATTTGTGGAATCTTCCACTTCTTGGGAGAGCACCGCCCCTATGGCTATGTTAGAGGCGTTGGTTTCTACTATAAAGGGTTTGGCAAAAATTGGGTGTTGAAGAATAGGAGCTTGGGTAAAGGTTTCCTTTAGTTGCTCAAAAGCTGCTTGTTGCTGCAGTGTCCATTGGTATGGTTGTCCCTTTTTCAATAGCAAGGTTAGTGGCACGGTTAAATCAGCATACTTGAGAATATACTGCCTATAGTAATTGGTACTCCCCCAAAAAGCGTTGTAGGGGCTTGACTGCTGGTGGCGGTGGCCAATTTAAGAGGGCCTGAATTTTGGTGGGATCCATGCTAATGCCCTGAGGGAAAATAATGAAGCCTAAAAATTGTACTGTATGCTGATGAAAGGCGCACGTCTCTATTTTACAGTACAAATGATACTGTCTTAAGCATAACAAAACAGTACGAACATGTTGGACATGTTCCTCCCTGGTACCTGAATAGATGAGAATGTCATCAAGGTAGGCTACTGCATATTGATCTAAAATGTCCCAAAATATGTCATTGATTAAGTGTTGGAATGTAGCCGGAGCATTGACCAATACGAACGGCATAACTCGATATTCAAAATGTCCATATCTCGTCCGTAATGCAGTCTTCCATTCATCCCCTTCGCATATGTGAAGAAGATTATACGCCCCATGTAAATCCAATTTAGTGAAAATCGTAGCCCCTTGGAGACGATTAAGTAGTTCAGGAATGAGAGGCAGGGAGTAGTGATTCTTTATGGTTATAGCATTGATCCCTCTATAATCAATGCATGGTCAGAACCCTTCATCTTTCTTGGGCACAAAAAACATCGGGGCCCCCGCAGGGGAAATAGAGGGTCTAATAAATCCCTTGCGTTATTCTTCATCAATATATTCTTTAAGTGTCTGTAATTCAGGCCCTGAAAGGGCATAGATCCTACCATAGGGTGGTTCCGTGTCAGGTAGTAGATCAATGGGAGAATCGTAAGGTCGATGTGGGGGTAGTTTTAATGCCTGTTGTTCCTTGAACACATCCTTGAGATCCTGGTATTCTGGTGACAGTAGGGGAGAGACCACTGCAGACGATGATCCTTGGATCCTCTGACAAGATGGTATTGGAGAGGGAACAACACAACCATGCTTGCAATGAGTAGAGTCAAATGTGACTGTTTTCTTTTGCCAATCAATTCAAGGATTATGAGTTTGTAACCACGGGATCCCAAGGACCACAGGGAAGTGGTGTGTGAACGACATAAAAAACAAGAGTTTTGTGATGGTCTCCAGTGACTCCCATCATCTCATGAGTACAAGAGGTCATGGGGCCCGATATTAGCAGGGATTCGTCTATGGAATACACAGTCTCAGGAGCATCTTTATTCTGTAGGGGAATTTTATTTTGCATCACAAAGGTATCCTCAATGAAATTCCCCGAAGCCCCAGAATCTATAAGTGCAAAAGTAACTATTGTTCGAGTCTTTGTGACTGTTAAGGTAACAGGTATTCGAACATGCCCTAGACTTGCAAAAACATTAGGGGGAATCTGCACTTGTAAATCCTTTAAAATTTGCTTAAGTGGCAACCCTACTTCTGCCCAGATACTGGCAAACTTCATCCTGGCCTACCAGCATGCTCTGCTTCTGTATGGCATTGCCTTGGCCTTCTGCAATGAGCAAGCTGCCTCCTCACTTCACTTCTCCAGGGCCCCAAATGTGCCCATCCCTTTGTGTCCAGGCCAGGAGCAGCAATCAGCTTCCCACCCCCCACCCTCAACTTGCCTGCAGAAACTGTTTTGGGTCACTCTACAAGGCTGAGTCCTTGGAATGCAGTTGTTTGAACCCAGACTACAGTTTTCATGGTTCAGAGGGTTGTTGTTGAAGGTGGCCCATCAAATAGGTGAGAGTGGTCTTTCCTCGGCCTAAACGCCTTCCCCATTTGGTCAAATGAGTCTATCCTTAATAACACGAACAGAGACATGCCACGCCTTCCTCATTAAACACAAACATGGTATTTGTTTAAGACATAGTTCAGGGGTGTATCTAGGTATATCAGATTTACAGAGACTCCTGTCACCCCAGCCCTGACCCTAAAGCCTCTGTCCCTTATTATTATTTTTATTATTAAAGATTTATATAGCGCAACCAATGTACTTGGTGTGTTACAATTGTTAAATATAGATAGGGTCCCTGCCCGAGGGGCTTACAATCTAGGAGAGACAAAGGAAGGAGGGGGAGACACAGGGTGGGGAAAAACACAGAGAGAGCCAGGGAAACATTCATAAAGTCAAGAGATCGCAGGTACACGTGCTTAGCTTAGTTACACAGGTGAAGGAGACCATGAGTAAATCAGGGAAGGGACTAGGGAAATGAGGAGTTCTGGAAAGCCTGATGGAAGAGGTAGGTTTTCAGGAGGGATATGAAGGTTGGGAGTAAGGGGGGAGCGGAGCAGATGTATTCAGGGAGAGAGTTCCAGGCATGGGGGGAAAGCAAGGGAGAACATCGCTTCAGTTAAATCAAATGTCCTTGCTCTTAGAGAACTTATACACATACCCTACTCCTCCCCTTCCTCTCATGCTTGGGCTCAGCCATTCTCTCTTGGTCCCTGGGGTTCTACTTCTCCTGTTCCTACCTTTCACCTCTGAGATTCTTTCACCCTCCCACAATGGAGTGGGCACATCGTGCCCCACGACCACCACCACCAAAGGAAGCAGAGTATGAAGTTCCATATGCTGCATATGTTGGAGAGAGATGGCTTATAATCTGGAATGGTGTATGGCACATGCACATTAGTACTGTATAGCACAATCTTATAGTGATTTATAGCACAAGTATATAGGCACTCTGAAGTGGTTAGCATGAGTTATTATTATTATTTTATTTTTTATTATTTTATCAATTTATACCCCGCCCCGCCTGTAAAACAGCTCGGGGCAGCTAACAATTTTAAAAGAATAAAAAATACAATAATATAAATTTTAAACAGTCAGAATGACATAAATTAAAACAGGGCTAGGACAAAATTAAAACAGGGCTAGGACAAAATAAACAACAAATAAGGGTAGGATCAGATACTTATGGGTGAGTATCTGAAGGGAATTATGGATCTGGATCTGGATTATGGATTCAGAGCTTTAATTCTGGATTTAATTACGGATCCTTTTTATGGATCTGTATTTAAAATCAATTAAAAATAAAAATAATGAAATAACAATAATAAAAAAATAACTGCATGCGCAAAATGGCTGCTGGACCATTCTGCGTATGTGCACCCTTTCCCAAATGGTGGGAGCAGCATCACCACCATTTTGGAAAAGGGCGGCTGGTCTACATAGGAGCAAAATGACTACTGTGGATGTGCAGAGCAGACTGTCTGCCCTTTTCCAAAATGGTGACGATGTTGCTGCCGCCATTTTGGAAAAGGACACTCATGCACAGTTATTCGTTTTATGTATAGATTTTAAGCCAAATTGCAACAGGCATGTTGTGGTTTAGTACAGATTCATCCATTTGTGCCTGTTCTGAGCAGTTATGGATTAATCTGAATCCATGACGCCCATCCCTACAAGTTACATATGTTAGTGACGAAGTTACTTGGCAATTGAAGTGAGAATTGAGAAAGGAATGCAGTCTCAGCACTGTACCAAAGTGATGAGCTTGGGCTGAACTTCAAGTGCTGTACCGGGGGCGGCCAAAGCACAACATTTCTAAGGGGGCTCCCAATAAGAACTGATAAAGAGAAGAAATTGAATGTCTTGACTAGAAACCATGGTAGCCACTGAATATATATTAAGTTGCATATGCAGAATGTGCAATCAACTTTCCTATATAACCTTTGATTGGTTATATAGGAACCAATCGTTCCCCGTCCCTCAGATTGTAAGGCCTAGGCCAGGGACCATGTCTATTCAATTACTTTGTAAAGCACCAGGTACATTGCTTGTGCTATATAAGTGCTTGCTAATAATAATAATAATAATAATGTAACCACTTAGCATCTGCTAAACCCATACCTGGGTAGAGTAGTTGTCTGGACTCAGCATCTAACCAAAGCATACTTCACAGTTGAACCCATGGTTCCTGTGGTGCTGTGGCATGTTGTCACACCAGCTACAACAGCATATGCCTCCCTGTACTCATTCCCAGTTCCATAGTGATTCAGTCATAACATAGTCCATCACAGGGGCCGTACAAGTATAATAAAACAAAGGGATTGTGAGCTCAGTGAAGAAACTGTCCTTTAAGTTCTGAGTGATAAGCAACTTCCTACATAAGTTTAATAAATAAACTTATGTAATTGTTTTTAACCACAAAGAAAAGGTCACTGAACCTCAAATGGAGGAACAGGACCTCTGAATTGCGGAAGCTGGGTTTAATTGTTGGAGATCCCCTGAGGCAAATTTAGTGTCTTTATAGATCATGGTACCAACATGAAGTAAGAAGAAAGATGAGGAAGTTAGTATATCCTGTTAATTTGAATAGTGGATATTCATGTAACAGTTAACTTCCACCAGTTTTGCAGTGTGAGTGTGGGCTACAGGAATACACAGACGTATCCTGCTAGCTCTCTCTGGTTCGAGCCATAAAGATGTTGCCTATCTCTTTATTTTTGCTCTTCTTTCTCAATCCAACTCTCAGCATAAAAATCTGTTCCTTTAACGTGAGGACTTTTGGGGAAGCCAAGCTGAGCCAACCTGAAGTCTTAGATGTCATTGTGAAGGTAGGTTCACTCAGCTGGATTCAATAAATTCTGAATTAATCTTTAGACTTTTTACTTAACTCATCTTGCAAGTTATTTTTATCTTTACCCATCGGAACTCCAAGTTAATAAATGACTGAGCTTTAATAACCATTTTGTGCATCTAGTGGTAAGAAATTATTCTATAGATCAAAACCATATGGTCAGCAAGCTTCATTTGCATACTAATCTAACAATAGGAAATCATAAAAGCAGTTTCCTATGTAAAAGGTAGATGAGGGATGATAAGAATCTTTTACTCACAAGAAAAAATATCTTTCTCCTTTAATTTGTAGAGTCTTGGTTTACTTTGCTATGTTGTTTACCTTTTTATTCATTTAGTTATAGTAGACTAAAGTACCCTGGCCTCATTAGAAAGGAATTACCATTACAAGACACTTCCTTGAGTTGGACAACATAAATTATTACTGTAGCTTCATAGATGGACTCTAACAGAGCAGAGATTTATTAAATCTGTTGTAAAATTTAAAAGCTTGACTTCTCTGATCTATATTAAGAAAGTACATTAGTGTTAGGTTCAATGAGTTTCAATTAGTTTCATTTAACAATGTTTTTAAGGAGAGTACAGGATAATCTGTAATTAAATCATGAATACCAAGGCCTTCAGATCCATGGAAATTATGGCTCTCTAATTTCAAAGCCTTGTTTGGAGATGTCATAATGACGGAATGTGTAGTTTTAATGGCATTATATTCATCTTAACTCCTAGAGCTTAAATTATATACTAGAGATTAAATGATATAATTAAAAATAGTCAATAAAATAAACTTTAAGGCTTGGATTTATAGAATTAACCAGGTATTATCAGGAACCCATGCTTACTGCATTTTCCCCATTGCTGCCAAGCAGGAAAAAGCAGTGAACACAGATTCCATGGGTATTATCCACTACATATGTGAATAGGTCTATCAGGACTATGGCCCTTTTCACATGGGCACCCTCCCCTCGCACACCGGGGGGCAGGGGGCTCACGTGCGAACGCCGTGGTGGGTGCAAGGAGGATGGGTGGGCGCCCGTGGGAACACTGCAGACAGGGGGTGCGTGCACGCTCCCACACTCCACCCACCTCCACCCATCACCCACACGTGGCGCAACGGGCGCCAATGCCCGATGTTATGCGCATGAAGATGGGTGGGAGTCTATGGGAATGCACCCCCACGCACCGCCCAACCACCATGCCACCCACCCATCCCCCCACCCACTGCGACCCATGTGAAAAGAGCCAATATCTTCTGGTTTTTTGAAAAATCCACCTTCTCCATGTGTTCTCAGTTCTGTACTGGATTTGTTGATCTGGTGAAGTGTTCCAATGAGACTGTTTAAAGATGTGATTGGCAGCTTTACACTGATATTTTTTTTACTCATAAAAGCAGTTCCATTGGGAGAATTCATGTGAGCAAAGGTTTGAAGGACTGGCCTGCTCAGTTAATGCTTCCATCACTTAAACTGAGGGAAATCATTCTTTCCATTACAAAAAATGGTCAGCTCTGGTTGTCTTTTCTACTTCAGAAATTATTTACCCTAAATTTATTGAATTTGTAGCTGTCCTGGAACTGGATGATTTCCAAATTAGCCTGATAAAACCATAGCTGACACTTTAGGGCAACTAACGCCTTTCCATAAATAAACCACAAAAAGCTAAAGTTGCTATGGAGTACTGAGCCAGTCCAGTGGCT
>QEPC01011258.1:5339266-5400545 GCA_003113815.1 Sphenodon punctatus | reverse complement strand
GCCGGGGGGCCGGATGGGCTCGGGGTATTCCAGGGCTGCCCCCTTGGTCTCGCACACATTGTGCAGCACACATCAGGCACCGATCACCAGGACCGAGGTCTCCACAACCGCCTGCAGCTGCAGTGAGTGATACCCGTGCCTGTTGACATGCTCCGCGGCCTCCCCAGCAGAGGGGTGGAGGATCTCAATGTGGGTGCCGTCCACAGCGCCCATGCAGTTGGGGAAGCCTCCGGCCATGACGGCCCCCTGGTCCAGCAGCTGGATCGCTCTGTCCAGAAGCACACCCTCCACAGCCTCGCAGACATCCCGGAGGATACGGGCAACGGTGCTCAGGCCGACCCCGAAGTGCTGGGAGACAGACCGGCCCCAATGGCCACCCGCTGTACCATAGGGATGGGGGTCCGCATGGGGGTGTGCTGCCGCTCCAGCCAGGGAATGAGGAGTTGTGAGAGCCACAGCAAGGTGAGCTTGTCCATCCTAAAGTGGGCCCTCCAGGCTGCCTCGTCCCACTGGGCCAGCGCCCTGGACCACCAGCCCTGTGCTCACTCTGTGACCCATATCTGCCAGTCAATGGGCATAGCGAGTAGGGAGACCTGCCGCGAGGTCTCCCTCCCCCAGTGGAGGCGCCCAGCCGCCTCACGGATCACCACTACCCTGCTCTGGCCCCGGCTCATGGCCTGCTGGTCAGCCCCAGACACCCTCTGAGCCCTGAGCTGGGCCAGGGCATGCCTGCGACTGTGGTGGGCCCTGCGGGACTGTGCAGCGCTCCAGGTCATGGAAACCTGCAGGCGGGCGCCCAGGTGCACCTCTGTGGTAAGGATACACAGCTGATCGGTGTAGGCATGATACCACTTGGCTGAGAGCGCGAGGTGCATCCAGTAGGTGTTGGCAGCCCCAGGGGTTGGGGGGTGGGATATGCTGACCTGGTAATGGCCTGGGTCGGCTGGTGCCCCACCCCCAGTTGACCGGCCCTCCCATGGCAGGGCGGGCAGCCCTGGGCGCACTGTTAACATAACATAACATAACATTTTAATTTATACCTCGCACTCTCTCAGAAACCGACTCGAGGCGGCTCACATTACAACAAAATACATTTCTGGGTTTGTCATCCCATGCAGGGGACCCAGCACAGCAAAAACAACAATCCATAATTTATCATCTTATCATAAATCCGCCCCCCGCCCCCGCTACTGACATTCCCATTCCACCAGCTCCTATACAATCAGGCAGTTGGTCCCACAAACTAAACGTTCTATCCCGTACTGCCACCAGGGGATATTTCACCCAACTCCACCCCTTTCTCACTGTTGGGTGCACCTGCTGTCCTTGCATGGGGCCTATGGGGCCTGGTGTACAGGCAGGCGTGCGCGGCCGTGCGTTCCTGTTGCAGCTGCATGCCTTCCGTCATCACCCCCCACCTCTCCCTGCTTGCAACACCATGTCCTTGCTGGACTGATTAGTGTGTTGGCGGTCCTGTCTGGGTGCTTGTTTCCTGCAGCTGTGTCGGGTCCGCACCCCACGCTTCGCTCTGGTGCTATACATTGTTGCAGCCTATGGCGCCTAGCTTGTCCTTGGGACCCCTCGGAGCCCCCCCACCCCCGGCCCTGCGGGGAGTGTGTGCCCCCCTGTTCATGGTGTTATTCTCCCTGTCTGGCTGGACCATGGCTGGTTGTACCTCCACTGGGCTCCCACTTTCCGGCCCCCATGGGGCCCCCCCATAGCTGGACCTTCCGTGAGACCATGGCCCTGTGTGTCCTGTGGTATACCCCGGCCATGCAGCTGCTCCTGGGATGCCTGGACAGCCAGTCGGGTGCTTATGTGAGCCTGAGCTCCGGGCTTCGCTACTTCGGCTATGAGGCGAGCGCCTGGGATTGCCATCTGCATGCGGAGACGCTGGGGCTGGTTCCCTTCCCTGATGGGCGCATCCCAGAGATGAGGTGCTCTCATGTGGCCTGGTCTGCGGCTGAGACCGTGTCTGCCCTGTCTATGTGCAGCTTGGCCACCTACACGATCTGCCTTGCGGAGGGGGCCCTGCCTTGGCCGTGTCCTACTTTGGCTGTGTTCATGGGGCCCATGGGTACCAGCGCTCCCGTGGGGTGGTGTATCACTGGCTGTTGGAGCTGGGTCAGTTTCTGTAGCCCCCTGATGCTGACTGCTGCATGTCTGAGCCTACCGCGGCAGAGCTGTTGGCGCTGTTGGGCATGTGGTCCTGTTCAGATGTGCAGTTGGGGCTGTCCATGCAGGATCCATTCGAGGTCTACTACCTGATCACCCACCACATGTCCTTATTGGGGTACCACCGAGGCATGATCCATTGGCCCCACCTGGTTCACCAGGCGGGGCACCCAGCCCCTGGGCCCATCGTGGCCCGCAGCAGCTAGCTGTGAGTTCCGGTGTGCCTCCCAGCCCCCGGTTGCCCACTCCCGTGTGGGCTCCCACCCCCGCCCGGGGGCCATGTTCTGCTGCCAGCTCCCTCCTTGATGTCCCTGCCGTGCTGCTGTGCTGCTTGCTTCCCGGGGTCCTGCTGCCCCGTGCCAGTGGCCCCGGCCCCCCTACGACCCTCCCATCTGCCTCTGCACCCGGTGTTCCCTGACATGATTGCCTTCCCCGGTGCCTGGGTCTGGCTCTCTGCACGGCCTCCCGGACTCACCTGGGTCCAGCTGAGTGTCATCACCCACCAGCGCTCCCTCCTGCGGCCCCATCCCCCCCTTGACTGCCTGTGTGACCTTGGGGTTCTGGGGGGCCTGGACCGTCCCTTCCGCCGTCCTCCCAGGGGGGGGGTCTGTGTCTTTGGACCTGATGCGCTGCACTGACTCTGCTGCCTGCCTTCCATCACCCCCTTCGCCGGCGTGTGGGGTCCGGTGTGCCTCCTGGACTGTTCCTGGGCCGCTCCCTGTGCCGTGTGGGCTCCCGCTGTGCCTTGGGCCCAAGCTCCTGGGGCCCCCCATTCCAGGACTGCCTGTATTGCAGTGGAGGTGCCCATGCGGACAGTGCTGCTGTGGGGGTTGTGGTTGCTGTTGCCTGTGACCTGACCTGCCCCTGTGCCATTTCCCCCCATCTCCCTTGTTCCGCGCCCCCCCCCCCGTGCCCGGTGTGCCTTGTGTGTTGTCCGGCCACCTGTGTCCCCCCTTCCCTTCCTTTCCCTTCTGGGTGTGGGTGTGTGCTCGGGCGTGTGTTTGTGCTGTGTGTTCCACTGTGCCCCCGTTGTCTGTGTGCCTGTTGTGTGTGGTACCTGGCTGGCTGTTCTGCCTCTCCCCCCTCCCTTCCTGTTTCCCTTGTGTGGGCATTCCCTTTTGTGCCTTCTGGGTTCGTTTGCCCTCAGGTGGCCATGTCTGTGTCCCGCCCCTGCCCGGTGCCTTGTGGGTGTTTTGACCACGGCCGGGAATCGGCATCACGTCTGTTGCACTGCCCCGGTCCGTGATCTGTCGGCCTGATTCCCTGCCGTGGTCCCGGTCCCGTAACGTCTGTTTGGGGCTTCTTTTGACCATGGGCGATGGCTGTTCGGTTCACCACTGCATGGAATCCACTGCAGTGAATCAGGACTGCGTAATGTCTGAAATCACCCAAGGTTACCTGGTGTTCCCCGGTATTGTTTGTTGTTGATCTATTTGCAAACGCTGGGTACCTGGACTCCCCAGCACTTCTGGCCAGTTCTTGTGACTCGCAAAGGCCGCTTACCCTGTCCACAGTGCCTACGAGCAGCAGACCTATTTGCTGGCATGGCTGGCTGCCACTGTTTGTACATGCAGGGGCTCTGTGGCCGCCTATTGCCATGGAGCTATTTCGCTTGCCCCCCACGGAGCACTCCGGATTTTCCAGTAGCGATCCATGCATGCCCATGAGTGAGTGCACCATGGCTCGCAGGCGCATGCATCTGGTCGCCCCACCTTCAGACAGGTTCCGTGGGTAGATCCATGGCTCCTGGGTGGCCATGTGGGGTAGCATCTCATCTGAAAACACCCAAGGACTGTTCCAACAACTTGCTAGTCTGTGATATACACAGAAATCCATTAAAATATTCTCCTTCTAGGCAACTTCCAGGGCCACAAAAAGAATACAACTATGTGATCAGTGAGAGGCTAGGAAGAAAGACCTATAAGGAACAATATGCCTTTGTCTACAGGTAAGTGAATCCCATAATTGGTTCTGTCCTCATTTGCAAACTGTTCTTATAAAACAAGGAGATAACAAGCTGGTGCCGAATGTGGCTGGCAGTTTGCTAGACGGCACAGGAAGTTTATTACCCCAACTTTCAGAATTCTGCATTGGTTTTCTATTTATTCCTGATTACAGTTCTAGGCCCTGAACTTGACATAGATAGCCATACACGAGTTGGGGTCTGCTTTTCCACAAGGTTGTTTCTCTCTAGTATGCAGCACTGTGACATTGGTGATCCATACCTGCCAGTATCAGGGGGATGAGATATAGCCAAGGTTTGATCCAGGAAAACACAGACTATGGGTAAAAACAGATGTGATTTGGCCACTGTGGGCTGCTTTGGGTTGGGATTGCCCAACCCTGTGTTGGCGATTAGACCGGGATGTGACCTTGCAGATTTTCCCGAGGTCACACCCCACCTAAGCGCCACCTGAGTGGGCCACAGCAGGCCAAAGTGGGTTTGCACATCTGTGCAGCCGTGGCATATGACCAGCAGCCATTGCTGTGTCTCATTGACTACCATGGATGCCCATCATGCCGAGGGGGTGGGGCACTAGGCGCAAAGCACAGGCGGTACTGGCCACCTGCACGTTTGTTGTGCTACTGGCCCTACCCAGGCCATGCGGCTGGCAGCTGTCTCCCTGGCTGTGGGCATGTCGGTTTAGTGCCCCAGCCTGATCCAGGCCATGTTGCCCAGAATTTTCTGCCCTGAGGGGTCCCAGGGAGCAGTCCAGCCGTCTGCACATCCGTTTTTACCCTGTATGACTGAACAGAGCCCCATAAATAGGGGTGTGCAGAAGGGACCTCTAGCATTTTAGTTTTGAAAAATCCCTTCATTTGGGGGGTTCTGTTAAAAACCCGTTCGTTTTTGTAGCTTTTTTTTGTTTTAAAAACTATTTTAAAATAAAATTAAAAAAGGACTGCATTTGCAAATGGTTGCTGGACCATTCTATGCCTGAGCACCGTTTTCTGAAATGGTGGCAGCCATTTTGGAAAAGGGCATCCAGCCTGCATATGCGCAGTGGCTGCTTTGCACATGTGCAGACCAGCTGCCCTTTTCCACAATGGTGGTAATGCTGCCACCGCCATTTTAAAAAAGGGTATGCATGCGCAGAATGGTCCAGCGGCCATTTTTTCACATGCACTGTGATTTTTTTTGTTTATGTTTTCAATTATTTTTTAACTAAAACAAATGAAAGGAAACATATGTCATTTGCTTATTGATTCAGTTTCTGATCTTTAGTTACGAAAACAAATGGGACACCATTCATTCTTTATGTAACCAAGCCAAGAGCGCGCACCTGGGACCTCGCATCTTCGTGAATGTTACACTCCTTGTCTCTCCCTCTGTTCCCCTTCCTTCGTCTCCCCCCCACCCCCGTCTCTCAGATTGTAAGCCCTAGGGCAGGGACCGTATCTATTAAATTACTTTGTAAAGTGCCAGGTACATTGCTGGTGCTATATAAATGCTTGCTAATAATAATAATAAAAAATGTTAGTAGCTAAAAATGCAAAAACAAATTGCACACCCCTACCCATGAGCTGGGGGGACCCACAGGGCCCCCAATACATTGGGATCCATGAATTAACTTGAAGTGACAACAGGAGTGTAAGAAGCACCGCTGTAAAATACAGACCCAAGTGCAGGGAGCCACAGCTTGTGACGGGTCTGTAGCAATTTGGGAGAGGACCTCCAGCACATGGGTGCAAAAATAAGTATTTCTAGGTTAGGAGGGGGCCCACATTACCATTTTAAACAAGGCCCCAATTTCCCTTGATCCAGCACTGTTTGTGGCCAGCTGCTTTTAATTTGTATAAATTGTAATATATTTGCATAATTCCCCAGGCCTCGATTTGGGATCTGACACAATTACAGCCATTGCTGTAAATCTAACTGCTGTTATGAGCAACGACCCTATTTGTACCCCCACCCACCCACCCCCGAGTCTCTGGAAACACAGGGAGAGGAGCGATCATTCTTAATCTCGAAATCGCATTTGGCATTGCAACATATTGTCATTCTGCTGACAGGTAGTGAACAGCCACTTCATTAAGTCTTTCCAGTGGCAGCGTAATGTAGCTTATATTACTAGCCAAGAAATTACTGACTAAGGGTCCTGATAAGGATGAACTAGCAGTAAGTTATATCTAATATTCTCTGTGTGTGTTAAATTCTCTTCCAGGCCAAAAGTGGTGTCAGTTAAGCAGACCTATCAGTATCCCGACCTTCAGCCTGGCGATGAAGATGCCTTTTCCAGGGAGCCTTTTGTTGTCTGGTTCCACTCTCCAAAAACCGGTGAGATGCTACCAAGAATGCATTGGCCTGTCTATCAATTTTGCACAAAATGAGAAGATACCAAATGAAATGACTTTGTTAGCTTTGGCTAACAAAGGCAATCAGGGGGTTTGGGTAACTAGCTGCAGGATTTAAACTAGGTGCGTGTAGGCTGATTCCTACATGCAACTTGGCGGGCCCAGCCGGACCTGACCTTAAGCAGGGGCAAGCAAAGCAACTGCCCCAGGCCCTGTGAGGAAAAGAGCCCCGCAAAATGTCTCAGGTGGAGGAGTGGGTTCTAGGATAGAAAGGTACAAGAGCAAGGCCCCACACACAGCACCTGCAGTGGTGTAGCACCACCCCTCCCAGACGTGCCCCCTCCCTCCTCACAGAAGCCCTGGTCAGACCCATAGGAGTGCTGTGCTGCGCTGTGCTGCGCCAGGGGGAGGAAGGGGCTGCTGCTCAGCAGCACTGTCCCTTCCGCCCCCACAAATCCTGTCACAGTGCAGTGCCCCTACGGCTCCAACAGGTGGGCTTCACTGCCCTATGACTCCAACAGTGCCCCTATGACTTCCAACAGCAGGAAGGAGGCACTTCTGGGAGGGCAAGTGCTGGGGCAGCTGCCAGTCATCTGGAGCCCTGCTCTGGCCCTCATCCATCCCAGGACCTGCCCCAGGGCCCCTCTCTATATCGGGCCAGCCATGACTTCATCCATTAAAGTCAGTAGCCCTTGGAGTGTGATATTTAAAATTTACTCCTGTTGTACACTTATCGGACAGGTACAACAGTAGTCTGTATCAGATGGGTCAGTGGTGTTCCTGTGCTGCAGGCTACCTGCATGCCCCCCCTCCCCAAAGAGTTGCAGGCACTTTACCTGACACTCTAGGCTGGTGCCCATGACTCTATTGTGCTGAACACGGCAATGGGTTGATGGACAGGTGTGGAGATGCACCGTGGGTCCTCCCTAACAGAGGCAGCAGCGCCGCATTTGGCCCCAACCCCAGGTTTGGTGGGTGTGCTCTGGGATCTTGTGGAGCACACTATGCTGGGCTGCCCCGGAGCTGCCCCAGGTTGCGCATCTGGCAGGCACCCTTTAAATGGACTGGAAAACCTGGGGTCACAGAGGCATCCATGGGCATCCCCGGGGCTGCTGCTGCTTGTCTGCTTACATCCAATGTTCCATTCTTATGATTTCGCATGTTGGGTCTGATCCTGCAACATGCTGAACAATCTCACCTCTTATGACAGCACGTCTCAAGATCCCCAACTACTGGGGGAAGAAAAGTAAAAAATCTTCAGTGATTGCATTTTTGATGGAGTTATTCTAGGCCTGTCTCCTATTTATTTAGGTTTCTGATTATGGCAAGAACATAAGAAGTGCCATACTGGGTCAGGTCAATGTGCCATCTAGCCCAGCATCCTGTCTCTGACAGTGTCCAACACTGGATGCTTCTGGGGAAGTATATAAAAACAGGGCATGGATGGAGTGGTTCATCTACCCTTGTTCACTCCCAGTTTCTGGCATCCAGAGGATGCATCCCCAAACCATCTTGGCCAATAACTACTGATGGGCCTATCTTCCATTAACTTATCCAATCCTTTTCTGAACCCAGTTATATAATTGGCCATCACAACATCCCATGGTAATAAGTTCCATGGGTTCATTGTGTATTACCGTGCAGAGTATCTGTTTTGTGTGACAACCCAGAAACAGATGCTGGTTTTATTGATGATTTTTGTGGGGGCTCTCACTTTCCGACTCCAACCGGTACCCCATAGCATCCTATCATATCAGGAGAAAGCTAGCTAGTACAGCAGAACAGGGAGCAAGAGCGTTGTCAAAATATTGGCTAAAACCAGAAATAAATAATTATACTTGACCAAGGTTATTAAAGCTTTACATTGGATTGAGGGCTTAATCCTGTAAGTCAACTTTTCTTGAGTTTATTTTAAACAGGGATCGAGTCCCATCTTACCTATAGGACGGGCTCCCTCCCGCCATCCCATCATTAGGACAGGATAGGGCTCTAATTGCTAGGGCTCAAGCCTACAAGGAGCTAAGCGCTGTGATGTAACCCTGATTCAGCAGAATTCTTAAGCACATGAACAGATCTACTAGCTTTAAATGGGGCGACTCAGGTGTGTCAAGCTAAGTACATACCTACTCTCTATTGAGTCAGAAACTTATAGAACTTTCCTCCTATATTTCCTATCAAAAATGATCATGGCAACTAAACTTCCTATACTGCACTTTTAAGAGGCATTGCAAATTGGAGGGGGAAAACGTTAACATTTTAATATATTTTTCTTTCAGCTGAAAAGCTAAGATCTATTACCTAGATAGTCTAAAGATACTAATACGCCTAAAATGAGATTCTTAATAGGAAGTCTTTCATTTCGTTAAATGAGCCTTGATGATTAAACATGCCCAAAAATGTTATACGGTTTTGTGTTTATTTTACTCATCAGTTGTCAAAGATCTTGTGATAATTCCCCAGCACACAACACCTGAAACAGCTGTACGGGAAATTGATGAACTCTATGATGTGTATTTAGATGTAAAACAGCGCTGGAAATCTCAGGTTGGCTGCCATGATTCTTACATATTTATACTATGAAACATGGTCCTTTAAGATAGTCTTCTTAGTGACACCACGGCATTGTCTACTGCCTACATTCTGAGGCTAGTAATTTTTTAAACATGTGATGCAGGCCCCAAATTTTAAATAGGTTTTTTTTGGCATACTTTTACTGGATATCTTCATCTTTCAATTAGCAAGCCTGCCTTCTCTGCAAATATTGTGTTTTCTGAAAGTTATCTTCTCCCCCTGATATGGTCCTGAGAATGCACACCTGCAAACTGATTCAAAGTCACTCTAACAAGCTGGACTCACTGCAGATATGGAAATGGGTGGAATTTAAAAATTCACCCTTACCTAAACCAGCTGTAGCCTTCAAATATTTAACACATTTGCAGATGACACCAAACTGGGAAAGACTGCAAACCCTTCAGAGAATAGGGTCAGAATTCAAAATGATCTTGACAAATAGGAAGAATGGGCCGAAACAATGAAATTTGACAGAGAGAAATATGAAGCCTTATACACATTGTAAAAGATCAAATGCACAGATACAAAATAGGGATCATTTTTTATCCCTACTTTCCAGGCAGTAGCTTTACTGAAGGGATGTGGGGTTTAGAGTGGATTACAAACCAAACATGAAACAGTGGGGAGGAAAGAAAGGGAGAAGGAAAGAACTGCTCCACACCATTTTAGGAGGCATTAGCAAAGCATCAGACACAGGACCCAGAATTGACAGTATCGCTCTACTTGACACTGTTAGTCCTCAGCTGAAGTACCAGGTCTGATTCTGATCACCACAGTTGATAAAGGGCTTGGGATAAAAGATGTATGGGGAAAGGTTAAAGAAAATGGGAATGTTTAGCCCAGAGAAAAATTAAAGGGGACATATCCATTTTTAAACATCTAACAGGGTTGCAATTAACTGAAGAACAATTGTTCTCCATTGCCACTGAAAGCAAGAGAAGAGGCAATGGGTGTAAACTGCAGAAAGGTTGAATATTTGGAACAAATTCCCTAACTGCAAGGTCAACTGGAAAAAGGAACAAGTTGCCTGCTGCAGAAGTTGTTGAATCTCATTCCGGGCTGGCCCTACGAAATTTGCCATGCTGGATAAAAATGTGTGTTGCTGGTGTCTCCAAGCATGGCTGTCCAGCACCCCAGGCAGGCACATTGCTATTACTACAACCATAAAAATAACTTGTAACTAAACTCCTTTTTATTTAAACAATCCTGCCTTGCAGAACTTCATCTTCATGGGGGACTTCAATGCTGGCTGTGGTTATGTTGCAAAGAAGCACTGGAAGGGCATCCGGCTGAGAAATCACACTGAATTTGTTTGGCTAATTGGAGATAAAAATGACACAACTGTTAAGGGCAGCACTCACTGCCCCTACGACAGGTAACAGTTCACTGAGGAAAACATTGTCTGATTAATACACATTCAAAAAACCGCCTGTGATGTTCTAAATGGTGTCCATGATTTTCAAATAAAAGCATCCACATCTTAGGCCTTTGGAGTTTCCACATAGCCCAGCAGGAGTGAGGGGTAATCAAAGTTAAATTAATTTTCAGTACTAATTATTATTATTGTCATTACTTTATTCATTTTTATCCTGCCTATATCTGCCTCTGGCAGCTCTAGGCAACTTACAATTAAAAATATGCAATAAAAATACAATATCATATAAAACAGATAAAAACATTTAAAACAATAAAACCGATTCTGGTGTGCAAAAACAAAACAAAACAACCCCACACTGTTAAACTTCCCCAAACCCTTCCTGACTAAGGCCCATGAAAGTTTTATTTGCAAACAGTTTTCAAGAGATTGCTAGAATTCATATCAGAATTATCTTGGCCACAAATAATAGCCAATAATTAATAGCCAATTGATAGATTAATAATAATCAGTTATATAGCACTTTTCATCTGCCGAGATATTGGCAAACATCAACTAATTGCAAGGGCGCTACCGCAAAGACAGTCAGCTTGGTGATGATGGCAAAGTGATCTCTTGCTTTTAGAATGTGCGGGATCTCCAGTTAACAGCAAGCCCCCTTATTTCACTAATCTTATCATTGAAAATGCCAATTGCAAAGCCAGGTTCTCATTGCTGACAGGGAATCTCTGCCTTTCTAGTGGCAGGTCTTGTCCATAAACAGGATTTTCTGAGTCTGAACGATAAACATGCTGCTCATTAGATCTTATGGTGATTCAAGGCTTAAAAACTATTAAGACTTCATCCCCTTAATCAGAGTGGGACTTTAGAGGATTCAGATGCTCATTGTCTCATTATCATTGCACTGTATCTACTGTGAACTTTTCAGCATTATTCTATCCTGCTTAAGACAAATCTTGTACAGCTTCCAGTGGCTAACAGGGATCCACCTCAAGCTCTGGTTGCATCAATACGATTAAGAAAACTTTTATTTATTTATTTATTTATTTATTTAGATTTTTATCATGCCCTTTCTGCACAGAAGCTCAGGGTGACTTACAAAAAATTAATAAATACAAACATAAGAACAACCCACAACCCCCCCATCCCATCTCCCTACAACCCCCCAACCGAAACCATCCTCCCCCTTAGTTAACCTCCCCAATTCAGTCCCCCCAGTTAAAGCCCGATGGAACAGAGTAGTCTTACATTGCCTCTGGATGGCTGCCAGGCTTGAACACAGGCAGACCCCCTGGAGGAGGGAGTTCCATAGCAAAGGTTTGGCTGAGAATGCCCTCCTCATAGTTGAGACCCAGCAAAATACCAGAGTCTCCAGGAGGATGCCCCCAGCCAATCGCAGAGGCCACAATAGGGCACGGGAAGTGGGGCAATCCCTCAGATAAATGGGACCCAAGTCATTTAGGGCTTTAAAGGTCATCACTAGCACCTTGAATCAGGTGCAGCAAACGGAGCACCCATGTTATGTGCTCACGGCGACCCATCCCCATAAGGAGGCAAGTTGCTGCATTCTGCACCAGCTGCAGCCTCCAAACCGTTACCAAGGGCAGCCCCATGTAGAGCGCATTGCAGTAGTCTAGCCTCAAGGTGATGAAAGCATGGATGACAGTGGCCAGATCCGAGTCCAAAAGAAAAGGCTACAGCCTCCTTACCAGATGGAGTTGGTGAAGTATATATATTTCACCAACTAAAATAACTAAACTAAAAGTTATTACTAAAATAACTAAACTGAACTTTAGTTCACCAACTAAATATATATATATATATATAGAGAGAGAGAGAGAGAGAGAGATTGGTTTTCAATATATAAGTTCAAGTTGTATGCATGGCCAAGCAACACTCGAGTCTTCTAGAAAAACAGTAGCCATTAGAAGAAGAACTGAAGGCTACTGGTCGAATTAAAGACAAGAGATACTGTGAACCATTAGATTATGGAGAGTCAGGGGAAAGCCAAAATCATTTATTTAGAAGTATTTTAGTAGAAAAGTACATGAAAAAAATCTGTTGACGCTCAGTGCAAATTCTGTTCTTCTGCTCACATGCAGATAGAGGCCGCTTGCAGAGAAGATGGGAGTGGAGGCAGGGCGATCACAGGAAGCTCTGCTTATGTGTGCGTGGGTTTTTTTAAGTCATTAGTCCATTTCTGACACAATTTCACTCACAGGAGACAGGGCTCAAAATCCAGCCCTGTCTCCCGGGAGCGAAATCAGAAATGGGCTAATGATGTTAAACCCCACACACATACAAGTGGAGCTTCACGCGATCATCCTGCTATGATTTCGGCTCACAGCAGCTCCCCCCAGCTCTGCAAGCACCCAGAATGAAGAAGCACTTGTTGAATTCTTGTGCTAGGTGTCCAGCTATTGAGACAGATTAATGCACTCAAACAATAAGAAATGGCAAAATGCTTTGCATTAAAATCTGTTGTTTTTTTCACCACAGTCTCCTTTTATTTCCTCTTCAGCAGCATCACAAAACACAGACTCTTATGACAAAGATAGGAGTGATAGTGAAAGTGCTGATAGTTCCATTTCTACCTTGGATATTTTTAGACCAGCGCCTCCCCCCCCAATACCCCCCCCCCCATCATGCATGTTTCAGGGTCGCATTGGTGTCCTATGCAGCCCTGCAACATACGTAATGGGTGGGTGGGTAGGAGCTTGTCTAAAAACACCCACTGTCTTCTAATATTTTTTCTACTCCATGTGCTTCAGTATCAAGAGTATCCCGGAGTACTCCGGGAAAGTACTCAGATATTTCTCAAACTGGTATTAACATTTTTTTTTTAATCAAATGTCTGATGACCAGAAAAAGAAAATTGTATGTTTGAGTCGCTAGAGGTATTTATACCAGCAGTGCACCATTTCATATAGTTGAAAATCCTTCTGTGCTCAAATTCTTTCAATGTGTGTCCAATTTACAAAGTTCCAAGTAGGAAACAGCTTGCAGGAAGTCTTCTGAATGCTAAAGTGGAAGATATGAAAAAGAGATTTGGTATTCTTATTGTACAAGCTGTAACGACTCCAACAGCAGTTTTATTCCTTCCAGTGCACAACTGTACATCACCACACAGCCCAGTATATTGCTGGCTAGTTAAAAAAATATAATCAACGAATTAGGTCTACAGAAGGTTGTTTCAGTTGTGACTGCCAATGCAGCTAATATGAAAGCTGCTTGAGCTTTGTTGATTGATAAATGAGTATCCACATTGTTTCTGTTATGGATGTGCTGCCCATGTGATGCAGCTCTTCGTTTGTGATGTTGAGGATCTGACAACTTTCTCATCACATGTGTCAAAGGCGAAAAGCATTGACAAGTTTTTCAAAGAAATAAACAAACAACAGGAGACATATTTCAGCACCACTTAGTACAGCATTCAATTGCATCCACATTGAGTAAGCCTTGTTGTACTTGATAGACATGCTTTACTGAATTTCTCAGAAGGCACTTCAGTCAGCTGCTGCTGAAGGAGGAATGGCTGGGCATTGCCTTTGACTAATCTGCACCAACATTCTTGATGATGATGTGTTTTGGATGAGAAACTCAACATTTATTTCACTACTTGATCCTGTAGCTCAGTCCATTCAGAACATGGAAAATGATAGTTCTACATTTTCTGACGCCAAGAATGAGTTCCTGAAGATTATATTGTGAGACTTCTGTACAAAGTCCACTTACAGAACCTGAAGAGAAAAAAAAATAGACAAAATAATATCACAGGAAAATCAAGTGATCACTCCTGCACATATTGTTGCTTATATTTTTATCCATGTGTCAGGATCCACGGCCAGGATCTTTCTGATAATAAATTTGATTCAGCGTGCAACCTTATAGTGGCTGTAACTGTTGCAATTTTAAAAGGATATAAAGATGAACAAACACTTCTGGTGGAGATAGCAAATTATAAAGCAAGCACCAAGCAGCAGCCTATTCAGTCTTAAAACAATGTGGAGTGCAATTGCTGCAGTTGAATCAACTCAACTTGCCCGGTCATCATTGTGAAAAGGGGTGTGTCCTCCTTTCAGTCTAGCAGTAGAGCTACAGTGGCAGAAGTTCTTTTAACACTCCCATGTACTACGGCATGTGAGGAATGACATTTGTCAGTTTGGAGAATCAACTATTCAAAAAACAGATTGATTGAACACCTCCACTGCTGGGAAGCTTGTGACCATGTATCACAATGTTTCCGATTAGAAAAGAAAATAGGAGATGAAGAGTTGACTCAGTATACAGATGGCAAAGGAGATACTGATGACAGATTTGATGATGGTGAAGGTGAAAATAAAGCAGTCGAAGCTGGTGAAGATAATTCAAAGCAAAATGCTTGAAGACTTGGTCTGGGATTCCTCAGGAGTAAGTGATTTGAAGGTTGCAGCCTGCAGGCTCAATAAATGGCCATCATCCACATTTCAGTGTCTCTTTAGTGCACATTCACTTTCCCCCATACATGAGTAGCTAGGTTGCCTCTGCAATCCTTTCCCCACCTGGAGAACAGGCTGGAAGAGCTCAGAGCGCAGGACATACCTTAGGTACCCTGCCAGGATCTGACCTCACCTGAACAGAGTGACCCATATATGAGACTCTCCCCCTGCTTCTCTGCTAATCTCCTCACTTCCCTCTGCCCTCAATTTTACTCTTAACAGCAGGTCAGGCTGTGACCCTCCCTCCTTTCTGAAATCTGTTGTCACGTGAATACGGCCTTTACCATGAGGGCAGTCATGGCCAGGATCCTGTTCCCTTTCCCTGCTAGACGTATCAGGCAGTGTCACTGCCAAGGTGGCTAAGGAGACCCTTTGACTTGACCCAGATCAAAAATGGGTGGCTGAGAGAGAAAAAAACCCTCACCTGCAAAATATTTCTCCGTCTGATGCTTGTACTAAGACGGACTGTGCAGCCAGCCAGGTGACTTAGCTTCCTTCCTGTGACAGAGTGCAAACGCGTGACCGATATACTCAGGTGAAGAGCATCAGGGTTAATCCCACAGGATTCGCAGGGCTCCTGACTTTACATCAGCATTCCCTACATGCCAGCACTGAGGAGGGAAGGAACCATGGCAAGCAAGGGGAGGGGAGCAGGAAAGTTCAGATCCATAGCCTCTCTCTTGAGCAAGGGTGGGGAATCTTTTCCCTCCGAAGGGCCAATCTGAAAATAAGTACAATTTCTGCAGGCCGAATAGGAGTTGGGGCGGGGGAGCTTAAAGGGAGGGTTCAGGCTAGGGAAGGGTATGGATCAGGAATCTATGCCATAGATCCACCCCTTGGCCTTGAATGTGCATGCCCTCATCTCTGCTCCTTCCCGTGAGCATACTCCTTTGGTGCTTGAGGGCAGAGACTGGATTAGTGATGTAGCAAGGCCGAGGCAGGCCTGGGTTTATGTCCCAATCATGCACCCCTAAGGGCAAGGAGGTACGGTCTCCCTAAGCAGCAGTCTTCCCAAGGGCATTTTAGGCCAGACTTGGCCTCCCCCTGCAAAAGAGGTGGAGCCGCCCTGGATTCCAGCAAGCCCTTCCCAGAGGAGCAACAACCCCATCAGGAGGGAAGTTTTAAGAGGGGGCGGGGCCAGCATTCCACCCCTGCCCACTCTGAAAACTACTTTCTTGGCATAGCCCTTTGCAAGTGGATGTTGGTAGAGCATAGGTCCTGCTTCCTCTCCAACAGCCCGCTCTGAACATTTCCTAGTGGTGCTCAGGCTGCTTACAAAGGGCGCCCCCTAGGTCCCAGGGTTTGGGCTCAGCTGAGCTCCGACGCTCCATGGTAGCTCTACGCCCCTGGACTGAGCCACAAATGGTCCAGGAATTGGAATGGGGCCAAATAAAATACAGTTTCAGTCCAGATTTGGCCCCTGGGTTGGAGGTTAATCTCCACTCCATCTCTAGATGAACACCAGTCTCAGCTCAGTCAGGAGAGGTGTGTAAGTTCATTAGCTGTGTCAAGATCAGCTGCTTTGGTTGCAATGTTTGTTTTCTTTGATTTGTTAAAATGGAGCAAGACAAAAAGAAGTCAGATGAAAATTTAGGAACTGAATGGTGAGCTACTTCTCTCTCTCTTCCTCCCCCCACAAAAAGTGAAAGGGGATTAACAGGCACAAACACTCGCCTCTTTGCTTCAGCACGGCACAAGCAACATGGAGACTGCTCTTCCCTCCTCAGCCCATAACTGGGCACTTAATGCTAGTCTCACTTCCCTTGCCTGTCTTGGGTACCCTCCTTTATGTACCAGCTAGTCAGGCTTTGCACTAATTTGGACAAATCCCTAATGCTGCTTCATTCCAAGGGATCAGCAACAATGAATTCACGCTTCCTTAAATTTACATGGAATTTTTCAGGAATGAATCAGTAAAAACCCTGCAAGGAAAACAATTTTGTTCTGAGTAAAGCCCTGTATTTGCATCCAGGTTATAGAGACAGTAGTGGTCTCTAGCCTGTTTTACCGAATGTATAAAATGACCATTTCCCTTTTGTCAGTGCAGTTAAAGCCTGGTTTGTTTATGGCAGCAAAACACCCCAAAACTCCATGACCAGTTTGGTCACTAGAAGATCCTGACCCAGAGGTAGCAGGAGCCTCATAAACCTCTCCATTGAACTACTCTGAGCCAACAGGGCAGGGGTCAGGTACAGTCCCACTGTGGGAAACTTTAAGAGACTTGGGTCTGTCATTTTAGATTGATTCTTCACCTGGTTCTGCCTAAAACTCCCAGTCATCTGTAAAAATTGATGGAAATTGTTTCCTATTAATGCAGGAGCATGTTGCTGGGTTAGACGCATCTGAATGATTTTTCATTTCTTGTAGAATCGTGATCTGTGGAAAGAAGCTTCTCAGTGCTGTTGTCCCATACTCAACAAACATCTTTGATTTTCAGACAGCCTTTGCAATGACTGAAGAGCAAGTATGTTGTCCTTCCTGGATTTGCAATAGTAAGATCTCTGTGCGGGGCTTAAATAATGGATTCGCCAGATTTAAAGTACAGTCGTCATTCTGGTTTCAAATGGTTCATTTAAAATGGATTGATTGTCAAATGGCCAGCAAAGGTAACCGTATCTACTTATGTAGGATAATGTAGTATAGGAGAGACCCACAATTCCAGGTGCCTGCAGGGATAACCAAAACATCTGGATTTGTGGGTGTCTTTTGTAGCTGGGGCTGCTGCAGACAAAACAGTCCACCCCCATCTGCCAGCTGCAGTTTCAACTCCAATCCCCATGGGGGAGACACGTCTGGAATGAGTTGTTCACATTAAACAGCTGATTGCCAGTTACTGCCCATTGGCTGTTAGTGCTAAACAGTGCAGCAACAGGACAAAGTATAAAATCCAGACCCTGAAGGCTGGGCACTTTGGAGCTCTTCCTCCCCCACTATGTCCCACTAATGGGAACCTCCTAGTAGTCTAGAATCTAAGAAGACTCCTAAGATTTAAATGTGTGTGTCCTACTCTGTCCCTTTTACAGAAATGCCTGGTACTTTCAGTAGAGGTCTGGCTGCAATGCCTGCCCAGAATAACTCAAGATGGGCTCTCAGTAGGATAACAAAGACAGTCTTTTGAGATGCGGATGTTTAATGAGGGAACTTCTGGAAAAAGCCATAGATGGAGATTTTCAAGTCCCCATTATCAGGGTGAGATTTAAAAGAGGGCCTAGTTCCCATTTTGATACTTAAAAAGAGATTTTCAAAGGTGCAGGAGCCCCCAGCATCTCCTAGTGTGTTTTCAAGGGTTTGATTTTCAGAAGAGCTCATTGCACTGGGAAACGATGGCCCAATTTTCATGCTGAACTCTTGGAACCCAGTCTTTGCTGCTTTGGGTTCCTCTGCCTAAGCAGAGAAGCAGTGGTCAATGAACAATGGCCCTGTGTGTAAGACGGATCATACCTTCCTCCCAAATGACCACTCTAGGGTGGAATTCAGCTGATGTTGAAGAAGTTGAAAATACTGTTTCCAACCATAGCTGCACTTTGTGCTGCATACCGGGTGTTATCAGACCCAACACTAAACACATGCAAACCCCATGCAGGTTGATTTCAGTGACATCAACCTGGGTGTGTAGCTGAATGGACAGGTGTTTATGCCACTGGATGTTTGTGGCTACCCAATAGTTTCATCCCACCAACTGTTTTTCCAGATAATAATATACCTTGGTGCAGCGCACCCAGGAGACAAGCTGGCTCCAGGCTAGCAACCCCAAAATGGAAATTGTTGAGGACTATGGAAGCAAAACTTCATCCCAAAGAAAATCGGTGACTCCTGCAGACAGTCCCATCGCCCGTCTGTTTGTTGCTCTTTCTTTCCACGTTGTCATTCTAGCTCACCAGAAACACCATGGAAACATGCAGGAACTAGACCGATCCTTAAAGAAAATCCATGTCTCTATGCTTCCTGTGCTGGTCAAAGGGCAGTGTGCATCTCTAGGCATAACAGTGGCCATGTGCTAGCTGCAAATACATGTTCTACATGACCATGATTTTTCAGATTCCAAACTGTGTTAAAGCATCTGTATTTGCACAGCTGTAACAACCAAATGTGTATTTAAAGCCCCCCAAAGGAGCTATTGTTATGAGAGCTAGTGTGGTGTAGTGGATAAGGTAACTATGAACTTAGTAGAGCTGAGTTTAAAAGAGGTTTAGACAAGTTTCAGGAAGATAGTTCCATTAGTCAGATAGGATTGGGGAACAAAACCCTTTATTGGGAGCCTGGGGATGACCCACAGGGAATGGATAGCATGGTGACCTGTTGGGTTATTCTCCCAGGCCCCTGTGACTGGCCACTGTTGGAGGCAGAATGCTGGGCTCGATGGACCGTTGGTCTGACCCAGTATGGCACTTCTTATGTTCTTATGTTCTTAAGGTGCTGGACTGGACCTGGGTGACCAGGGTTCAAATCTTACCTCAACCAATGGACTCACTGGGTGGCCTTGGGCAAATCACAACCTCTCAGTCTCGGTTCCCCATCTGTAAAATGGGAATGTGCATGTGAAAATTTAATTTTCTGAGAAATTCTTTCCCTGTGGGTTCCCCTTGACCATCTTAGATTGTAAGTCCACTGGGCAGGGACCTGTCTCTGAAAATCTGTGTATGTAAAGTGCTGTGTACGCCTCATAGCGCTATAGAAATTATAAGTAGTATGTCTGGTAACACCTACTTTGAATAATGTATATTGTTTAATTTTGCAGGCTCTGGCAGTGAGCGATCACTTTCCAGTGGAGTTTGAGGTAAAAAATAGTACCCCGAGATCCATAAAGCTGCCAAGATCAGTTGCACCAAAGAAAAAAAGAACAAGAAAGCAGCGCCGATTTTCATCATAGGCCTCTCAGATCTCTGGTTATTACTATTTGATTGTGCAACAAAAACTCTCTTTCAAATAACACAGTTAGCATTTTTAGATATTCTGAGACAAATTCACCTCTGACATCCGGCTTCAATGTGAAACATCACACCCAGCAAAATATATAAATCCTTTGGCTTGTTAAACTTCGTAAAAGCTAATTAGAATAAATTACCTAAAATTAGCAATGCTGCAATTCTTGCCATGAGCTAAAAATAAATAAATGTAGCAGGAGGCTGTAAAGTTAAATGCCTTATTAGCAGTGTCTACACCTAGACCCTTGGGTGTTTTTACACACACATTTCTCTTGCATGTTTGCTGTTACATTCTGAACTTTCTCTGTCTCTAAATCACTCACCCAGATCTTAAACATCTGGCTCTTTGAGCTTCCGCATAGAACTTCTCCCAGAACGTGTGTGTGTAAAAGGTTCTCCTGGTAAACTGCTTTGCTCCAGGCAGCTGTGGTCACTTGGTTTCCATGGCAGCCTCTTACGTCTACAGCTGCGGCTACTTTAGGCTGCTTCAGGGTAGTGTGTGTGTGTGTGAGACGAATGCATCCGGAACTTACTTGTGGACTTGTAAACCCAGAAGGCTGAAAAACCAGCACTTTAAGGTGTGTGTAAAAATGCCCATTTCGTGGAGAAATCTATTTATCCAAAATTTGCCTATCCAAATTTTGCACAGACAAAAAGATTCTAATTGTCAAGAGCTTGAAAAAGTGCAGTATGGTTTGCCTTTCAGAGGGAAGTAATGTGCATAGCACACAGGAAGAACAAAGATAGCATTATTTGAAGTCATAGGCCCCCCTTCTGCAGACAGGTTCCCCCTCACATTCCCCCTCAAAAGTCTCTACACATGCATAACTGTCTACATCCTATATAAGAGTGTTTACAGGATCAGGTCCTTATTGCCCACATATTCCATCAAGCCCAACATAAACAGGACACTCCTCCATCATTATAATCTATGGGAGTTTTGCCATAGACTTCCATGGTTGGAGAATTATGCCATGTAGTATCAAAAAGTAAAAGTGCATCCAAAGCAATGGGCATCTAGTTTGTCTTCTTGCCAAATTTAATTTTCTGAGAAATTCTATTTGCTCTCCCATCTTCGATATTTATGTCACACCCAGTAGCAATAGTGTACTTTTCTGATATGAATCCACCATGTATCAAAGTGTCCGTACAGTCACCAAGTGTTAGGCGAAAACAATTGTTAAGGAATGTTGCTTATCTTTCTGGATTCATTCCTGGTATGCAAACCAAACTGTACACTAGTGGCTCCAGAGGACATGCTATTAGAACTGACTTATGAATGGAAATGGTACTTAAAGACATTAGCATGACTAATGTGAAAGCAATAGAGCACTGCTTATGCCAACGTGTTGCTATGGACTGGTGCAGGCTTTGCTAAATTAAGGGCGTTTATAGACGAGACCAAAAAGGCAGCTGATCCTTTGATCAGCCGCCTTACTTGGCGCTCGTCTACTCGCTGGGGCTGCTTTTTAATCCGCGTCGGAGGGGGCAGGCGATCCTGCCCCCTCCGACGCGGATTCCCGAAGTGCCGACTTTACGCCGCACTTCCAGGTTCCGTGGGCAAGTGCACATGCGCCCTCGCACTCTGCGTGCGCCATGACTGAACAGCAGACACGGCATGCAGAGAAGGCGGGGGGGGGGAAGCTGGCATTTAGCGATCCCGCTTATCAGTGGGATCGTCTATAAACACCCTAAGTCTTCCTTTTACCCATTGTTCTCTGCACTCGCAGTGCTTGGTATTAGCGATGCCAAATTCATTTTCTCCTGCAGAATAAATGTTGTGATCCCTCAAATGGCATCTTTTAAAAACCATTTCCCTTTCATGCACATAATCAGCCAAGAAGTAGCAATGCCCTGTTTGTTCTCACCCTCTAGCCAGGTGATCTTTCTTCCTGCAACCTAAACTCAGCCATCCTCCCCTGCTCACCTTGGGAGAAGTTTCCAGTGGGTTTCCCCAATAGAGAAAGCTTGTCAGTTGCTCCTAGGCTTACACAGAACTTATAGTGAAACAATAGGAGATTGCTGACGCAGCCATTACATTAGCTGCACCTGCCACGTGTTCATCTACTCAATTATTAGGTGGCTGCCAGATGTTAGCCCGCAGTGCCCGCACCCACTGTGCGGCCACCGAACACTTTCAACATTTTTGAGGCGATCATGGTCCCACCGGGTAAGCCAATCTGGGATAATGGGTGCCCACGTGTTTGCAACCTGTCTGTTAGATTCACCTGCAGCCTTGCCCACATTCAAATCCGCCAGCACCATAGAGTTCTGCCTAGTACACACAGGCAGCTGACAGGCAGCCCAGGGAGAGGGAGAAGAGAGCTAGTGATCTCCTGTTCCCCTGAAGCTGCCAGTCAGCTGCACCGGCCAGAGCACCAGCAATGTCCCTGTCCTCCCAAGGCTGCCTGTCAGCTGGGCTGGCCGGCTGTGCCAGCAATCTCCCTATCCCTGCCCCCAGGGTCGCCTGTCAGCTGTGTCAGCCAGCTGTGCCAGCAATCTCCCTATCCCCCTTCCTCAGGGTCGCTGTTGGGATTTAAGTATAGTAAGGGTTAATAAGTTTTAAAGTAAGGTTAAGTTCTCACCCAGAACAAAGTCGTTGCAACATGACAAGGAAGTGAGCAAAAAGAATTGAAATGCAGAAGAAAACAGCATATCAGGATATGGCTATTTTGTGAACACGAACTTTGAAAAACACATAAACTAGTTCTGGAAAAGGTCACCACGGAAGTTGTCAACATGATGGCGTGATCCAGGGGAGACTGACGTGTAATGGAAAAGTTGAAAGAAAGGAGGGTCAAACCAAGCCCTAACTGCATGACTAAGGAAAAATCCTGATAAAAGGAGCCTGAATATCCCCAGCAGCTGTCTGTGGATGCAAGACCGAAACGTACATAGGCTAGAGTAGGGAACTACTGCTGACCAACCAGTTTGATAACAATAACATCTTGTATTGAGACTAAATTGACTGCATCTGTGTGGTACATCCAAGGGGATGGGACTGGGGTACTCCAGGGGAACCTACAATCTAACACTTGGTGGGGAATGGAGGCATTAATGGTCTAAATTAACCCTGCAGGTTCGGGAATATTTGGACCTAACTCCCAGGGGTCCAAAATAAGTCCTGGCACCGGACTGACCACACAGACTGAAACAAACAATAGCTGTAACCGTGCTGATCACACAAGGGTTATTACTGTCCCTCACCCAAGATGTTTTGGAAAAAGAAAAGTAGTAAGTCAGAATCGAGCGATGACTCCTGGGAAAAGCTAGATAGACTCAGTGTATTAAAATCAAAATTATATAAACCTGAGAAATACAAAAAATATTGCAGCAGCCCTATGGCTATTATGCCAGGGTGCCTCTGCCCTAGCAAAGGGAACAAAAAAGAATTATTCGATCACAAGGATAATCAGACCAGTATTATAAAACAGATGTAAGAATGAATTGACTCCCTCACAGATCACAATGGAGCCCTATCTAGTCAAGTGTCACTGCAACACCATGTAGCTGCCTTGACTATAGAAACTCCAGAGGCCCAAACCCAAGGGGAGTTAGAAAAATTAACGAAAGAGAATGAAGGACTTCAAGCATGTTGCTAGAATGTTGACTGAAAATTAGGTCAAGAATAAGACAGAGCCCCCTGACCATAGTGGATGCAAAAGGAAAGTTAATGAACTACAGCAAAGACTGAAAGCCTGTAACACCCAGATTAGCACATTAGCAGTGGGGAAAGAGTCTCAGGAAGTGCTAATGGAATGGGGTAATGATGACCCTTGGGATCCAAGGGAGGAATGGGACTGGGGACACAAAGGAAGGACGCCAGTTTGGGGTTCTGGATTGGAGTATATGGAAACAGGCCACCCCCCTAGAAGGGGATGCTTGGATGGGGTTCAAATGGAGGAAGAGGCCATTGTAGGAGCTGCAGCAATAACCAAGGATTAGTGGTAGACAATCATGGCAAGAAAGATTCTGTGGCAGGTCCCGTCAGGAGAAAGTAGGGTAGTATCTTCTTATTTAAGAATAGCCGCATTGAAGGCCCTAGAGGAGACACCCACAGACCCATAAAAAGATCAGTGGGTACAGGAGTTTCCAGATGTGTGAGCTAAAACTAAGGACGAGCGTGGGAAGATTGAAACCTGCGTATATATTACCAGTAACCCAGTACCCCCCCAGAAATGGTATAGTTTCCCGACACAAGCAAAAGAAGGGATAGCACCCACCATAGATGACTTGGTGATGCAAGGGGTGCTAGTGGAGACCAACTCACCCTTTAACTCCCTGATATGGCTGGTTCTTAAGGCAGATGAGAAAACATGGTGTCTTACGATAGATTACTGAATATTAATGCAAGCACTCCCGCTACAGCTCCAATAGTCTCAGATATGTCGAAGCTGGTGTCCAGGGTTAAGTATGACCCCCACTGGTTCACTATGTTGGACCTCTTGAATTACTTCTTTGCTGTCCCATTGCATCCCAGTTCATGGGATAGATTTGCCTTCACTTTTCGAGATAAACAGTACACCTTTACCAGAGTACCGCAGGATTTCCATAATTGCAGCCTCTAAAATAACACTAGAAATCAGTTATGACAAGGGACGGTGGTTCCCTGCTGACACTCATGTGACTCAGCTATTGAACATGCCAAATGAATTAATTTAATTAATATAGTGGTGGTTCAAACGTATTGACCCATGTTTTAAGCAAGGCCTTTTCTGATACATGTTCAAGAGATCCTAAGCACCCACAAGATCTAGTTATTATTATTAATTATTATTATAAGCTGTGTACCTGGCGCTTTACAGATCAACGATATAGACGCGGTCCTTGCCTACAGCTTACAAACTAATAGACTCGGAGGGGGAAGACAAGGAGAGGGGACATAGGGAGAGACAAGGAATAAAAACATTCAAGCAGATGCGAAGTCTCAGGTGCACGTGCTTGGCTTGGTTGCGGTTAGGCAGAAGTCAACGGGGAGGGCAGACAGTAAGTATTGAGTGGGAAGTTCTAACAGGCGTCGGGAAAGGCGTCGAGGAAGAGGTGGGTTTTGAGGAGGGATTTGAAGGTGCGGAGGGAGGGGGCAAGGTGAATGTGGGCAGGGAGGTAGTTCCAGGCATGGAGGGAGAAGGAACAAAGGCAGTTAGGTGAGCAGGGGAGACGAGGGAGAGCAAGGGAGGGGACAGAGGAGGAGCAGAGAGTGCGTGCAGGAGTGTGTAAGGAGATAAGGGCTGAGAGGTAAGGGGAAGCCAGGTTGTGAAGGGATTTGTAAGTGAACACCAGGAGTTTGTCAAGGATGCGTGCGGGAAGGGGGAGCCAGTAAAGTGAGGAGAGGCTGCACACGGTCGAAGCGACAGGCCGAGTGGATGATCCTAGCAGCGGAGTTTTGGAATGAAATAAGGGGGAACAGATGAAAGCGGGGAAGGCCAGCAAGGAGGAGGTTTCAGTAGTCAAGGCGAGAGATGACCATGGCGTGAACAAGGGTTTTGGCTGAGGAGACAGAGAGAAAGGAGTGAATCCGTGCAATGTTATGAAGGGCAAAACGACAGGACTTGGCAACAGAATCGATGTAAGGTTTGAAGGAAAGGTAAGCGTTGAAGACAAAGCCCAAGCTACGGGCTTGGGGGACAGGACGAATGGTGACCTCCATCAATAAGGATGGAGAGGAAAGAGGGAGAGGAAGGGTAGGGTGGAAAGATAAGGAGTTCAGTCTTAGCCATGTTGAGCTTGAGCTGACGTCGGGACATCCAGGCGGAGATATCAGAGAGACAGTTGATGTGACGAGCTTGGACAGAAGGGGAGGGAGAGGGGGTGGAGAGATAAAGTTGAGTGTCATCAGCGTAAAGGTGATATTGGAAGCCATGGGAGGCAATGAATTTGCCACGGGACAGGGTGTAGATAGAGAAGAGGAGAGGGCCCAGAACAGAGCCCTGGGGAACCTCACCAAGAGGGGGAGGGAGGAGGAGTTGAAATTGGGAAGAGACATATTAAAGGAGCGGTCAGAGAGGTAGGAGGAGAACCGGTCAAGGACAGTCGCAGAAGCCTAGGGAGCGAAGAGAGTCCAGTAGGAGTGAGTGGTCGACAGTGTCAAAGGCAGCAGAGAGGTCAAGGAGGACAAGAATGGAGTAGATGCGGTTAGATTTAGCGACCAGTAGATCTTTGGTGATCTTTTCAAGTGCTGTTTCTTTGGAGTGAAGGGGGCTGAAGCCATATTGGAGAGGGTCCAGAGATGAGTTGGCAGAGAGGAGATCCAGGCAACGGTAGTAGACAACACATTCTAGAAGCTTAGAGGCGAAGGGTAGGAGGGAGACCGGCCGGTAACTAGAGGGGTCAGAAGGGTTGAGGGTCGACTTTTTGAGGATGGGAGAGACAGTGACATGTTTGAAGACGGAGGGGAAGGAGCCAGTGGAGAAGGAGAGATTAATGACATGTAGAAGGGGGGAGGGGGGACAGTGGGAGCAATGGAGGTCAGGAGGCGGGGGGGATTGGGTCAAGAGGACAGGTGGAGGGGTTGACGGAAGAGAGCAGAGAGGAGATTTCCTCAAGGGAGGCAGAAGGAGAGGAGAGTGGGGGGACGGGACGGTGAGGGAGCGGGGAGAGGAGATGGGTGGGAAGCAATGTCCTGGCGGATCTTGTCAATCTTTGAGGTGAAGTATGACGCGAGGTCCTGCGCAGAGAAGGAAGACATTTTTTGTCATTGCAATAAAGGATTTTGTCATTGCAATGAATTTAAGCATACTACAGATTAAGGCAGGGGTACAGAGCCCCCTTTTCTTGTGATTTTCTGTTGTAGGATACAATAGAGTGATGAATGCAGCAACAGATCATCAAGAAGCCCTTCTTGGATATGAGCCCTGTCTTTCTTGTTTGTCTTACTAGTTTTGTGACCTATCCTGTGACATCAGGAGAGAATTCCTAAAGCACAGGTGCAGAGGCACCCTCACATTTCACGAGTTTTGTCAGGGAAAAGGCCCTTCCCCCAGGCAAAATAACCAATATGAGAGCAAACAGAAAATTGGTTTTATTGCTCATTGGTCATAGTCAATTTTTTTGAAAAGGATCCTACAACATATTTTTGTCTTTATGTGTTTAATGAATAACTGTAGGACGGGGAGACTCAACAGCCCCCTCCCACAATTGCAGTTGTGCTCAGAAACTAATATTGTACAGAAGAATTGAGAACAGTATAGGAACAAATATACATATGTACAAACGAATGTACAAATTAAGAACAGCATAATTAAGCGATAGCCCCCGATGGTTGAGCAACTGACACATCCATTGTGAGACCTCAAGTAGCAAAAGAAACAAAAATCTGACACCACCCCACATGAAGTAAGATATATTAATTCAATAGAATAGTGTACCTGTGAAGGACAGTGAAGCAGAAAAAGCAATAGCAATAGTAATCGTAACGTAGCACGCACAAGAGAATTTGTTTTCTGTAGCTTGATCTTGTAGTAACAGCTAGCTATAAACATGGATCAAGGTGATTAAGTAAGAATTGATTGGAACTATATAGGGATTTCTAGATCTTAGTAATGCCACATCCTTAGCTATTTACTGTGTAGCAGCCAAGGAAAGGGCTATTGCTGAATTAGATGTGCAAAGGGCAATGATCTGGAGCGGAAATATCCCAGGAGAATGGTTGCTTACCCTTGACAAGCCCGCTAGGGAAGTCTTAACCAAACATTCACATATCAGATCTGTTAAATGGAATTGGAATAGTAAATTGGTAGAAATGTTGATATACACTCCACAGGACGAGCCCACCATAAGGTACCCTGTTATTCCATTGCCCCACTATCACACGCCTACCAGTCACTGGTTAGTGCCATCCATGTCAGAAAGACATGTCATGTTGAATGATACCCAAGGGACTATTCTAGACTTGCACTCTTGTGCCCCTTGGGGCCCAGATGCTTATGTCATTTTATGCCCCCTGTACTCTTACAATGTAATCCACTTTCCAATTTCTCTTTATGTACCTGGAATATATTGTCTTTTAGATTGCCCTCAATAATTGTGTTGTATGGTCAATGTGTCTATGTGATGGTGTCGGGGCCCTGTAACGTTATCATTAACAAATTGTTTGTCCATTGGATAAATTATACTACCACTGTCTGTGATGTAGTTATTTTCACAGTAGGCAATATGTCCTTATCATTGGGTAAGATCACTATTGAAAATGTCACCAGTACTGTGCCCCCTTCTACCATAAATCTCATTCCCTTAAAGGTATCTTTTGTCACCCTGTATGAAGCATTGGCCATGTTCCAACATTTTGCAGAGAAAGTGAATGCTGCAGTGGCAGATATTGGGGACCACGTAGTTCACATTATTTATAATGAGGGGAAAGTTAGGGAGGTCCTGTCTAAAGCAGAACACCACTCCTGCATATCATAGTGGTAGCCCCTATTGGGTTGGAGCCCTCTGCTAGTGGCATTCTTAATCTGGCAGTGCATCCCATTGTTATATTTGTAATCATTCAAGCAATTATGATGATATTATTATGTATGTTTTTTTGGATGCGAAAATATGTGTTACTGTTTTAAACCTTAAGAAAGCAACATGTATTTGATGATCAATATGGTCAGCTTATTCACAATTTGTAATAAAAAATTGTTTGTGATACCCTCTGTTATAATCGGGTATCAAGGGGGCAAATGTTGGGATTTAAGTATAGTAAGGGCTAATAAGTTTGAAATAAGGTTAAGTTCTCACCCAGAACAAGGTCATTGCAACATGGCAAGGAAGTGAGCAAAAAGAATTGAAATGCAGGAGAAAACAGCATATCAGAAGATCGCTATTTTGTAAACACGAACTTTGCAAAACTCATTAATACGTTCTGCAAAGGGTCATCACGGAAGCTGTCAACATGATAGCGTGATCAAGGGCAGGCCAACATGTAATGGAAAAGCTGAAAGAAGGAGGGTCACCCCAAGCCCTAACTGCATGACTAAGGGAAAAATCCTGATAAAAGGGAGCAGTATCAAAACAGAACCAGAGAAGCAGGCCCCCTGACTGGAGCAGAAGAAGCCTGATTACCAATGGTAGATTGTTTGGCCAGCAGCTGTCTGCGGATGCAAGACAGAAACTCTGGGTGAGAAATAACTTTACTTATATATGAATGAATAAAATTTATTATTGGCACTAGCTCTCACCTTGGCCATAAACAATAATGAAATTTAACAAAAAAAAGAAAATACACACAAACATACATATAATATACAAAACAGTTAAATAATAAAATATATATATACATATATATGTATATAAACTAAAAACAGATAGGCATTGTTCCAAAATCAATTTACTAATGATAAATTAACTAAACTTTTCCCAGATCCACCATATATAATTACAAAATAAATCAACACAATAACCTCCAAAGTCTCAGCTGCTCAAGGTACCAACAAGATCTTATAGTCCCTTACCAAATCTTGCAATATTGAAGCCTTACGAACTTCCCTGTGTTTTGCTTCCCATACACTATCATCCCTCCGCTAATAGTCCCTCCCTCAATTTCATCGCCAAAAACATGAAGGAAGTAACTGCCCGCATTACTACTTCCTCCTGAGTATCCAGGAGGAATTTCAGTTTACTTATGTCAGGCCCATCCTTTCCTCTATCAAGTAACGGGACCAACCAAACCGCCCCGATCACAGTGTATACTGGGCAACGCAGTAATACGTGGCTGAGATCCTCGATCTCCGATTCGCCACAGTAGCACCATCGTTGCTCACGTAGGGTATTGTTATATCTACCTGAGAGAACTGCCGAGGGAAAAAGCTGAAAACGCAAGAGAGTAAATATTCTTCTGGAGGTTTGATCAGATAACTTATCCAGATAGCATTCAAAACCGTGGTGCAATTTGATGTATTTTAAACAAGGAGCAGCTTTCCATTCTGCAACAGCAGACATGTCTTCCTGCCTAGCAATATCCCACATTCTAGACTTGACTGTATTCCGCTGCCATCCCCTACCTTTCCCACACAAGTAGGGGAAGGAAAGACTGAGATATCCCATATAAGATGCCATTTGAGATAACCAAGGATAATTCAAAGCCCCCTGATACAGCAATTTTTCTTGTAGGCAGAGCAAAGGCAATGCGGTCTCTCCTTGTAGACACAGGTGGGACCAATATCCAATTGCCGCCTGCTTAGCCAGGTGGAAAACCGAGATCATACCAGTTTCGGCTCGGAGGACTGCCGCTGGAGTTCCCTGCGGGACTCAAAGCAGACTGCGGAGAAATTTATTCTGAACAACTTCAAGTGGTTGTAGGGACCGAGCTGTCATTAATTCAGTCCCAAAAAGCAGAATAGGATGCACCTTTGTCTTGAATACATCCAAGACAACTGACATAATGATACCAGCAGACCTGGCCATTAGCCTCAAAATCCCCTTTGCTGCCACCAATGCCTTGGTAGCTATTAATTTTTGATGCCTTTCCCATGAACCAGTTCTAGTGATAGTGATCCCCAGGTAAACATAAGAGTTCACCTGCGCAAAACTCTTATCATTTACATTCCAACTGCCCTTACTAGCTCTCCCGCCTATCACCATTATCTGAGACTTTTGGTAATTGATGTTCAAGCCTTTATCTATACAATAATTAATTAATTTCCCAAGCAATTTAGACATTCCCTTTTTTGTCTGAGACATCACGACCACATCATCGGCGTACATGAGTACAGGGGTAGCCCGCTCTTGGATTTTTGGCGGGTGACACTCATCATCCGTCAGGGTTTGGGGTAAATCATTTAAATATAGGCTAAACAGTAAGGGGGCCAGCACGCATCCTTGTCTGACTCCCCTTTGTATAGAAAATGGTCTAGTCAATAGGCCACTTCCACCCAGGCAGATTCTTGCCTCATTCCCCGTATGAATGCTTATCAATAAGCTTAATAAATCCTCATGAAAGCCGAGATGACGCAAGTGACGCCATAGCTTGGCCCTAGGGACAGAGTCGAACGCCCTCTGGAAATCTATAAAATCCATAAATAGTTTACCAGCCCTAATCTTTGTATACTTGGTGATAATATGCAAAATGGTGAAAACACTATCCGTAGTAGATCTGTTTCTGCGGAAACCAAATTGCTCCTGTGGAAGTAAGTCCCGCGCCTCTACCCATTGCTCTAAATGTTTTAGCAGGACTTTGGCATACAGTTTCCCTATGACTGGCAGGAGACTTATCGGGCGACAGCAACTGGGGTCTTCTAGATCACCCTTTTTAAACACCGGTATAATTGTTGATAGACCCCCAATCCTTGGGAACTGCCTTCAATTTATTAATTGACGAAAAACAGCCCGCTAACATGGGGGCCCACCATTCTGGGCTTGCCTGCAGGACTTCTGCTACTATAAAGTCAAGACCTGGGGTTTTATTGGGTTTTAACGTTGCAATCAGATCTATCACTTCTTGAGTGCTTACAGTTTCCTCAAATCCAGACATAGTGATTAAAGACGGGGGATCCCCCAACTCCTCTCTCTCTCTATTGCCATGATATCCCTTTCTCCCTCTTCTAATGCAAATAGGCCCTCGAAATATGCTACCCAGCGATCTTCGTCAAGAACCTTAGGTGGTCTACTTGCTTTGAGTTGCAATGCACAATTAATTAAATGCCCAAACTGCCTGGAATCTTTTAATGAGGCTGCATTTTTCAGTTTAGCCCATGTCCTCTAAACAACATTCTTTTTTTTTTCCTTAACCAGATTCTTATACCTTCTCCTTACTTCGAGAAAATGGGTCTGCATAATTTCCGACTGCCTCTTAGCCCAAAGAAGTTTGGCATGGGCCAAAAGCTTCTTGACCTCCCTACTGTTGATCAAACCATGTCCTTGTATGTAAGGGACCACCTTGCTTATCACATGTTAATATATTCTCTAAGATGGCTAGTAGGGAAGCATAGCAGCTAGAAATTAGATCGAAGTCTTCAGGTTCAGCAGCCATCACTTTCTCCCTCAGCCCAAGACATTCATTCCCCCATAAATTATCCAAAAACTCAACCAACGGAGTGGTAGACAATCTAACCCTAGTTTTAACAACAATGCCACCTTTCCTCTGGGGTAGCTGACATCCTATTTCTCCCCCTTCCTTCAAAATAACATCTACCATCAACACAGCATGGTCAAACTCAGGACGAACCACTATCTCAAAATTTTCCATTCTGTCCAGATGGCCCATTCTAACTATTATATAATCCATCACGCTTCTCCCATGAGGACTAATATATGTAAATTCACTGTCAGGATCCAATGGGCCTCTACCATTTAGCACCAAAAAACTATTAGTCTCAGGCAGTTGACTTAACTGCTCACCTGGCCGGTTCCTAATCTGGTCCCTTGACCTTCTCTCCGTCCTAGCAGAACCCTGTCCCAACAATAAATCATCAGAAGGTTCTTCCATCAGACCTATTCTGGCATTCCAATCACCTGCCATTAACAACATTACAGCAGGATATTGGTTATCCAACTCTTCCAAAATATCTTCCAAAATATCTTCCAAGGCAGTCCATATACTGGCATCAAAGTAACAAGAACCTACTGGGGGTATATACACATTAAGCAGTAAAACCAACTCTCCCCCAAATACATTCAAAAGTCCCATCTGGAATTCACACCTTTTCGTACCAATTTCCAAAAAGGATCCATTACACTCCTCCGATATCAGGATTGCCATTCCCCCGGAGAGACGCCCTTTAGCTTTACTTCTCACCCCTGGAACAGAAAATACCTGAAACCCTGAGATCTCAATTGGGGAAGAAGCAGAACATCAAGTTTCTTGCAAAAATAGTAGATCATATCCTTGCAAGTAGGAAAGCCAATCCAGAGCCCTACACTTAATGGTATATCCAACAATATTCCATGAGGCAAATCTCAAAGATCTGCCATAACCACCATGCACTTTTTGGACCTGGTCCATCACTACCTCTTGGGTCTTAGCTTTATTCGCTGAAGGTACACCCCCAGGTTCAGAAAAGGGGCAGAAACCAACCTGTATCTTTCCGATCGCTATATCTTGCAACGGAGTGATAGAAACACCCTCATCGGGAGTCACCTCCGAGGCCTCTTCATGTCATTGCATATTCCTTACCAGTACTTCCTGTGTAATAGGCAAGTTTGTATCCTGACCAACTTCTCCTAATTTGGGGGGGGGGGGGGGGGGGAGAATAGCCCAGCCAGTACTGCCATACCATCTAACTCCAAGCCACTACAGTCAGCAATGGATGTTATACCTGCCATTTCTGCTTATTCCATTACTGCAGGGCCCATCTGCACCCGAGAAGGGGAATTACTAATTGCCTTGGTAGTAGAATGGATTACAACTGCCAATTCATCCTGTGCCAGAAAACGAGCTGCAGCCCATTCGCTTTCAGTCCTGATTTTAGGCACAAGCTCCTTATTACCATCCCCCGATTTCTTTGCATGGTAATCCAAGGGAGGGCAGGAAAGACTATTCCTAACCTTATCTATCTTTTGGATCACTATGTTTTGTTCCAAAATGGAAAGCTCAGAAAAAATTGCCACCATGCGAAGGTCCTCAGTCCCTAATGATTCATTTCCTAACCATTCCTTCATTGTATCAGAGAAGGAAGTAAGACCCTTTGATTTTTCCCCTACAGGCATTGCCTGTGGTTCCATAGATGGTTGATTTTTACCTTTCACCTTAATTAAATCTCTATCACTTACTGTCGCCAACCCTTGGGCTACACTGAACTCCATAACTTCCTCCTCACTGCAACACCCTCCTCCTACTGGTATAGGTGAATGGACAATGTTGGATTTGATTTTCCCTGGTATAGGGATACAATTGGGCAAGGAAAGGGGCAAAGGGCGATCACCCGAACAATCATACCCAACCCCTCTTCTAGAGCTACCAACAAAAACTCTATCTATTGTGATAGCTCTAGAGATAAGAAACTTCCTGGCCTTAAATAATTTCAGCACCCAAGTACTTGAATGGAAAAAGATCTTGACACAGCAACTACGGCTATCTTGTCGCAGTAGCTCAAAATCTGCAGTTTTTTGCATGTCAATTTTCCTACCGAAGAGAAAGGATAAATTCCTAATTACACTGGTAATATTGTTCCAATTTGGGAATTCCCCATTACTTAACGGTCTAGCTTTTATCCAAATTGCGCACTCATTGAAAAATGGGGCTTTGGATCCAATAACCAAAGGAATCTTTGGCGCTTTTTCCCCTCCCACCAGGGGAGTACAATTACTCGCTTTCTCTGTTTTGGACACACGCCCCATAACCACAGACCTCCGTTCTACATTTTCTTCAGATTTTAAAGCATAAAGATAATCTTTGTCAGTAGTTCTTTCACCCATGAAAGTGACTCACCCATGTCAGTAATATTTTTAAATAGTAAGGAAACTGTTTTTGCAATAAGATGACACTGTGCTTTGAGCGCATCACCTGTTTCGGAGTCATAAGGCTTCCTAATATGATTAGGCAAATCAGGATCTACAGGCAAATTGGGCACTTCCATATCCATAATTGGACAGGCAAGAGGGGGAGCAGAGGCACTAACTGGGCCTTCTGGTCCATTAAGATCAAGCAGAGGTAGGAAACGATTCTTAGTTTCAACTACTATGCTCAGATCATCCCCCGGATCGTTTCCCCTAGTATATTTACATTCTGGGGATTTAATCTCAACGGGGGAGTCTATTGGATGCAGGCTCTTCTTTTCCATAATGCAGAGCTCGACCGATCACCCAACAAAGTCCCAGATAGTCAACACTCAGGGTATTCCAAAAAAAAGTAGCTCTAGGCACTTGTCATAAATAATTCATCATTAGTACAAACAAAACTATAAGGTCCCAATAGTATAAGTCAATGCCTCCAATAGGTCAAACTTCTACTGGCTTCTATAGTCCCTCAGTCAACAGACTGCCTTATCATTGACAGCTGGAAACAGCAAATGTAAGGAGGGAGGGGCTCCTGAGCTCCGGTTGCTCCAAGGGCAGCTCCCAAGGGCAAAAAACCCTTGTGCCCATGCCCTTAGGCTCGCGCACATGGCTTGCGCCCACGAGGCACCTCAGCTTTTTCTCCCTCCACAGACGCCGAGGCTCCGCCCCTGCTCGCAGACAGCCCCGCAGTGATGAAAAAATCAGGTCAGTTTCAGCAATCAGCTGGAGCCCTGGCTGCGCTCTACAGCTTCCCAGGCGCCCCCACACTCCTTGGCTTCACCTTTACTTATATAGGATAGAATAGGGGACTATTGCTGACCAACCAGTTTGATAACAATAAAATCTTGTATTGAGACTAAATTGACTGCTTCTGTGTGATACATCCAAGGGTGATCAAGGGAACAGGATTGGGGTACTCCAGGGGAGTTTGGGGAACCTACAATCTAATACCACCTGTCAGCTGGGCTGGTCGGCTGTACCAGCAATCTCCCTATCGCCCCAGGGCCTCCTGTCAGCTGGACCATCCAGCTGCACCAGCAATCTCCTTATCCCTCCCCCCAAGGGCCGCCTGTCAGCTGGGCTGGCTGGCTCTGCCAGCAATCTCCCTATCCCCCCAGGGTCGCCTGTTAGCTGGGCCAGCCGCCAGCCAGATGCACCAGCAATCTTCCTATCCCCCGCCCCCCAGGGTCACCTGTCAGATGAGCTAGTCGGCATGTCAGCAATCTCCCTATCCCCCAGGCTCTCCCTGTGCTTCTAACTGGCTCTGGTGGACACTTGTTGGTGTAGGCAGCTAGCCCTGATGATAGGCAGCTCTGGGGAAACAGGGAGTTCGCTGGCACAGCTAACAGGTGGGCCCGGGGGGTGGTGGTGATAGGCAGCCGGGGGGGGGGGGAGGAGGAGATTGCTAGCACCACTGGGTGGGGGCTGCCACAAGCACATGGAATGCAGGCAGGGGGCTGCCCATTTATTCTGTTGGACATACTAAACATCTGCATGGCAGCTGCGTGGGGGCTGTCCGGACTGAACATGGGCTCCAGTGGGCTAACTGCTCGTCTGTTTTCACCCCTTGGCAGTTTCCCTAAAAACAACCCATATGGATCCTCCTCAGAGATTTTAGAAACACTATGTATAGTTCTATTTATAGTCCATGCCACAATGGTCTTTTCTGCTTTCAAATGAGCCCATTCATTTTTGTTTAGATATTTTCACTTGGCCCTGGTGGGTCAAAAATTTATGAAGGCTGTCAATACTCTAGCAGGGCAGCTTGGGAAATCAGTGAAGAAAAACACCCGAGGTCCCCAAATCCGTGCTTTCAAGTATTTAGTCAATTGGCCAAAAGGGGAATACAAACAAGATCCTGTTTTTAAAAGGAAACCCCAGCGTGGCACATGTGGGGGCTTATTCCACAGAGAGGATACAGTCTGAGGCAGAAGCTAAGAGTACAATAGCTCACGTCAGTGGGAAAACATGCTGCAGGAATTACTCCTAAAGTGACACATAATTCAATACACTCCCCTGATTATAATTCTGCTGCACTAAAGGACAGATTTAGAATAGATATTTCCAGTGTTTTCCTTTTCCTTTTTACTAAATGCCACTGGCTAGCTGATACCAATACCAGCCATGTTTCATCAAGAGGTTACTGTGCAAAACTAGCAATCCTAACCCCTAGACCTCACACATCCTGGTATGCATTATTTATTTTCCGTGTGGCTTTCAGAGAGAAGTAGTGTGCATAATACTATCACTCAGGGAGAACAAAAATAGATGTATGCAATAAGGAATGTACTATTATTAATTATTATTATTATTATTATTATTATTATCAACATTTATATAGCGCCAGTCATGAGCTTGGTGCTGTACAGAAACATACAATAGACGCGGTCCCTGCCTGTGGCTTACAATCTAAAAGACAAGGAGGGGGAGACAGGGAGGGGGGACAGTGGGAGAGACAGGGCAGAAGACAAACAAACATTCATGCGGATGCGAAGTCTCAGGTGCGTGTGCATGGCTTCGTTACAATCAGGTTGGTTGCAGCAGTCTGCAGAGGAGGGCAGCTGTCTCTTATACACATCTAGATGTGTATAAGAGACAGCAGCGAGGGAGAAGGGTCGAAGGCGGTTAGGTGAGCAGGAGAAACGAGGGAGAGTGAGGGAGGGGACAGAGGAAGATCAGAGAGCGCATGCAGGAGAGCGTAGGGAGATTAGGTCCGAGAGGTAAGGGGGAGCTTGGTTGTGCAGTGTTTTGAACGTGAAAACCAGGAGTTTAAACAGGATACGTTCAGGAACGGGGAGTCAGTGGAGAGAGAAGAGGAGAGGCTGCACATGGTCGAAGCAACAGGCAGAGTGAATGACCTTAGCAGCGGAGTTTTGGATTGCGATAAGGGGGGAGAAGTGAGAGCGAGGGAGGTCAGCGAGGAGGAGGTTGCAGTAATCGAGGCGAGAGATAACGATGGCATGAACAAGGATTTTGGTCGAGGAGGTAGAGAGAAAGGGGCGGATCCGAGTAATGTTATGGAGGGTGAATCGGCAGGATTTGGCAACAGAGTCAATGTAAGATTTAAAAGAGAGGTGCGTATCAAAGATGAAGCCCAAGCTACGGGCTTGGAGAACAGGATGGTTGGTGACTCCATCGATGCAGATGGACAAGTTAGAGGGAGAGGAAGGGGAGGGAGGAATAATGAGGAGTTCGGTCTTGGCCATGTTGAGCTTGAGTTGACGTCAGGACATCCAGGCGGAGATGTCAGAGAGGCAGTTGATGAGGTGTGAGTGGACAGAAGAGGAGAGAGAGGGGGTAGAAAGATAGAGTTGGGTGTCATCAGCGTAGAGATGATATTGGAACCCATGGAAGGCAATAATTTTGCCAAGGGACAGGGTGTAAATAGAGAAGAGGAGAGGGCCAAGGACAGAGCCTTGGGGGATCCCATCCGAGAGGGGGAGGGAGGAGGAGTGTTTGACTCGGGGAGCGAGACTTTAAAGGAGCTATTATTGTCTGTGTTTTACTGGATTATCTTTACACTTTTTCTCCCTCCTCAATTTTGGATATAATCAGGGACCTACGTTCACTGCGTTTTCCCCATGCAATGGGGAAAATTCAGCAAACACCAGTCCCTGGCTATAATCCTTGAACCACAATATGAATAAAGAACACAACTAAGTAGAAGATCCCATCATTAATCAAGCCTCAGCCCAAGTTACTTGATTTTATCCAGGGACTGTGTTCACTGTGTTTTCTCCATTGCTGGCAATGAGAGAAATACAGTGAACACGGCTCCCTGATTTCACTCCTTAGATGCAGTTGTTGAGAGGATTAGAACTTCTAGCAATGTGAGACGAGAGCTGTTTTGGGATGGAATATAGTTACCAAGGGCTGGGGAGTGAATAGCAGGAAATGGATCACTCTATGATGAACTGTTGTGCACTTCTCTGAAGCAACCATAGCTGGACAGTATCAGAGACAGGATCCTGAGCTAGAGGGACCATTGATCTAACCCAGTATGGCACTTTGTATGTAGTTATGTGAAGTCCCATTGACTTCAGTGGAGCAAGGATTACACCCAGAGAGCTTCTTGTCTAGTAGATTCATGATTTCCAGGGAGCTGGGTGAGTTCTGTACACAACCAGTGCCTACATAGTATGCAATAATACAAGAGCTTTCAGTTGATCTGTAAAATGTTACATCTTTTTTCCTCTGTTGCATTCATTAAATTTAACAGCAGTCTGTCTCAATTTTGTCAGTACTTTGTGTGTCATTTTTCCCCACTAGGAGGAGCATTAGCTGTTTTGTCACTAAAACTGGAAGCAGCTTTGAAAATCTTCTCGTTACTTTGATTTATTCAAGCCAGGCCGAGCTGTAACAGCTTTCTGTTCTACCAGCATGAGGCCTCTTGAGCTTTGCTTTGTGTTCAAATGGGATTTTTTGTACTAGAAAAAATAAGTTTTTAGAGCTAAAATTGCCTTTGAAAGACTTGCTCCTTAGCAAACCAAATCCACAATGATAGCAAAGGAGGAAACAATGCCCCATTCTTAAAGCTGCCAAAACTTTGTTTTCATTACAGAAATCCTAACTGTGCAAGTGCAGAACTCAAAGAGGTAAACTGGGAGTTGAATCCTTAAATAATGACTCAGGAGAAACTCCCATTGTCTCCAATGAGGTCATTTCCTAGTGTCTATTGGGAATATTTCTGGAGAATGGATTGCAGAACTTATATTAATGAAGAGATGATTCCTCTGCTAAGGACTTCCTTCCACTTTTCAATGCCAGGCCTCTACAGCAGCTTCTCCCATCAAAACCTTCCACTGTTGAATTCAGTAAAATACAATGCTGGAATTTCAAATAAGCTAGTGCCCCCCCACCCTCACTTTTCTTCATATGCCTGCCATAGCGTCATCTCTCTCTTTGAGACATGATTCTTATAGCGTGACTCTCAGCATTTAAAGTTTTCACTTGTGATGAGTCTTATCTTTCAAAAGCCCAGACTCAAGACAAGAAAAATCTCCACCCCCAGCGGTTTGAATGCAGTAAAAACGGCAGGACTGTCTTGCCCTAACTCACAAGATTTTGTAGGAAGGAAAACTCTGAGAGGATTTCCTTGTGGAGTCTCCCTCCTGTCATCCCAGCAATGGAAGGAGATGCTGGTTGGTCCCATACGCTTTGGGGACTTCAGGGAAACCTACAGAAGGGCAGGGCCAAAAGGCATGGGTGCCCTGTGCCTTTGGGTCATTTTTAAAATCTCCTTCTTAGTCCTAGAAATGCAGGGTCCACAGCTGCTTGCAAGACTCCTGAAGAAGAGGATCCTAGTGAACCACTCACAGCATTTTGAGAGGCCAAAGAGGGACAAGGTCCATGCCCTCAGTCAATAAGCTTTGCTCCCTCACACACTTACACACACACGCACGCACGCACGCACGCACACCTCCCAACATTGCAAGGGCATAAATAGGAACAGAATCTCTCCTGTTTCTCATTTCATCATCTCCCCCGTTCTCCACTCAAGGAAGTGCTTTTTCTGGGAGGCATCCAGGAAAGAGGGGCCTGACGCTTGAATACTGGACTTTTTGCCTCTCTCTTTCCAGTTAGAGGGACTTTGACCCCCCTGAAAAAGGGACAAGGGGATTCAACACCCAAAGAGGGACTGTGCCTCCTAAATGGAGACTGTTGGGAGGTATGGTATTACCATGTCTCTATACTTTCTGTGCAAGGTCAGTGCAAAGTATTGTCTGGGGCTTTCCAGACCAATCCTCTGGCTCCCCACAACCTGACATCCACTAGTTGATTCCCTATTCCAAGCTTTCCCAGGCAACCTCCAGATCCTGGAAAGGAAGGATGATATTCCATTGAAGAGCAAAAGCAGCAGCTCCATCATCAGGATGGGATCAGATTCATTCTGGAATAAGTGGTTTGAAGACTGGGGCCTAAATGACCATGGGGAAACTTGTGCCCTTCTGATTTCAGATTTAAAACAAATAAAAGAAAATATTTTTTTTCACTCAATGCATAATTAACTTGTGGAACTCACTTCCAGAGGATGAGGTCAAGGTCAATAACATAACTGGGTTTAAGTTCTTGGAGGATAGGTCCATCAATGATTGTTTGCTAAGTAGGTTGGCGGTCAGGAGCTGAGGGTGAACAGCAGGGAGTGAATCACTCCATTATGACCTGTTAGATACTTCTCCAAAGTGACTGAGGATGGCCACTGTTGGAGACAGGATGCTAGGCTCAATGGACCATTCCTCTGACCCGGAATGGCACTACTTATGTTCTTAAGTCAGAAGTTCCAAACCGTGGGTTGGAATGCTAAGTAGAGTCACATTCTCTGCAGAGGGGACATTCTCTGCAGCTCCGTACTCATATTCTGTATGCTTTGCATGCTTGTTGCTGGCTGGGGTTACTGGATTATTTTCCAGGACACATGTTCACTGCGTTTTCCCCATTGGCAGCAATGGAGAAAGTGCAGTGAACATGGGTCCCCTGATTATTTATAAGTCTAAAAATGGGGTAACAAAGGTAAATAAAATGTGGGAATCAGGAGAGCAAGGCAAGAGTGAGCTTTTGAGACAAAGCTCCTGTCTGACCCTGTCAGTACTGAAAGGGAAAACACATACATGTATGCAAGAGTTGTTTTTGCTTTTCCACCTTAAACAACATTTGCTAATGCTCTGCAGATGGCCTCTGTGTGTATTTATCAAGTCAATGGGGATGAGAAGAGAGGAAGATCTGTAGTTATATTTCTGACCTTATTCCAAGCAGTACAGTGATACCTTTTATTGGGCCAACTCCAGTTGGTGGAGGCATGCAAGCTTTCGGACCTCACAGGGTCCTTGGTCAGGCAAGTCAGGAGCTAACCCTGTGAGGGCTGAAAGCTTGCATGCCTCATCAACTGTAGCTGGTCCAATAAAAGGTATCACTGTACTACGTTGTCTCGGTTGTCTAGATTTAGGACCAACATAGCAATCTTGCTTTCTCCACACTGACCTTGTTTAGGAAGAAAAGGAAGTCTGGTACCTTATATTTTTGCTGTTCTATACGCAGTTATGTGTTTTCATCCTCTCTATGTAGGTTAACCACCTGATCAGGGTATACAGGCCTTTACTTCTAATACAGTTATATAGATATCACACTACCATGCATAAAATATTATTACTGTGCCCTCTGGTGGCACAGCTGCAAATCTCTACTTTGGTTCTTCAGGTTAATTTCTGAAACATTTACAATAATGTAACCTGCCCCAGATGCGATCTCTTTTCTTACCCAGCTCACATTACCTGTGTCTCAAAGTGCTAATAGAGCAAAATGTAAATTGACCTCACAAAGAAGAAACATAAATGTTAGTGTTACCCTGGAATATTACTTTTAATCGGCGGGGCGTGGGGCATGCCCAAACTTCACATATATTATTTTTACATACCAGACTGTACAGCCATGGAGGCTGCATTTCCCATGATGCTGGTCTTGGTTGCTGAAGCACCCTATCCCCATAATCGCCGGACTCGAAGTTCCCTGGGTTTCGCAGGTGGCAACAATGGAGAGGGCATTCTTGGTGGCTGCTCCCAGGCTGTGGAACTCCCACCCGACAGAGGCCCGCCTGGCCCCGGACCTCCCCTCTTTCTGAAGACACACTGGGCCTTTGGAGAGGGAGACCGGGGGAGTTGCCCTTTTAGTTTATTTTTCGTATTTAATGTTTTAATTATATTTTATGTGTATATTTTTTCTTAGGTTTTATTTGTGCATGTTGTAAGCCATCCTGAGATGCTCTGTGAGCAGGAGGGGGTGGGGTAGAAGAACAGTAAATAAATAAAATAATAGCTATCTGGTGAGTTCTGAAACCCAAAGGCAGCACATTTGGGGGCTCCAGCCCTACATACTGATGGCCCATGATAAAGATGAATTAAAACAAGTGCTTTTCCTAGCATCCCACATTTCTAGGCCCCTGCATGGGAAATGCCTGGAGGACTTGAGAAGTAAAATCTATATGCCTTACACCTTGATGATGTGCTCATCCACAGGAAAAATTTCAGAGAACATGTATGTTTGGCAAGTTTTCAGAACTCAGAGAAGAGACATCAAACTACGGTCAAGTAAATATTTATTTACTTATTTATTCATTTGCTGCATTGTGGCCTCTGTGGTCGGCCCGGGGATGCCCGACTCAAAGTCCCCTGGGTTGCCCGGGTGGCGATCATGGGGCGGGCATTCTAGGTGGCTGCTCCCAGGCTGTGCAATTCCCTCCCAATGGAGGCCCGCCTGGCCCCGGAGCTCCCCTTTTTACAAAGACAGTGTAAGACCTGGCTATTCCGCCGGGTCTTCGGAGAGGTAGACGGATAGGGGGGTGGGCTGGGGGGGTGCTGCCCTTTTAGTTTATTTTTAGCATTTTAATGTTTTAAATTATATTTTATGTGTTTGTTATTTTTATTATACTATGTTTGTTATTTATACACCTTGTAAGCTGCCCCAAGCTGCTCTGTGAGCAGGAAGGGGCAGGGTAGAAAAATGGCGAAACAGGAAAAAAAAAAAAATTATTTATAAAGTTTATATCCTGCCCCCTCCCGTCTGAGAGTGTCTCGGCACAGCTTACAATTTGCATAAAAAAGATAACATACAATAAAACACAACAACATTTATTTATTTATTTATTTAATTGGATTTCTAGGCCGTCCCCTCCTGCTTCTGCAGCTTCGGGTGGCTAACAACATAATAAAAACACAAAACATTAAAATAACAATAATACAATAATATAATTTTTAAAAAAAAATATAAACACATGGAAGAGTATAACCTCCCTCCCCCCTACCTAATCTGTCTCCCTCATCAAAAGTCTGGCAGAACAGACAGGTCTTACACTGTCTAGAGAAAGAGGGAAGGCTTGAAAAACCAACATTCATAAAACAATAAATAGAAATCGTGTACAAAGATCCCACCCTCCCCATTACCCTTCCCACACCTGCCCACTCCCTCTCCCATGCCAAATGCCTGGTGGAACAGCCAGGTCTTACATTGTCTTCAGGAGGAGGAAAGATCCGGGGACAGATGAACCTCCACTGGGACGGAGTTCCATAGTCTTGGAGCAGCCATTGAGAACGCCCTCTCCATCATCCCCATCCGACAAACATGGGGGAATTAAAGAGGAGCGCCCTCTGATGACCGCAGGGGCCAATTCAGGACCCGAGGGGTGAGGGGGGAGGCAGTCCTGCAGATAAGTAGGGCCCAAGCCGTTTAAGGCTTTATAGATCAATACCAACACCTTGAATTGAGCCTGGAAGACTACGGACAGCCAGTGCAACCAATGGAGCACTGGTGCAATATGCTCATAGTGACCTGTCCCCGTAAGGAGATGGGCCACCATGTTCTACACCAGCTGCAGTCTCTGGACCATCACCAAGAGTAGCCTCATGTAGAATGTGTTGCAGGCGTCTAATCTAGAGGTGATGAAGGCATGGATGATGGTGGCAAGGTCGGAGCCTGAGATATATTGTTGAAGCTGTCACACAAGATGCAACTAGCCAAAAGTGCTCCTCGCCACAGCCACCACCTGAGCATCCAGGCAGAGCTATGAATCAAGGGGCACCCCCAGACTCCAAACCCGAGGGACCAAGGATGGGTGGACCCCATCAACGATGGGGATCTCTCCAACACCCAGCCCCCCAGTCCCACTCACCAGCATCACCTCCGTCTTTCAGGATTCAACTTCAGATGGCTCACCCTCATCCAGTCCCCCACAGTCGCCAAACACTAGGCAAGCACCAAGATAGCTGGGTCTGGGTCAGATGAAAACAAGAGGTAGAGCTGGGTGTCCAAACCTCAAACCCTCTCACAACCGCTGCATATACACATTGAACAGGAGGGGGAACAGAATGGAACCTTGCGGAACACCACATATGAGGTCCCGGGAAGACAAAGAATGGTCCTCCAGCACCACTCGCTGAATTCTTCAGTCAGGAAAGTGTGGAACCATTCAAGAACATTTTCGCCTATTACAGCACAGTCCCGCAAGCATGTCACCAACACCTCGTGGTCAACAGTATCAAAAGCAGCTGACAGATCTAACAAAATCAGCAGAGTAGACTGACCCTGCTCTAACTCGCGACAGAGGTCATCAACCAAGGCCACAAGTGCAGTTTCAGTGCCATGGCCCAGTCAAAAGCCGAACTGCAAGGTATCCAGAAAATTGATGCCATCCAAATGCAACTGAAGCTGCTGAGCCACCACCCGTTCAATGAACTTCCCAAAAAAGGGAAGGTTAGAGACTCACCAATGGCTGGCCAGGGAGTCAACATCAAGAGATGGTTTCTTGAGCAGAGGTCACACCACAACCTCCTTAAGGCAATCTGGGACTCTGCCCTTCCGAAGGGAAGCACTGACCACCCTTGCCAGCAATGGCCCCGTTGTCTCCCAGCTGGTCTTAAACAGCCAGGATGAGCACCGGTCCAGTTCACAAGACGTGGCTCTAACTGCCCCAAGCACATCACCAGCATCAGCGGGAGATACAGACTGAAATAGATCACAGAAAACCGGACAAGGCGGGGCATCCATAACCTCTGGTTCCACCACCGCAGTAAGTGCAGTGTCAAAGTCATGGTGAATGTAAGCGATTTTCACCGCAAAGTAATCAATAAGCATGTCACAGTGAGTACTGGAAGAATCTAGCTCCAGGTGGAGACAGGCTGGACCAAGCAGCCCCTTCACTACCCGGAAAAGCTCAGCCGGATGTGACTTTGTGGATGCTATGATGGCAGCAAAGAAGTGTTTCTTTGCTGCCCGCACAGCCACAGCATATGCTCTTAAACTAGCTTTATGTCACAATCTGTCATCTTCAGTACGAGTGTGACACCACTGTCGCTCTAACCACCTTTCCTCCTGCTTCAACCGCTGCAGGTCCTTGAATATGATCTATTCAAGAAAGAAGCCTAGCCTAGGCCAGAGTGCAGAGTACACTGCTACTGCCTGTGTGAGGCAAACCAACTAGGGTAACCATTGGTCCTGTTTTATACAGGACAGACCTGTTTTTTGAAGGGTTTGTCCGTTGTCCTTTATTTACACGTTTTTGTCCTGTATTTTCCATACGCTGCCGGCACAGCCACTGTCACACACACACCCCTCCCAAAGACATGATCTCATGACTTCCAGGTGGAAACAGTGGTGTCGGCAGCATGTGGACTCGAAGGTGAGTCAGCAGTCCCAGCACTTGGGGGAAGGGGGAAGTGATAGGGTTACCATAGTGTCCAGATTTTCCAGGACATGACTACTTTTTTGATCCGCTCCACCACATCTGGGTGGATTTTTTAAATTTGCACCCATGGCCGGGATTTTGCTGGTACTGATGCATCTACTGCCAGCGCTTCTTGCTCAGCTCTGACTGGGGGGAAGGAGCCCTGAGTCAGCTATATTATTCCTCCCCCCCATGTCCTGTATTCTCAGGATGCGTCGGTGGCCACCCTAGGAACTACACAGGGCCTGCTGCTCCTTGAAGACCCAAGTACCAGTCACAAAGGTCAGAATCTGAATCTAATAAGCTTACCTGTTTGATAAATCAAGTCTCTTTCCTGAAAGGGTAACATTTTCGAGGTTCCACTGAGATCTGTGCTGGGAGCCTTCAGGGAGTGCCACTGAGCAGGTCACAAAATGGCAGAGACTGAGATGCTGCTGAAGATTGAAGGTTCCTTGTGTCTCCTACCAGGGCAAGATCTGCCGACTGTGAATTGCAAGAGAAGAGCAGGCAAATGTGAGGAGCAAAAGCCACATGAGACCCGACTGACCACATTTTACAGCACCTGGAAAGTGAAGCAGCTAGGTTTCTGGAAGCTGAGGGAATGTCCCTATTGATTTCACTGAATGATCCAGCGGTTGAGCAGGATTGCAGTCATATTGCTTTAAAAAAATAAAACACAAAAAACTCCCATTGTTAAGATAAAGTCACCTGAATGGTTTTGTTCATAAAATAAAAATGTAAATATAATAAGGAGAAATTTACATGTTACTTATGGGTACACACAAACATCTTTTTGAAAGATAAAGGTCAGGCTCATTGTCCCATGTGCAGATGGGACAATCTTACTAACCATCATTTTTAATAAATCCACGTCAGCATAGAGTTGCCCAGCCCGCAAAATATCTCCTCTCCCACAGCCTGCAGTGCAAGTTCCAGCATAAGCCGTCTTGAGCTGCAGTCAGAGAGGCTGGTCCTGCTCCCTGCAAGACAAAAGAGAAGGGAGGCGAAACACCTCCCCTGGCCCCCAGGTTGCAGCACAGGTTCCAGAGTGGTGTTTCTGCCATCTGTTTCCCCGTCATTTAGGTTGTGTGCAGTCTCGCATGCATGCAGGTCCACCAACACCATAGAGTTGTGAGCAAAAAGCCTTGAGCATTCTGAGGAGCGACTGCTTCCTACCCTTCTCTCCACTCCCACTCTCTCGGGTGCAAAGTCACCCACATTAAAAGTCCAATGTGCCCCAAATTCAAACAAGTGTTGTCCCAGCTCATCCTGGTTTGCATCACGTATCCAACACTCTCTGTTTCAAAGCCGTTGCCTTCTCCAGAGTGACTTCCCCAGCCTTTACATCACTATGACCATGGCTTGGAATGCTTGTTCACAATTAGGACAAATGTTCAGGGTTGAGCCTGGGATCAGGATAAAGGGGCAGGGGAGTTGGTGGTCCTGTGTTCTGGAACGGCACCTGTGGTCCACCAGGGGCATCCTCCTTGAGGTCCCCCTGGTTTCTCTTATGGGGACCATGGAAAGGACATTCTCAGTGGCCGCCCTGAGGCTGTGGAACTCCTTCCCAGTGAAGGTCCATTTGTCCCCGGATCTCCCCTCCTTCCGTCACTGCTGTAAAACCTGGCTGTTCCACCAGGCGTTTGGCAGGGAGAGGGGCAGTGGGACAGAGATTGTGGGGTTTTTAGTTTCTTAGCCCCAGATTTAGTTGTTTAATTACATATGTACATGTTTTTATATTGTTGTTTTATGATTGTTGTTAGCCGCCCCAAAATGCCTGATGCACGAAGGGGGCAGAATATTTAATTTTATTAAATAAATAAATAAATAAATAAATAAAAAATCCTGGTGATTCTTAGCTTTCCAGGCAATATGACAACCTCATGGCAATAGGACAATGGGCATTTACACACACCTTAAAGTTCTGGATTTTTCAATCTTCTGGGTTTACAAATCCACAAGTAAGTTCCGGATGCATTCTTCACACACACACTGCCCTGAGGCAGCCTAAAGCTGTAGATGTAACAGACTGCCATGGAAACCAAGTGACCACAGCTGCCTGAAGAAAAGCAGTTTGCCAGGAGAACCTTTTACACACAAAAGTTCTGGGAGAAGTTCTATGCAGAAGTTCAAAGAGCCGGATGTTTAAGATCTGGGTGAGTGATTTAGAGACAGAGAAAGTTCAGGATGTTACAGCAAACATGCAGGAGAAACGTGTGTGTAAAAACACCCATTGTTTTGTCACTTAGGCCCCAGTCCTATTAACTCACATACATGTAATGAGCACAAGTAGTTCCACTGCATGCTACGGAACTGCTCCTGCAGAAAACGAAGCCCATGTGTCAGTGTTTCAGGAATTGGGTTGCAGTAGCGTGGCTAGATATGCAGATTTTAGAGGATGCTTATGGGAAGTGCAGGTTGCAGGGCTGCATTGGCTCCAGCGCAGCCCTGCAACCTGTATTCTTCGTGGGTGTCCTCTAAGGTTTGTATATCTGACCACCCTAATTACTGTGGAGCCTAACAGCCTCAGGCTAGACAGGCAGCTGTGGAGCATGCTCAGTGAGGCTACAAAACTGGGATTTGCTCTAAGGGCGAATTCACACGTGCAGCAATTATCTGGATTTTTAAAAACTGGTTCTCAATAGTTCGCTGTTAACAAGTCCTGTTGCATTCACATGCATGCCATACCGTTTTTAAGTACAGCGAAATAATGCATTCAGACCTTCTTGTAGTGCGCGCTTACCCGGCTGCTCAGTGCGGTTCAATTACAGGAAGTGGCCTGTGGGGAGCCAGAAGGTTGCTACTTTGTAAACAACATTCTTTGAGATGGCTCTAAACATTCTCACAACACACAACCTTCCAGCCAACATGGATTTTTTTTCCTTGTATGTTTAGAAAGGGTTGGAAGGAATGGTCATTCTGAAGGGTAGAGTGCTTTTTATACTAGAGAAGCTGAGACCATCATGTGGTCTATTATTTGAATAGGGTGAACATGCACAACCCAGTTATGAGAATGTTCGGAGCCAACTCAAAGAACGTTGCTTGCAAGGTAGCAACCTTCTGCTTTATCTCGCAGTCCGATCGGAGGGGGTGCCCCCTGCTTTCCTGCACGGGACTTCTAGACTGGGGGGGGGGGGGGGGGATCAGGGAGTAAAGAGGGAGAGCCTGAGGCTGCTGGAAAGAAGCCCCTCGCATAGTGAGGCGCGCTGCTTCTCTCCCTGGTTTCTTTCCGGTATCCCGCTGCTGCTACTGCTGCAGCACTACGGTAGAGGCAGAGGCAGATGATTGAAAGTCCCTTGGAGGGAAGAACTTTTTTGGGGAGAAGCATGGAGGGGAAACATGGAGGGGAAGAACTTTTTTGGGGAGAAGCTGGCTGCAGCCTGCACCCAGCGAGGCAACTACAGGGCTCCAGCTGGTCTCACTGCTTCCGGTAGGGGCAGGAGTAAAACAGCGCACTTGGAAGCACGGTTGCATTCACATCAGAAAAGATTTCACACCAGTTAAAACCAGTACGATGTTGCTTTCACACTGCTGTTAAGTGCGGATTTATTGAAAACGGACAGCAAAAAGGTAGGTTTGAGTAGCTTTGAAAGTCGGATTTCTTTAGTGCGATATTGACCGCATTTAATCGAATTTATGTGTTCAGACATGCATGAAACATTTGTTTTTTTAAAAAATTCGCAAAAATCAGAACATCTGAATCCCCCCTTAGTCCTCTGACTTGCTCAGGGGCTGTGTGGAACTGAGTCTGCTCAGGCGTATAAAGAGGTCTGAGCTTAGTGGTGGCCATGGGGAAAGGAGTTTCTGACTGAGCTCTCGCCTCTCCCCTTTACTTGAAACCTGCTGGTGGACCCCCCTAGGCCTAGCCTGCAAGGTCCTATGATGAGGAACAGGAGGCAGCACAGAGACCAGGTGGGATTTGCCCAAGTTGAGCACCAGGACATATACGAACCCTATGCTCAGGGAGAACTTTATTGAACCTTGGGGGCCAAGCCGGATCGCTTGGTGTTTAGATTTGATCTGAACCTTGGAGGGTTAAAGATGCTAACGGGTAAAAAACCCAAAGACTAAAGTGCACTATTTTGGAGGCATAGGCCTTGGCTGTGAGGGGTGGCAGGAGGCCAAGGGTAGTACCCCTATATAGCGCACCCCCACTTGGCATACAGCTGAGTCAAGGGAAATAGCAGAGGGGTTTGCTAATTCCCCCAAGATACCCCAGCACCCCCATGTAGCCCTGGAAGACCCCATGCTACAGGGGCTCTACAGAGAAGCAGCCTTATGAAAATACAGAATTGTCATAGACACCTTTTGGCTCCTTTTAATTTTTCTTTTAAAATTATATGATACGTTGAGCTTTCTTGTTATGAAAACTAAGTTGTAAATCCTCCACATGGACCTAGTGACATTTTAATAACTGTTCTATATATTCTAACACAAAGCACAATACAAATACAAAATTAGACACATTAATCATAGAAGCCTGACTCCAATCTGAAGAGGTGATTTAAAGGTCTGTTCTTAATGGATCTCTTGGAAATGACACATACGGTGGATTCTGGCAAAAATTGAGGGTCTGGCACACAGGGATGCTATTTTGTTAACCTTTTAAAATACAGTGGACTATTGTTATTGTGGACTTCTGATGAGAAGTTACTTTGGCAGGTCATGCTATTTCCCCTTCGGCCTTGAACCGAAGCTCTGGCATTTCAAGAACTGGTAAGATTTTCAAGATAGATGGAAAGAATGTTGACGTGGTCCTGGAAGAGCCAGGGCGCACAACACAGAAAACCTTGGAAAGTTCATATTTTTCTCCTTGAAAAAGAAAAGGTACATCTGAATACAGGTTTAAGGCATTGGGAGTTCTGAATTGATGTAATAAGGGAAATTCTTTTAAAAGATAGATATTTCAAAACCATTGTATCAGTAATTTTTTTCTTTTCCCCAGTAGTCTAGATGCATCTGGGTTAGCTGCTCTATTTCAGGCAGAGTAATATTTGCTGGTCCCCTGTCCCAAGGAGAATTAATTTGTTCTGCAGTGGCAGATCTTGCTTCTTATGCTTAAAGTATCACCCCCAAAACATTTCTGCCCAATAATGCGCAGATTGCTTCTTTTCCCCTTAGAAAGCAGAGACAGAGGGTGGAGTCACAAGTAACGGTAACGCTGATTAAATCAAATGTCCCGGAACATGCATAATGAGCCCCAGATTAGTGTTACGTGTGAGGGAGTCAAGGGGAGTTCCAGCCCCGCTTTAAATGTGGATTTGGACCGTGATCCGGCTATTTGGATGCACGGGTGGAAGCTGCGTCGGCAGAAGGTCCTGGGGCGCCAGTGACCACAGCGTGGCATCCAGCTCCGGTCCCTGTGCCATGCAGGAGAAGCTAGAGGGGGTGGGCCACTGGACAGAACAGCAGGATGGGGGACGCCAACCCCTGATCCCGGCCCACAGCGACACAGCCTTGATCATGAGAGCCCCAGACAATTCCCCACAGGACCCTATCCTCCCCGTACCTATGTGCTGTGGCTGTGGGCTGGGTTCGGGGGCTGTCTGGGCCAGTGTTCAGCAGCTTCAGAGGGTCAGGGGGACAGCTGGTGCCTGTTTCTCTATGGCTACGACTGCTGTACGCCTGCTCGAAGCAGGTGTATGTCCCCGCCAGTGAAGTTGGCCCGTTCGGGGGTGGGGCAGTAGTGGGCTTCCCCATGTGGGTAAACCCCATTGGGGCATCTACCGGCCCTGGGGAACCTGCCCTGGAGTTATGAACCCCGTGAAAGGGCAGTGCTCCCTGCTGTACCACCAGCACAGGGGGCATGACTGCCTCTGTTAATGAGAGGGTGTGACCATGGACCGGCAGAACTCCACTTCCACTGGCAGCCACATCCCCCTGCTCCTGGCCACCTGTGATATCTCGGCCCCTCCGCTGATGCAAGGTTCCTTGCGCTGATGGGGGGCCAAGCCGGATCGCTTGGTGTTTAGATTTAATCTGAACTCCATATCCAATTTAATCAGCATTACGAGTGAGTCCACCCAGAGTGTTACAGTAGCCCACACCGGCTAGGTGTCTACCTGCCTGTTTATTAGATGTTCTCCCCCCACCAACCACGTGGCCATTGGACACATGGCTCTCACTCACAGCAGGGTCCCAGTGCATGTGGAGTCCCTGTCATTAGGGTGCATGCAGCCTCGCATGCATACAGGTCCACCAACATCATAGAGTTGTGAGCAAAAAGCCTCGAGTGTTCTGAGGAGCGACTGCTTCCTACCCTTCTCTCCACTCTCGCTCTCTCGGGTGCAATGTAACATCCACCTTAAAAGTCCAATGTATGCTAAATTCAAACAAGTGTTGTACCAGCTCATCCTGGTTTGTATCATGTGTCCAACACTCTGTTTCAAAGCTGTTGCCTTCTCCAGAGCGACTTCCCCAGCCTTTACATCACTCACTATGACCATGGTTTGGAATGACAGACAGGACCAGCACTGCTACTTCTGGTGTTCCATCCCAGGCACTCTTTTCCTACCAGTCCGCCCGCCAAAGATGTATTCCCTGGAGTGAGGAAGAGACCAAGGCCTTCATCACTCTATGTGGGGAGCAGAAGGTCCAATACAAACTGGTCAAGTGCTACAGGAATGACGCAGTGTTCAAAGAAATCTCAGTATAAACAGCACTCCAGGGATACAGCAGGGACATGAACCAGTGCCAGCAGTAAGACTAGGCCTTGCGCAAGGACTAGAGATCTGCGACAACAATTTTGCCTCCGGCGGCAAACTTCACCATACTATGATCTCCTTGACCAGTTCCTGTGTGTAGATGAAGCCATCGTGGCATCCTGCTTCTACAGCTGCACCTTTGCCAGGTGTAGAAGCAGGTGGATATGGCTCCCCCACTGTCTGCTCCAACTGCTCCTGCTCCCCCCACGGAAGCCATGACCACCGGTGACCGACCCCACCCTGGAGCCGGCAAAGGTCGACAAGGACACAAGCAGCATGAGTCCGACGGTCTACCCTTTTCTTCTCAAGAGCCAGCCTCTGTTTGAGGAGCCACCGGAGGTGCTAGTCGAGGGTATGGAGGACCCTGATGCCACTTTTATAGAAGCGGCAGAGGAAGAATGGTAAGTTAATGCACCTGCGGGGGACGGGGGCTGTGCTTACACAGCTGCATGATAAAAGCTTCTAATTATGTGGGGGGAGGTTTCTTTACTGTGTTCACTAGTGGCCAGGAGAGCCCTGGGGAGCAGCAGGATAATCTCTGGGACACAGCAGCACCAGACACAAGCAGTATACGTGGGAAGAGGGTAGGAAGGCACCATGGTGGGGGCTGGGGGAGAGGCACTATGGCATGATGGCAGGTTGGTGCGGGAGGAAAAGGCACCATGGCTGACCTATGGACTGGGGGTATCCCTGCTGGAACACCTCCTCACTCCATTGATTCGTAAATCCATGCTACAGGTATTCCATCGACTTTCCCATCATGGGAGAATACTGAGGAACCTCCCTCTAGAGAGCCGGAGTGGTCTCACTTGCAGCCCGTAAAGCCTGCCCCAGTACCAACCCTTCCATGCAAACGCTCAGTTTCCCTGCCAGCTGCCCAGGTGCCGACAGTGATTAGACCTTCCACTCAACAGTATGCCGCCTTGTACCTCAGTATGGAGGTGGAACGTTACGATGAATCCCTTCGGCGTCACCTACTGTCAACGGGGATCTTTCCTCAGTGGGCAGACTTGATTCTCTGACAGACTAGGATGATTTTCTCGTGCAACCTCCAGATGGGCAAAATCTACCTGAAGAGATGGGACCCGACATGGGCCCTCCTCCTTTAGACTTTAAAACATTTCAGGAGCTAGTGGCTCGAACGGCAGCCACAGAGGATGTAACCTTAGGCTCTGAGGATGTTCTTGAGCCATATCAGTTGTTTGATACATTGTATGCTGGTCATAAGAAAAAAAATTGTTCTGCCACTGGCTAAGGGTATCATAGAGCCAGTAGATATGGATATTTGGCGCGCACACACACACACACCCCACCACTATCTCCCCTGTGGACCCGAGTTCTTATAAATGTATCCAGACCCAGGGGAGGGGCATGATTTCCTGCTCTCTCACCCTGCCCCTAATTCTCTGGGTGAAAACAGACATGACGCTAACTACCCTTTAACCACCCTTGGTGGTTATTTATGCATGTTGCAGGGCTGTATTGGTGCCCTATGCAGTCCTGAAACATGCATAAATGACCATCAAGGGTGGTTAAAGGTTGGTTAGCGTCATGTCTGTTTTCACCCTCTGATAGCCACAGCTGTGGTAGAGAGATCAAAAGGGGGGAAACCTCCTGTTCAGTCTTCCTGCTAGAGACAGAAAGCGTATAGATGCTCAGGGAAGCAAATCCTACTCTGCGGCGGCGCTTTCTGTGAGAGCAAGAAATTACCTCACCCTTATGGCAAGCTTCAATTTCACACTGTGGGTAGGGTTGCCACTTAAGCACATTTTTAAGGAACACGTATGAAAAATGCATGTTGCTGGGCCTGCATTGGCCTAAGGTACCAATGCAGGCCCTGCAACATGCATTTTTAATACGTGTTCCTTAACAATTTGTGTAAGTGGGAACCCTAGCTGTGGAATACCCCTTCTCAGTTTGTCTCTGATCTTCCAGAGGATTCTAAAGAGAGGGTCACTACCATTATTGATGGGTTGGAGGTATCTGGGCACTTCACTAGAATATCTCATCATGATGCCGCTACAACAGGAGCAAGGGTGATAGCGACCGCCATAGCCGCTTGCAGGCATGCCTGGCTTAATTCCTCCGGTCTCCCCCTGGAGGTTCAATATGTAGTTGAGAACCTTCCCTTTGGAAGGGCAGGTCTGTTTGCCGCTGCTACTAATCAGGAGCTCAAACAACTAAAACTGATAGGAGCATGGTTCACTCTATGGGTCTTAAGACCTTGGCACCAGGTCCTAACCCGCCCCCATACTGATACAGGGGATAGGTTTCATAGATCTCAGAGGTCATAGGAAACCTCCCCGTATCAGGGTCAGACATTTGTGTCCCAAACTACCTCTCCTAGGTCACAACCTATTCAAAGAGGCTTCTTTAGTCCTGTGCAGGGTCAGGTCTTTAGGGGGGCGTGTTGCTAGAGACGCGGAATTCTCCCCCAAAAGACAGCCCCCCCCCCCATGCTCGGCAAGACTACGTGGGACATGGGTCAGTGGGCATTGGGGAGCTTGAGCGGGGTCAGGGCCGAACCGCAATGGAACCTAGGGGGGAAAAGCCCCTTCATGCAAAAACCAGTCTGCCCTTGGAAAAGGTGATCAGGTTGAGGAAGCCCTGAGTAAGTACGGGGCAGTTAAGAAAGGGCCTCCTTCCTGTTTTAAGAAACCGCTGGTGAATAGAACCTGGACTAGCAACAACCTCAAAGGCATGGAAAACTACAGCACCCTATGTTTCCCTCATACAAGCCAACGCCCCCACGCCCGATCGGTGAAAATGAACGTTGGTGTCACACTCCAGCCTAGGGCTCCCCTCATAATTCCCTTCCAACCCCAAATCACCTGAAAACCTCTCTCCTTTCATGCCCAGATGTGTCCGTTGCCCCCTTAGCCCTAGTCTGTTTACCTTATGCATCTTCCCTTTGTTGTACCTGGACACACACCCGGACCTCTCTCCTTTCATGCCCAGATGTGTCCTTTGTCTCCTCAGCCCCAGTCTGTTTACCTTATGCATCTTCCCTTTGTTGTACCTGGACACACACCCGGACCTCTCTCCTTTCATGCCCAGATGTGTCCTTTGTCCCCTCAGGCCCCGTATGCATCTTCCCTTTGTTGTGCCTGGACACACACCTGGAATCCCTTTTGAACTCCCTATGAGCCTATTGTAGCACCCCATAGCCTATCCCAAATCCTTTATCTTAAACCCTATAACTGCTCCTCGCTCCCCCTATGAAATTGAGAAAGCTTTGGATGCAAACACATGCGGGTCTCTCTGTGCGTGTCTGTGTCTTAAGGGGTCTCCCAGACTTTGGTCTGTCCCTTCCCTTCATCCCTGAACTTGGCTGGATCCGCGGGCCACCTGTCCCCTTTTCAACGGCAAGGAGAGGTAACCATCAGTCCTGACTTCCCCTCTTGCTTCTCTCTCTTTCTCCCTCTTTTCTCTGTGTGTGTGTATCTCCCCCATGTCCCCCCTCCCTCACTCCCCACATTACTTTTGTTTTCCCCACCGCCGCTTGTGTGTCCCCTGTAAACCGCCAGCCAGACCGGGGCTGTGTTGATTAGTATATGTATGTGTGTGTAGCCCATTGTGTGTGTTTTTTTAATGTCCCTTTGAAATAAACATTCCTTTTTATTATTAAACGCTTGTCTCCCTCTCTTTCTCTACTCTTGGGGAGGGTACGTGAACCTGACTGTAGCGTGTATCGCACCTCAGACTGATCCTTGTGGTACGTGGGGACCCCTAGTTCAACTAATTCGGCTAATTCCCCTGAATTTAAGAATCGAGCATATATTGGGGTACCGCCCCCCCCAATAGTCACATGTAGAAGGGGGTCTCCTGCTAACAGACGTGGGCATTGCAACTCCCTTTCCCTAATCCACCACGAGCTAAAAAGCAATTTTAGCCATAACGTTTTGCCCAGGTCACCACAGATTCCCCATTTCCAGAATCATTTATTTCAGTTTATTAAGGTTTGGGAACACATTGATCAATGGGTACTCTCTATTGTTAGAGAGGGTTACCAGATTCAGTTCTCTGCTACTACATAGGGTTGCTTTATTTTCACCCCTGCCCCTGTGTCTTGTCGGGCAGCGTAGGGGCTAGAGCAGAGATTTTCAACCTGGTGCTCGGGAGCACCAAAGTGCTTGGGCAATGAGTGAAAGTATTCCCCTAGATCATTCATGCAAATTATACAGTGCTCCCAAGTAGTCACTTACATCACTCCAGTGCTCATGATTGGGAAAAGTTTGAGAACCCCTGGGCTAGAGGCAGAGATTGCACTTATGTTAAGCATGCAATTAAGCCAGTTCCACCATCAGAGTTTGGTTATGGGTTTTATTCAAGATAATTTTGGATTCCCCCCAAAACGGAAGGTTTTAGGCCTATTTTGGACCTCAGAAGGTTAAATAAACGTTACAGCATTTAAGTTCAGAATGGTGACTTTAGTTCAGATTATTCCCTTGCTTAAGCAGGGCAATGTCTTTGCATCCATTGATATATATCCATTCACCCAGACTATAGAAAGTTTCTACACACTCTAGGATTAGCACAGGGAACAAAGTTAGGGAGCAGGGTGAATGAAAAGAAGAAAAAACTAAATGGCGAGAAAGAGACTTGGAACAGAATGCTTTCCAGTGCTTTACAAACATTCATTATTACTCACAACAGGTAAGCTAATCATTATTCCATTTCACAGAGAGGGGAAACTGAGGCAGGCAGATTAAGTGACTCATCCAATGTTAGAGTGTCAATGGCCACAATCCACAAACTACATACTCCAAAGCGGCCCCGTAGAATCTTAGCGTTGGAAGGGACCTCGAGAGGTCATCTACTCCAACCCCCTGCTCAACGCAGGAAATCCACAGCTACAGCATCCCTGACAGATGGCCGTCCAACCTCTGCTTGAAAACCTCCAGCGAAGGAGAGGCCACCCCCTCCCTAGGCAATTTCGTCCACTGTCAAACAGCTCTTACTGTTAAGTTATTTCTAATGTTTTGTCAAAATCTGCTTTCTTGTAATTTGAGCCCATTGGTTCTAGTCTTGCCCTCAGGAGCAAGAGAGCACAAGTCTGCTCCATCGTCTATGTGACAGCCCTTCAGATATTTGAAGATGGCGATCCTATCTCCCCTTACACGTCTCTTCTCCAGACTAAACATACCCAGCTCCTTCAACCTTTCCTCATAGGACTTGGTTTCCTGACCATCTTTGTCGTCCTCCTTAAAATGCGGCGCCCAGAACTGGACACAGGACTCCCGGTGAGGTCTGGCCACTGCAGAATAGAGTGGGACTATTACTTCTCGTGACCTGGACACTGTGCTTCTGTCAATGAAGCCTAAAATTGCATTCGCCTTTTTAGCAGCTGCATCACACTGCTGACTCATGTTCAGCTTGTGATCCACTACAATCCCTAGATCCTTTTCACTTCAGTAAGTAATCTAAGGATTGTGGCTAATATCTCACTAAGGATTAGAATTCCTATACCTGGCCCCTACATAGTCATGAGACTACACGGTTCTCCAAAAGTAAAATGCTGTTTTGCTTTAGAAACTGGTGATCTTTAGGGATTACACAAATGGTTAGTTCCTCTATCAAGTTACAGAGAGAGAAATAGTAGAGTACAGAGAACTAGTGAAAGGGCAGTTCATTCCACTATCAAATTGCAGCCAAATCCCAAGGTGATTAACTGGAATATAAAATGCTACAGAAAATGACACCAATTTAGTTGAAAACAATAATCTTTTAGATTAGTGCCAGGAAACGTTACTATCCCTTTCATTCAGCGTATCTTGTTTCACTCAGTTTCATGCTATGGCGTTCTACTTGGATGATGTTTGTGGAGCTATGCCTAGTCATTTGTTGACATGCTCCTTAGCATCCAAGTACAAACAATAAAGGAAAGGAAAGGAAACAGGCTAAAAAAAATAATTAAAAAAAATCAAAGAGCGAGCCATTAATAAAGTTACAGACACTATGGTGGAAAGGTACTTGGGGTCCAAAAGACATACTCTGAAAGAAACCAAAATCAGTCTGAAGTAACACCACTTGAAACATAAACTATACAAAGATTCAAGCAGGTTCTAAATTAGAAACCTTGAATTCACTTCCAACAGAAAAAAAACAATTAAGGAGGGGAATAATGATCGCGCTTGCACGGTCTGACACAGTCACAAACATTTGTGCTAGGCAACGGCACGCAAGTCAGCATTACTAATACACATGGGAAACATCAAAGCTTAGGACAGCTCATCAGTTTTTGATGGATGGTGGAAAATACCATTTTTGATGTAGAAGGTATCCTTTACAATTCTAGACCTGGCATGAATCGGAGCCTTGATTTCTTTAACAACATTGCCTGAAAAATAAAAGACAATTGATTATATGATACAACATTAGACAGAGATTAGGAGAAGTCAGATGAAAAACTGAATCTATCCTGAGTTTGCTTGGGACACCAAGAGCCTGCTCTTGTACAGAACTGGGCACCGTCAATGCCAAGGGACTTGGGTTCTTCTCTACAGAAGGGAATCAGCACAACACAGGATCCTACCTGTATGGTATCATACCACATTAGGCAGTACTTGGATTCCCTGCAATACAGCCACATCTTGGGCCATGAATGGACTACTCCAGAGTAAGAGGCTTGTGGATCACCCCCTTGGTAAGAACTACCTAACCAAAGGCTGCAATCCTCACATCACTTATGCCAGAGTAGTGGGACTCTTCTGGAGTAAGTGGTTTGGGATTATAGCCAAAGAGTGAGTGATAATTGCCTTTGGATTTCCTGGCTTTGGAAATACTTGAATCAGGCCTCTACTTATATATTCGACTTTTTTTCAAAGGCACTGTACAAGAGATAGGCACTGTGTTTCACCAGCAACAGAAAAGCTCTGGTCTCTGCAGGCTGACTTTTGATCTTATTATTGGCTGAAAGCCTACACTGAATGGAACACAAGCCCATCCCCCTTTTCTGATGTTGATCTTTATTACTTTTGGATTCCAGAAGCGGCACGTGGGGGCCGAGAAATGACAGACAGGGGTGGGGCCTGGAATTGATGTAAAGGCCTGGAAACGACTCGGCTAAGTCAGGGAGCCCAGAACCAGGGAACTGGGTGGGAGTCTGGAGTACGGGTGTAAATTCAGATTAAATTTGTAACTGCATGGACGAACGGGCCATTATGGATTAGTACCGAAATGAAACAACGCAACAAGAAGCATGTTTCAGTTTGGCTCTAAAAAAAATTTAAATTACTGCGCATGTGCAAACGGCTGCCAGACCATTCCGTGCATGCGCACCCTTTTCAAAAATGGCAGCGGCACCATTGCCACCATTTTGGAAAACAGCAGCTGTTCTGTGCATGTGCGGCAACCATTTTTCAGATGTGCAGACTCGCTGCCCTTTTCCAAAATGGCAGCAAAGTTGCCACCACCACTTTAAAGAAGGTTGCATATTCACAAAACGATCCAGCAGCCTTTTGCGCAGTAATTTAAAAAATAAATTAAATTATTTGTAACTGAGTTAAATACAAATCTGTAATATGAATCTACATTTAAATACAGTAACTTTGGGAAATGAAACTCAAAGAAGCTGATATGAATTTGCATCTGAAAGACCGCTGCTAGTCTGGAGTCTGTGCAAGGGGGCAGAAAACAGTGCATGCTCCCAAAGGGGACTCAGAAATGGGGAAAGAGTGCAGCAGAAGGGGCAGGCAGAACCATGGTCCAGCCTGGCCACAGCACGACCTGTTGGCTCCGTCTCATGCTGTACGCTAGACAGGGCATTTAAATAGTTTCTCCGGTTGCTGGGACCACCTCAAAGCCCCCTGAATTCCTGGGCCCCTGTGCGGTCACCCTGCTTGTCCCTCCTATCTATACACCACTGACCAGGACTGGATCACAGCAATCTTTTGGCAGCCTTACCTAAGCGCCAGCCATAATCCCAGGATGACAGGACTGGGTAGTAGAATTTCTCCTCAGGGCTCTTCAGCTTTCTCTCTCGTAGGTAGAGGTGCCTGCCTTTGCCCTCCTGGGAGGTGCCTTGGTACAGCAGCTGCGCTGTCTGAGGGGTTGCTGGCCTCATTTCTGTCAGGGGCTCCTGGGAGTTCACACAGGGCTCCTGACTCCTATCCTCTGGCTCCTTCCTCTGGAGGCTCAGCATCTGCTTCTGACGGGTAGCCACCTCCTCCTGACTCCTTGGAGAGCTGCTCTCTTCCTCTTGCTCCTGCTCTTTGTGAGGGTGAATTGCAGGCAGAAAACATTTTCTCCTGGGCCCGCTGTGGCTGCAAGGCTCTGGCTTGGGGAATTTGTGCCCATACTTTGCCTTCCAGCTGACCCTGCTAGAGGCCTCTTTCTGAATAAGTTCCCTCCAGCAATCCTGTGCCTGTGTGGTCAGCAGATCCCTCATGGCAGTAGGTAGCAAGCCTGCCCATAGGCACAAGGGAGTCTAGCTCTGGGGTAGAGAGAACAGAACTGCTCTGTGTTTGCTGTAGTTACTTCCTGCCTCTGGTGTCCAAGGAGACGTGGACAAAAGCGCCAGTGAAGCCAGTGGCTCAGATTACAGCTACCTGAGGAGAAAGGGGGGCTAAATTGCAGCCTCTCTCCCGTTACAAATGGAAGGGGATATTTAAGATGATGATGTTAAGCAAACTCTTTAGTGCCTTTGTAAGGCTGCAAATCTGGCTGATCTGAGCTGCAGTCTGGGACCAGCCAACAGGTGGAACTAGTTACCCTGTAACCAGCTCCCTTCTTCTGCCTACAAAGCTTGTAAAACAAAGTGAAAACCACGTGGGAGGGTGTGCATGTTTGTACCCATGACTCTCCCATTCCTGGCCTGCAGGAAGCATCCCTCAACAACCCATGCTTTAACAGGGCTGGGGGTTTAGGCAGAAAATGGTTTGTAAACTCAGGTAGAAGCAGTTGGGTTGGGTTTTGAGCCAAAGACTCCAAGCAGGACTCCACTGCAGCCACTAGAGATGGGACAATTACCGGATACCGGATTTACTGGTTTCCGGTTTCCAAAAAAACGGATTCTCGGATTAAATCCGGTATACCGGTACCGGATTTATTCCATTGATTTCAATGGGGCACTGTGTCCCCATTGAAATCAATGGAATAAAATTCCTCCCCCCTCCCCCTCCCAGGCTGTG
>QEPC01011258.1:5323449-5339021 GCA_003113815.1 Sphenodon punctatus | reverse complement strand
GCGGCGGCGGGTGGTCCGGAGGCCTCAGCGCCGGCTGTGGCTGCCGGCGTCAGAGACGCTCTAGGCCTTCCAGGGAACTTCCGGGTTTCCCCGGAAGGCCTACAGCGTCTCTGACACCGGCAGCCACAGCAGCTGCTGAGGCCTCCGGACCACCCGCCGCCGCCGCACCTGGAGCTGAACTAAAGGTACTGGATCCAGTGGGAACTTGTAGTAGGGTGATCCCTGGGGGGGTGTGGGGTGTCAAACCCCCCCCCAGGGATCAGGTCTATACTTACCGGCTGCTATTGGGGGGGGGGCTCTAGGTTGAAAAATCCAGGCTGGGCAGGGTGGGTGGGGGGTGTCCCCCCTTCCACCCGCGCAGCCTGGACTCGGGGAGGGTTTTTTGGTGGGTTTTTTAACTTTTTTACATTGCAGCCATTCATTTAAATGGCTGCAATGTAAAAAAAATCCGGTACCCGGAATCCAGTAACCGGACCGGATTTACCGGGTTGAATCCGATAATGCCGGTACGCCCAGTACCGGCATTATCGGATACCGGAAATTCCGGTGATCCCGCCGCTAGCAGCCACCAAGCTTTGCTTGTTTGGTTTTGGCTGAAACTCCAAGTTGAGCAGTGGTGGGCAGTATACGGTCAATTGAGAGAATCACCACCACTAAAGCCACTTTCAGACCTCCCCCCCATGCATATTTTGGTTGCGGGAGGGAATGCGCACGTCAGGATATGCTTGGGGTTTGGCCAGTCTGAAAGCAGCTCCCCCCCGTAGCTTTGTCAGCAAACGCGCAGACTGAGCTCACCTGGCTGCCTCTCCAGGTCGGTTTCTCAGCTCTGCTCAGCTCCTTCTCCTCTTACCTCCTTCTCCTCCTCCGCTGGGTAGCTCTGCTGCTGGCCGATAGGAGGCAAATGACTGGATTTTGTTTTTGCACATGTGCGCCAGAAGCTACCCGGTCTCTCCTCAGTCTAATAATCTGCCTCGGCCGGTAGGACGCTCTCCGCAACAGCTCCGTTTTCAGAAGGCATCAGCTTTCCTGAGGAACTAGCAACAGAGTTAGTATAAGTTTAGGGGCGAGGGGAATTAGAAAACTCGAGCCTAACAAAAAAAAAAAAACAACGGCGTTTTGTCGTGAGGCTCCTGGCGGCCCCTCCCCCCTCCCCTCACCGCCAGAAAGCTCCGGGGCGGCGCGGCCACACCTGAGAGCAAATTTTGGGCTAATAAATAAATTAATGAATAAGAATAAGAAGGAAAAGAAAAAGCCCAAGGCGGGGAACACAGGGACAGCGCGGCTGGGCCTCAGAGTCTCCCTCAGCCATTGTTTCCCACGTGGAAGGGACCCCTACAGGGCGGAGGCAGCGCTGCTGCTCTCTTTTTCCCTAGCAATTAGCCTCCACGTTAAATAGCTTTTTACAGGGCGGAGACAGCGCTGCTGGGCTCTGTCCCTGAGGCAATTAACCCCTAAGTGCCTGGCTCGAGATGCTTCAGTAAATAAAGCCTCTCCCAGCCCTCATATTAAATCTTGCTTGTTCTCTAATAGGCAAGCCATGAGCACGGGACAGCCCCACTCCGGGGACACCCCCTCAACAGCGCCAGCTCCCCCTCAAGACCAGGACACACAGGTACGTCTAGCCTCCATAGAAAAGTCTATGGGAGAGATCCTGGCTACCCTTGGAAAATTATCCAAGACAAAAAGAAAAAGGCACAGTACCAAGCCTAACACAAAATCTAAGGTAGGGACTTCTGGTGCCCCCAGAAAGAAAACCAAGCGCCCTCCAGAGGGCACTCTGCAAACGACCGCAATACAGTCCTCCGCAGAGAGCGACCAAGAGGGGCAACATACTGAATTAAACCAGGCACTAACTGAGCAGAGGCAGACAGAGTCTGACCCTTCCTCAGAATCTGATCAAGCCCTCTCTGCCTTAGAGGAAGGAGAATGGTTTGAACAAGTCTCTGATCCCAAAGACGGGGAGAGACAATTTCCTGCTCAGTACAGGAACGAGCTCATAGCTCATGTTGTTAAAACACTACAGTTGCAGGAAAAATCCTCTAAGCAGGATTCCTCCAACTCTCAGGAGGGGGATACATGCCAATACATCCCATCAGTTCATGGCAAAGACCGGGGCCTCCCCTTAGACAAAGCGTTCGAGAAGCTTGTTCTACAAGAGTGGAAGCAACCAAACAAGAGCTTTAAAATGAACAGGGCTCAGGACACACTATACTCCTTCTCCAGGAGAAAGGACCCCCTCTTCTGAGCCCCTAAGGTGGACGCAGGGGCGGCATCACTAGCTAGACACACTGTGTTCCCCACCGAGGGGGATTGCCATCCTAGGGACGCTACGGATAGAGCGGTTGACACAGCTCTTTAAAAATCCTCGGAGGCTATGTCAGCTGCCTTAAAGGTAGGAATAGCGTCCTCCTACGTATCCAGAGCCATGCTAGCCTGGCTCCAGGAATTACAAGACCCAGAAATATCAGAGGGTAAGGCCCAGAGACTAAATACCAGAGTCTGCATGGCAGCCGCCTTCCTGGCAGACGCGACCACTTGACAATCTAACTTGGTCGGCCAGGTCCGTAGCCAACAACATTGTGGCTAGACGCAGGGTATGACTACGCTCCTGGGACAGGGATGTCACCGCAAAGAATTTGCTAACAGCCTCCCCATACACAGGGGCTAAGCTATTCGGCGTTTGCCTAGAAAAAGTTTTGGAAGAGGCGTCCAGCAAGGACAAAACCAAGACTCTGCGACAACTATCCACAAGAAGGGGTGCCTTTAGGGCACAGCCCTTTCGATTCAGGGGCTTCTCAGCCCCATCCAGGAAATTTCAAGCACCCGCACAGAGAGGTCATAACACCAACTTTGCCTTCAAGGGCAGAGGCTTCCGCTCAGGAAGGTACGACAGGCTCAGATCTAGAGGCCCTCCTACCAAATCAACTGAGGCAGGACGCCTGACTATCCCAACTGCCGGGTTGGGGGCAGGATCCAGCTGCTCCATGAGGTGTGGGCTCACTCAGTCTCGGACGCCTGGGTCCTATCCTGCGTAAAATGGGGATATGCCATCGAACTGGACACCACCCCTCCACGCAGGTTCCTAATGTCTCCAATATCACGAGATGCAGCAAAACATCATGCTATGACCGCCGAAATCAAGAGGCTATGGAACGCCAAGGCCATAGAAAGGGTGCCAACCTGTCAACAATGCTCAGGCCTTTACTCCATCCTTTTCCTGGTGGCAAAAAAGGTGGGGAAATGGAGAGCAGTGTTAGATTTAAAGGCCCTAAACCGGCACGTGACAAAAAAGAGGTTCAAAATGGAGACAGTGTCATCCATTTGCCACAACATCCACAGAAACGACTGGATGGTGTCCCTGGACTTGCAGGATGCATATCTCCACATCCCGATCAGAACGACTCACAGGAAATGGCTACGCTTCACGTACAACAATCTCCATTGGCAATTCCGGGCCCTGCCGTTCGGACTGTCATCAGCCCCCAGGACTTTCACCAAAGTATTGATACCACTGGTGGCGAACCTGTGGACGGAAGGCATCCATGTGCATCTTTACCTGGACGACCTGTTGATCCAGGCCCACTCTCTGGAGAAGACCATACAAGACCTCAACAGAATGATCTGCTATTTGGAACAACATGGGTTCCTAATCAACATGGAGAAAAGTCACCTCACCCCGATGAGGAGACTAGAGCACCTGGGCACAGTCATAGATACCAGCTCCGACCTTGCGTTCGTACTACCAGACAGGACGAGGAGGATTCGGAAGCTGGTAAGAACTCTCAGATCATCACACCGGATGAGACTCAAGTCTCTTGCATCTCTTCTCGGACTGCTAGTCTCGTGCACAGCCCAGGTGACATGGGGCAGGTTCCACATGCATCCCTTGCAGAGGCTGCTAGCTCCTTTTCAGCGAGCGCTCACAGGCGGGCTGAATCCCTGGGTGCTCATTCCAGGACACCTAAAGAACTCCGTGTCCTGGTGGTTAGACCCCGCACAGTTCTTACAAGGGGTCCCCCTCTCGGAGCCTATGAGGGACATAATAACAACAGACGCCAGCCTAACGGGATGGGGAGCTCACACGGCAACTCGATCGGTGCAAGGGATATGGTCACCCCAGGACTCGAAGCAACAAATAAACCTCCTGGAGCTGAAGGCCATTCGTCTTACCCTTCAACAACTCTTTCCCTCCGGAACCAGTCACCACTTGCTCATCTACACCAACAATGTCACAGCGAAGGCATATGTGAACCACCAGGGCAGATCCCGGTCGCTCCAACTACATCGGGAAGCAACCAGACTCTTCCAGTGGGCCCAACCCCACTTGACATCCCTGAAAGCGCTTCACATCAGAGGGCAGGACAACACGACAGTGGACTGGCTCAGCCACCAAGTACTACAGCCTCACGAGTGGATGCTCAACAGAGCAGTATTCCAGAACATTGTGGAATGGTTCGGCCTTCCCATCATGGACCTGTTTGCCTCCAGAACCAACGCTCAGCTGCCCCGCTTCATGGCACGGGAGACATGCAAAGACGCGGAGGCTATCGACACCCTAAACCAACCGTGGCCCAAGGGACTGCTCTACGTGTTCCCTCCATTTCCCCTGATCGCACAGACAATCGCCAAGGCACACAGAGACCGATCTGATCTCATCCTGGTGGCCCAGGAGGCCTTGGTTCTCCGAACTGATCCAGCTCAGCCAGGGCCAATTCAAAAAACACCCGTTAATGACAGACCTTCTACATCAAGGGCCGATCTACTGCCCAGACATCCGGACCCTACAGTTGACAGTCTGGCGATTGAGCGTGCTGCGCTGAAAAAAAGGGGTTATACAGATCCAGTACTTGATACCCTTCAGAGTTCAAGGCAGCCAGCCACTAGAAGGGCATACCAAAACACGTGGAAAACATTCGCAACCTGGTCGAAACAAAAAGGTGTAGACCCACAACATGCAGGAATTCCCCAAGTGCTAGAATTCCTCCAGCAGGGATTAGACAAAGGACTCAGGGCCAATACTATAGCCAGGCAGGCTTCAGCCCTTGATTCTGTACTGAGAGCTGCAACCAATAGGGCAATATCCTCACATCCACATGTCAGAAGGTTCATACGGGCGACCAGGCTCCTGTCCCCCCCGGTCGTACATAGGGTACCCTCTTGGAACTTAAACTTGGTTCTAGAGTCTCTCACAAAACCACCTTTTGAGCCCCTCAAACATATATCCCTTTACCTTCTGACCCTCAAAACAGTGTTCCTAGTGGCAGTCACGTCAGCTCGACGAGTTTCGGAGCTGAGTGCACTGTCTATGGAGGACAACTTTTGCATTTTTCACCCAGATTCGGTCACCCTCAGATTGGACCCTGCCTTCATTCTGAAGGTCAATTCATATTTCCACAGAGCCCAGGAGTTGGTGCTTCCATCTTTTTGCCCTAAGCCGGTCCACCCCAGGGAAGAAGCTTGGCACAAATTGGATGTCCGACGGGCACTCAAAATTTATTTGGCTAGAACCCGGGCCTGTCGAAAATCCACAGCCCTCTTTGTTACCACTCGCCTGGGTCTTCAAGGCCTAAAGGCCTCCAAGACCTTGCTATCAAAATGGGTCAAGCAGACCATCATTGAGGCCTACAAGGCAGGCGGGAGGATTCCCCCCTTGCAGATCTGGGCTCACTCGGTCCGCAGTGCGGCCACTTCCTATGCTTTCAGGGCACAAGCCTCCTATGAGGAGATCTGTAGGGCCACGACATGGGTGTCCCTACATACCTTCGTAAGACATTATAAAATCAACATCTTCCAGTCAGCTGAGACTGCTTTTGGCAGGTGGGTACTGCAGTCAGTACTGGATGCTCCCAGTGCTGTCGGCTCCCACCCGTAAGAGAGGGATCTTGCTCTGGTACATCCCGGCGGAGGAGGAGAAGGAGGTAAGAGGAGAAAGGAGAATTGGTTACCTACCTTGGTGAATTCCTCTCTCTTTTACACTCCTGATCCTCCTCCGACCCTCCCTGCCGGACAGCATAAAGCATCCCACTTCTCGAACATATTAGTTTAGTTACCTTAACGGCCACCGTTGTGCCCTAGTTCAATTGTTCAAGTTATTCTCCCTCATATACCATGAATATACTACAAGGTTTTTTGCTCTAAGTTGTGCGTTGTCAGGTTAGAAGTACTTTACAGGGGCAGTCAGCTAGACTACAGACTGAGGAGAGACCGGGTAGCTCCTGACGCGCATGCGCAAAAACGAAATCCAGTCATCTGCCTCCTATCGGCCAGCAGCAGAGCTACCCAGCAGAGGAGGATCAGGAGTGTAAGAGAGAAAGGAATTCACCAAGGTAGGTAACCAATTCTCCTTTCTCTTGGCTTCTCTGTGGCGGCAGGTTGGAAGTGAGGAGGCAATGTCATATTCTGGGCAAATTTTTTTAAATATTTTTTTTTTAAACACTTCACTGTGCATGCACAAAATGGCTGCTTGGGCCCCGGTGCATGCATTATGATCTAAATCTTTAAAAATTATAGCGCCGCCCCCCCCCCCCCCTCCGAGTTTTCTCATGAGATTTCACATTGGGGCCAAGATCTCACAGCCAAAATCTTGCGAGATATCTTCCAAGAATCAAAACTGGATTTCGTTTCAGCCCTCATTTCTTTCCTGTCTGACTGCTGCCAAGCCTAAGATTTCACAAAAGAAGTGCTAGAACAAAGCCCTGGCACCAATTAAGCCTTACCCAGCCTGCATCTTGCATCTAAAGGGGGAGAGGTGTGGAAGGAGAAATCCTTCCAAAAGAGGGGCACACCTTGAGAGACGGGAGGAAAGTAAAGTCTCCTTTCCCTTAACCGTGCCCCCCAATACCTGGAACGCTCATTCCCTGTGTCTCCCCATCTCAGAAAGGGTGCTGGATGCTGGGACAGAAGGAAAGTGCAAAGCTGCTCCCATGTTTCTTCAGAGTCCTTACTCCAGATTAGCCCATTTTAAGTGAACAAGATAATTTTAGAGTAAGTTGTTTGAGGAACGGCCTCCCTGTCACAAAATTCAGGAGCCCACCAGGGGGTAGAGAGAGGATTGTTTTGTGCTTTCGAGTGTAAAGACAACACATCTGTAGAAAAAATCTTTGCAACTGTTTTTCTTTTTTATACTTTAATCAGATTGAGGCAGCAACCACACCCATAACAAAATGGCAAAGTTTAGGGCTCAGGAGTTTAGCCATAAATGAAGAGTTACAAATACCAGATCTCCACCCCAATTTCAAGAATTTCACAGTAAAGTAGAATCAAAGAGAAGGGAAGAGCTGGAGTAGCAGATTCATGATAAAATGCTGAATTGCGTCTCTCCAAACAGTTGTGCCCGGAGCACAGCAACAAGAATAATACACGCTTTTGTAAAAGAACCCAGTAGAAATGCCCAGAGCCTTGTGACATTTCACATCTCTAAGAAAACAATTCTGACTTTGCCTTTTAGCTAGCTACCTCCTACAGCCAACGGGGGGCTTGTTTTCATATCCATTAGGCCATGTCCATAAAGCAAAACAAAGCGTGCTCGTTTGTTTGGTGTTGGGTGGTACTGTCAGTCAGAGAGATACAGAATGTGTGTGGTTTATTCCAGAATGTATTTTAGGATTATTTCAGAAAATATTTCCTCAGTACTAAAGAAATAAATCAATGCTGCTTCATGAAGCTAGTGAATGCCTTCTTGATTGTAACAGTGGCCATAGTTTTTAAACTAACCCTTTTCTGTTTTGGGGGATTTCTTAAATCATGGCAATATGATCAAACAGTGGTGAAGACAGGCCCTTGAAATACACAGCTGATGTGCTAGTAGGCATTTTGAACTTTTGAGCTGTTATGCTCAGTAATTCAAGCAATGTTTGATATAGATAAATGAGTATTATTTTCAGGCAAGTTCCTTAGTTTTTAGTTGCTTTATGGTGTAAGACTTGAGTTCCCAAACTAGGGGTCATGACTCCCAAGTGGGGACACCTCATTGCTAATAGGGCCCCAAAGAGTCTGGATGCATACAATTAAAACATGCAAAGTTGTTTGGGGTCAGAAGGATTTCTTTAGTCTCTCAGTGGGGTCACAACCTGAAAAAGCTTAGGACCTGCTAGTATAAAAGCAACCTCTACTTCGTTTTTTGGGCTGCTGCTCTGTGCCATCCATTCCCTTCCCTTGCAGGAAAGAGTGGATGCAAGTCCTGACCTTGGTCGATGACTTCTCCTGTGAGTTGAACCAGGGCCGTTCGATCCTGTTGATCCTATTAGACCTCTCAGCTGCTTTTGATACCGTTGACCATGAGTTGTTGGTGACTCGGCTGCAGGACCAAGCCGGAGTGGGTGATACCATTCTTGAATGGTTCTGCTCTTTCCTGGTCGGGAGAACTCAACTTGTGGTGCTGGGTGATTGTTCATCTTCTCCCTGGGACCTCACATGTGGAGTCCCGCAATGTGCTATCTTATTCCCTCTCCTGTTCAACGTGTACATGCAGCCTTTGGGAGAGGTCATCAGAGAGTTCGGCGAACGGTGTCATCAATATGCTGACGACACCCAACTGTACCTCTCTTTTTCAGCTGACTCAGGCCTAACAGTCTCGGTGCTTACCCGGCGTTTGTCAGCTGTGCGGGACCGGATGAAGGTGAACCGCCTGAAGTTGAATCCTGACAAGACGGAGGTGATGCTTGTTGGGGTAGATGGGGTCCGCTCTCCGCTGGTACCCCAGGTCCATAGTCTGGGAGTGCCCCTGGACCCGCAGCTCCAGCTGGATATCCAGGTGGCGGCTGTGGCGAAGGGCGCATTTTGCCAATTTCATCTGGTGCGACAGCTTAAGCCGTATGTCTCAGATGCAGACATGGCCACTATCATCCATGTTTTTATCACCTCAAGATTAGACTACAGTAGTGCGCTCTACATGGGGCTACCTTTGGTGATGGTTCGGAAACTGCAACTGGTGCAGAATGAGGTGGCCCAGCTCCTTAGGGAGATGGGTCATCACGAGCATGCTCCATTATCTGCACTGGCTGCCAATAGTTTTCCGGGCCCAATTCAAGGTGTTGGTATTGAACTGTAAAGCCCTAAAGAGCCTGGGCCACACCTATCTGCGGGATCACCTCACTCCTCAGGTTCTGGATCAACCCCTGAGGCCGGCTGGGGGTGCCCTTCTTGAGGTCCCTCGGGTTTCCTGGGCTTTGATGATGAGGGTGTTCTTGGTGGCCCCACCACGACTGTGGAATTCCCTCCTGGTGGAGGTCCACCTGGCCCTGGACCGCCCCTCATTCTGACGATATTATAAGACTTGGCTGTTCTGCTGAGCCTTTGGTGATGGAGACGGGTGAGGGTGGGGGGTGGGTGGGTTGTTTTTTGGTTTTTAGCTTTACTATTGGTTGTTTTAAATGTTTTTAAGTTGTCGCTTTTAAAATGCTGTAAGCCCCCCCTGAGCTGTGAAGGCAGGAGGGGGCAGCATAAAAATCTAATTAAAATAAAATAAAGCAAATCAAATAAAGTGGAAGTTTAAGATTAAAATATTGTCACCTTTTCATTAAAATAGCCATCCCTATAGGTCCCATTCCTGCCACCAACTGCACTCAGATCCCTGCACTCACAGAGAGGCTCACTGACCTCAGGACATTTCCATGTCAGGGAGTTACTTGTAAACCTTCTCACTGTAGATGCCATTCATCAAAATAAATTTTTCCCCAGTATTGTAACCCTGACTTGTTACATGCCTGAGGAAGGCCCCTGTGTGGATGTGATGACAGTAGGGTGTTAAAGAGGTTGCCAGAGTACCCCACCACCGTCAGTTGTGCCCTTTCAATTTCCAAGCGGTCAAGTGCAGTGAATGTGGGTGTGGGTGGAAAATCAGGCCCTGTGATAAAAGATCCCGGAGAGGTGGGAGTGGCTCCTGTACACTAGGTTGATCAGGTCTGAAAACCATGGTTGTCTTGGCCAGTGGGGTGTCACCAGGATCAGGTCTGCTTCCCGGTCTTTCACTCGCTACAGTACCTTCAAGATCAATGGTACATGAGGAAAGGCATAGACTCTGTCCAAGGGTGAGACAAGGCATCTACCCCCTCTGCTCTTGGGTCTCTCATTCTTGCCAAGTAGCGTGGCGCCTTGCAATTCTCGTGCAACATGAATAGATCAATGACTGGGTGCCCAACGACTCGACAGGTTCTGTGGAAAGCCTGAACTGACAGGCTCCACTCTCCCTGGTCTATGGTCTGTCTGCCCAGACAATCTGCTCAAGTGTTAACCACTCCTCTGATATGAACTGCTTTCAGGGAAAGGAGAAGATTCTCTGTCACTCTGAATAATGCCCTCACTTCCACCTGCAGTGGTCTGGACCTGGACCCTCCTTGATGATTTATATATGCCATTGCAATGGTGCTGTCCATTTGGACCAGGACGTGTCTTGACTTCAAGAAGGGGGAGAACTCCATTAGTGCAGGTGAACAGCCTTCAGTTCCACTAGGTTGATGTGTGCCTTTGACTCCAGTTGGCACCAGGTTCCCAGGGCTGATCTGTGTTCAATCTGGGCACCCCACCCCTTGAGGCTGGTGTCCATAGTTACCACTAGTATCTGTGGGTCCCTAAGTAGCATCCCCACAGTAAACAATCTTGGTTGCATCCACCAGGATAGCTCTGCTGGGGGAGAGAAAAGCCTGTGTGTTTTGGATGACGTATTATCACTTCTGTGTGTGCTTTGGCTGATGTATTTTTTCTGGAATGGGTTCAGAAACATTTGGAGTGGCCAAGGTGCATCCTGGCCCATTGGACTGTGTCCATGCATACCACCATCATTCCAAGGATCTTGGCCAAAACTAGGCTCTCCTCCTCTTGAAAGTGTGCCAGTAGAATCCTCAGTTTCTCCTGTCTTTCAAGGGAGAGAAAAACCCTGTCCACTCCGGTGTCCAGGGTGACCTCAAGGTGGTTCAGGCATTGAGATGGGGATAGATGGCTCTTTCCCCAGCTCACTAGGAAGCCATGAGCCTGCAGGCAGTCTACTCTCTGTCTCAAATGATTTTCTGCTTGGCTCTTGGATGGGGCTTTGACAAGGATGTCGTCGAGGAAGGGGTAAGTATGGATGCCCTCCTCCCTCAGTCATGGCACTAGGACTCCCAGTATCTTTGTAAACGCCCTTGGCAATGAGGATAGTTCAAAGGGTAGAGCCTTGAATTGGAAATGTCTGTTTCCATATGCACATGGAAAGGGTGGATCGATATGTGCAGGTAAGCCTCTCTTAGATCTATCAAGGCTAGGAAGTCACCTTGCTGGATAGCTCCCATGATAGATTGGAGTGTCTCCATCTTGAATCTCTGCCATCACACCTCTAGGGACTTGAGGTCCAAAATGGCCCTCACATCTCCATTCTTTTTGGGGACGGTGAAGAATGTCAAGTAGATTCCTGCACTTCGCTGTTCCTGAGGCACTGGTTCTATGGCCCCGATGGTGAGGAGGTGTTGGATAGCCATACAGGTGATTTGGTGTTTCTCAGGATTCCTTGATTCCAGGGAGAAGGTTACTCATTCCTTTGGCAGGATGGCAAACTATTGACTAGCGTTGGGAGATCAGCTCCCTTACCCAAGTATCTGAGGAGGGTAAGGCCCACTGATCATAGTACTGCTGAAGTCTCCACCCAATTGTTGTTGGTGATTGGGGGAGAGGCTGCCAGTCATGCTGCCAGTTGGGTGGGCTTGTTGCCCCCAATTGTTGTTGTTTTTTTAAAAGGACTGCTGAGCGAATGGGTTTCTTCTCTGCTGTCATCTGAACCTGTCAAAGCACTGCTGTTTTCTGGGATGGTGCCCTCTTTGGCCCCTGAAATATCTGTGGGACTGAAAGGACTGTTTCTGGTTTGAGGATTGCAGGTTGAGCGGCAGTTCCTTCTTTTTTGTCAGTTTGGTCATGAGGGCCTTATCCATCATCTCCCCAAAACATATGCCCCCCTGGAAGCAGGCTCTAATCAGTAGACTTGGAAGACATGTCCGTCTTCCATGGACAAAGCCATATTGATCATCTCGCCACGACGTTTGTTGTCATGGCTCTGGCATTTAGCTGGACTGTGTCCAAGGTGGCAACAGCGATGGAGGCTGAGGCTAATTTCTTGTAACTCTCCTTCGACTCCTTGCTCATGGCTCTTTTCCTCAGGTGTGCTGCCCACAGATATACTGCTCTACAGAAACTTGAAGCGGTGGCAGTCACTTTTAGCACTACTGAGGATGTTTCAAAGGTTTTTCTTAATGTCACTTCTACCTTCCTGTCCAAGGGGTCCTTAGGGAAGCCATCCCCATCTGCTGGCAGCACAACAGACTTGGATAGGTCTGCTGCTGCTGCATCTACTTTAGACATAACTACATTTTCATGGCCTTTGGGCAGTGAGTATGTGTGAGGCCCTTGGACGTTTGCTGGGCAGGCCCATTCCTCTTTTATGGAATCTATATAGAACCGCGCTGGGGGTATTTCTGATGGGAGTGCTGCTGGTTTAGGGAAAGCCCTCTTATTTTCTTTGCGGGGCAGGGCTCAAGTGGAAACTCCAAAGCCACCTTTCCTACCAGTGTCTCATGTTCTGGTTTCTCTTCAAATCGTACCAGTGTCTCCCTACCCCTCTTGACTATTTGGGGTGAACTGGAGCTCCTCCTGCTCCTGACTCACTTGGGTCCCATGCAGGACTTAGGATGCCTGTGGCTTTTAATCCTGTGCCTGTGGCAGGGAGGAGGAGTCTGAGCTGGATGAGGAGGAAGTCTCTCTGTGTTGGCCTCTATGCCTCTTAGCCCTGCTGCCCTTGCTGGATCGGCTATGTCCCCTTTTCCTCTGGGGGTCTTGGGCTGAAAAGAAATGAAAGGGGTTCAGCTGCTTTTCTGCACCCTAGTGAAGCAGGTCCCTTTCAATTCCCAGGATCAAGTGGAAATACTACTGTTTTGAGAGGATGGGGAATTACTCCTCTTCTATTTCTAGTAATGACTCTTTTGTTCAATCAAATAGGCATTTATTCAATAATAGCAACACAATTTAACATACCAATTATTAAGGAAGATACTTGCACGTAACATATAAACCCTCACCTACCCTGACTACTTCAAATACATACAAAGCACATATTCTTACGTGATCAGAGGTCAACGGTCTGGTTCCAGAAGGAAGGCGGATAGGGGGCCCAAGAAGCCTTGTGAGAGAGAGCCTAGCTGTGGAGCAAGTTGCAGAACTTCCTAGGAAGAAGTCCCAAAGAGGGCCAATCACCGAGCTCATTGGCACCCTGATAAGGGCTAGCAGCTGAGGACCGTGAAAGGCAGAGAACTGATCCAGAGGCTGGCCTTATATACAAGTTTCCCTTATTACTTAGCCATGTTAAGGGGCTGGTTGCCTCTTACTCCAGAATGTTCCCCTTATGGCTATCCATCATTGGGGTCTTTCTGCTTAGTCATTGGTGTGGGGGTTTTGCCCTGACCAATAGGGTCTGATCCACCCCTCCCTCCAGAGAGGGGGGGCCTGACTCTTTGGCCCTGGGCTACCCACAACCTTCTTAGAGGCATCTGGTTGTCTGATAAGGCCATCTTTCTCTTGCTCATACAGTTTAACTCTTATCAGTTTCTGACTTTCCTTTTGTCCCTCAATGTTCCTGTGAGTTATAAACTATTCATTTGTTCTGGGAACACGAGGTTTCTGCTCACTCTCAGGCATCATTTACTTCCTCTGACCAATTTGACCATCTTGCTCCTAACACTTTCTGTTCTTTTAAATCAATAAATGAATACATGTACTAAATAATGTCTTACCTAATTTCTAGCATTCTACATAGTCTTAAATAAAAGCCACAATGGCCTACACAAAAGTTACATTCAAAGTGTTACATACTTATAAATCCAGTGTATGCTTTTGGTTACATTTCAAGAAGGAGTGAGTTACAATAACATTCAATGTCTGTTCTGGCACATTTGTGTCAGAAGAAGCACTTCTGATATGGTTACATTATAGCAAGGAGATTAGCATCTTTGTTAGGCCCATGCCATATCGTAACAGTGCTGGGGTTGTGTGTTTCCCTTGGCTGACTTGGGTCCCTGTCTATGGATTGGCATCCCCGTGTCCTCAGGGGGGCCTTCCTCCCTCCCCAGGCTAGAAGACTAGGGCAGGCAGCTACTCGCTTACCCAGCCAGCGAAAGACCGTCTCTAGCACTTTCCCCTGAGGGTCATCCCTCCTCACATCCCGAGGATCAAAAAGCGCAGAGCCTGCCTCACTCAACACACCCATTGGAGTGGTGTCATCGTCTCTGGGTGCCGATTCCACGCCGCTGAGCCCAGTCTGGAGCTCAGAATGGTGGACCCTGCCCCATGTGCCATCTCCAGAGGTTGCTGCTCTCAGCCTCCTTGCTGGGGCCTGGTGGTGGGGATTGGCATGCTGGCAGGACTTTGCTCCAAGCACCGGTAAAGCGGAAGCTTGGGAAGCACCAGGTGTGGTTTCAGTCCCAAGTTGCCTGCTCGTGACTCAGCTCCTTCCCTTGCACCGTGGGGAGGAGCCAGGGCCGGTGCAGCCATTAGGCCTAGGGTGCTAACTTGTAGGGGTGACGTGCTGCAGAGCTGAGCCCCACCCCGAGGATTAATTGAGAGGAGGCAGGCTGGAAGATAAGGCTGTTTGCTTACAAACAGCTCCTCCCCATGTGCCGATCAGAAGGTTGTTGCCTTGTAAAGAAGGTTCTTCGAGATGGCTCCCAACATTCTCACAACTGGGTTGTGCAGTCGCTCACCCTGTTCAAATAATAGCCACATGATGGTCTCAAGCTCCTGTAGTATAAAAAGTGCTCTCTCCCTCAGAATGACAGTTCCTTCCAACCCTTTCTAGAAATAGAAGGAAAAAATTCTATGTGAGGCTGGAAGGGTGGGGATTTGTGAGAATGTTCGGCGCCATCTCAAAGAACCTTATTTACAAGGTAGCAACCTTGTGTTCTTCTTCGAGTGGCTCCTCACATGCTATTTTTACTAAATATGAACATTCTTGTGTGATCAAGTATTGTTAATAGCATGCAGCTATTTTGATGTGGCTCAGAGGTTTTGTATGTTTTAAATATGTGAACAGGATTTTTTTATCCTGCTATGGCACTACCACTGATGGAGAGAGAGCGAGTTGTCCTACTAGAGTCCCATCCACTTACTGGATGAGATGCTAGTAGGAGGATTCTCTCAGTCTCCAAGTGGCAGGGTTTTACTCAGCAGCAAGGAGTTCCCGGTGTAAACTAATGTTCTGTCCATCACATCTTAATGCTGAAAACTCATCGTTGCTGGATTTTTTTGGAGGTTCCAGCTACAATGGACAAGCCCCTCCCTAGAGCTCTGCCAGCCATAAGGCTTTGCCAACCCGCCGGTGGCAAAGCTGCCAGCAGACCGGCAAGCCTTTGGGGGCCTAAAGCAAGGCTTGGCCCCTGGCCCCTCAAACCCTTGGGCCGGTCCTGTGCAGGGGCTGGGGGGCAGACAGAGACTGGTGGGGCACAGATGGGGCTGGGAGGTGCAGGAACTGGGGGACAGTCAGACTGCAGGGGGGCACAGATGGGACTTGGCTGGTGCAGAGGCTCGGGGGACAGTCAGACTGCGGGGGGGCACAGATGGGG
>QEPC01011258.1:5301866-5323109 GCA_003113815.1 Sphenodon punctatus | reverse complement strand
TGGTTATATATCTAAAAGATTGTCTCTTTGCATGGCATAATGTGCTTAATAGGCTGCTTTTGGGGGTGTCTTGTGTGTTTGATTGTGGCTTGGCCATTTGGAATTTAGTGCTTTGCATGTCCTGCTGCCCACTGCCAGTGCACTTTATTACTTGCATGTGGGCTGCATGTGGACTTTATTACTTGCTTTCTGCTTATGGAATGCCTGTAGTTGGAACTGTGGGGAATACCCAATTGTAAACCATCACTGAGGGTGCAGTAAGAACAGACAACCTTCATTTTGAAGGACAAAAGCGTCTATAACGTTAATTCACATGATGCATGCGATGCGAGCCGGGTAGGCCAGCATGAGACAAAGGGGAAGCCCCTGTCTGATTGACGACTGCATCACCCAAATGTTGGATTTAGGTGTTGTGAGGGCTAGTGCGTTAGACCTTTCTGACCAGACCTCTGTTTACATATCAGTACCCTGGGTGAGAACTGCCGCTTCTCACCCACTTCTGTTGTTTTTATGTACAATGTTTGTTCAATGTTCCAAAGGTTTACAGGGTGAGGGACTTGGGTATATATTTTCCCTCATGTTCCATTGTGCAATATTGAAAGTTTTTCAGTTTGACTTGGGTGTTACAAATAAAACTCTAAAGTTTGTTGAATAAGACATTTGTTCTTGTTCTGTTGTTACTAAATATGAACGTGCTTGTGGGATCAGGTTGTGTGTCTGTGGCTGAAGGATTGGATTGTGGCAGTATATTCCACAACCCTATTACATGCTGAGTGAAAAAAAAGAGAGTTTATTTCCCGGTTCTGGGTTTGTTTGGTTCTTAATCTCCTTGCAAAAAACTTGCAATCTCTACATTGTACAGGGCGAGTGTTGTGCGCTGTGGAGAGGATGGGATCTGAAGGGTTCTTCTATTGTACAGCTGTTTGGTTCTGTTGGCAGAAGGGCTGTAAATGGTGTAATAATGCCAGTGGTTATGTCAATGTCACTTGTTGATGTAGTTTCAGCTTGGAATGTAGCTTCATTTAACTTTTAAGTTTTGTATATAATTTCAATTTTTCAGATAACGTGGTATCTTTATTCCATATTTATTTTGAAGACCATATTGGTCAGTATAGTAAGGTTTTTGTTGTTGTGCTCACCCAGTGTATTTATTCCATATTTATTTATTTTTGAAAAACATATTGATATTGGTCAGTATAGTAAGCTGTTGATGATGTTAATATGCTCACCCAGAGCTGTTTCAATAAAGAACAATGAGAATGTACAATCAATCCATATTATATTGTTCTCCTTTCCTGTGTAAGATATATATGTAAATACAGATTTTATATTCATACCAATACAAAATGTTCATTTTTTATTATTATGGGGGGGCACACAAGGCTGAAGTTTCACCTAGGGCGCCCAGTACCCTTGCTGGGAGGAGCGGCTCCCAGCAGGCAGGCAAGCTCCCCTACCTCCCAGCTACAGGAGTCTATAGGAGAAAGTAGCTAAGCCTGGGGTGCGGGGGGGGAAAGAGAGAGAAACAGAACAGGGAGAAGAACACTTACCCACCCCGATCCCTAGGTCCAAGCCAACGGCCCCTATGGTAGGAAAGGGGTAGAGGAGCAGACCCTAATCAAAATCAAACACAAAACCAAAGGCCTAGCTTGGCTCAGAGCCCAGGATCCTGCCATCTGTCTCTGCACAAGGCAGGAACAGACTGGGGAGGATTGCCCCTCCCAATGGCAGAGACTGTCAAATAGCCTGCCTACTGCAAGTGAGGAGGGACAATCCCCATCAGTCCAGCCTGCCCACTCTGTGTTGGGACAGAGAATAAGCAATGTCTGTTACGTTCCATGCAGCTGTGGTGTTCAGAATAAGGGATGTAGGGCTCCAAAATGAGATGCTCACTTAAAATTAAGGGACACCTATCAACCCTAATTTGGGTTCTTGCAGGACAGCAATTAAAGTTACTGACCTATTATTGGAACTTGAGTGCCTCTGTGCGCTCACACATAGGGGAACCAAGGGCCATGCAGTGTCAAGCCTATGCTGAATCCTGGAGACTCTTCCTCCACCTCTGCTCCCCAGAGAACTGAAGGTTCCCATCAAACAGGGTAAAGGGGCTGGTCTCTGAATTTGGGGCTGGGGAGGTGAGAGGCATCCTTCTCCCACCAGAAGTAAATATCGTTAGGGACAGAGAAGGCAGCAGTCTTCTAATCATTTCTAAAGCACTACTAGTCATACCTACATCTGGAAGGTGCAGAAAAGCAGCAGCTTAGTCAAAAACCACCTTCTCAGGAAACCGCTCAGTAAGCGGGAGTATGCTATGCAATCTGCATAGCAGTTGCTCCAGAGCGGTTTTGCTATGGAGCAGAGCATCTGGTCATCAGAACGCACCTCCTGCACAAGAGCAGCAAACTACTCCACAGTAAATGCTTCAGAGAATATGATCTCATTGTGCCTCCTAAATGTCATTTATTTCTGATTAAACAATGCAATAGACATTTTGACCAGAGATTGCAATACTTTGCTATATATTTGAGGTGTGGTTCAAAAGGGAAGTTTTTGCCCACGAGTAGGGAAATACAAAACTCAATTTAGCAACACTGTTTGGAGGCCTGACTACTCATTCACTTCCCATGTGATATTAGAGGCACTACACAAACCAGTGGTTACTGTCCAAGATCAGTTTCAGCTTTTTGTTAACAGTTTCTAAACAAGGGTGAACTTTGTTTCAGCAGAGAATTGTTGAGCAGAGCAATAAAGGTAATGAAACTAGTGTAAGCAAATTCCACCTCTGCTATCAAGTTTAAATTCTGTGCTGCATAAAGGATTTGTACCAATATCCCACACCAATAGGTAGAACTGTTGAGCTACTCGTTCGAAAATCCTACCAGAGCACAATACACTCTGGAAGCACAGTTCCAGAGGGAGATGAAAAATGTGTTTCCAATGCTTGCTATCAACTAAGAGCTGCAACCAATAGGATTTTGGCTCTAGTCCATTAAGCCAAAGTCCAAGCTAAGCTATGTTAGCTTTGTGCCAGGTTATTAGCTAACCTAGTTATGATAGGGGAGTCATTGGCAGCAGCTACCTGGTCAGGACTAGCAGCAGGTAGATATATCAAGCTGAAGTGCTGTTGACAACAAATCCTGGCTTACCTGCTTCCTCTCTGACTTACCTTCTTCCTCTCTGAAGATACCCCCGCTCTCATTCTTGGTGACTCCAACATCCATGTTGACGCACCTTCCCAGCCCTCCATCTCCTGCTTTCTCTCCCTAGCCTCCTCCTTTGATCTCCACCTCTGAACTGACTCCCCCACACACACCGGTGGCCACTCACTCGACTTCATCTTCTCCAGAAACTGTCCTGTTGCTGACCTCTTCTTTGACCTTTGTCCCCTTTCTGACCATCACCTCACTTCCTTCAACCTCTCCCAATGACTGCCATCTTCTTCCCCAGCTCCACGCCCTTTCTGCGATTTGCAAGCTATCAACCCTTTAGACTTTGCTTCCTCCCTCCTGTCTTCTCCTCCCCTTCCCCTGACACTGCCATCTCTTCTCTCAATGCATCCCTCGCCACAACCCTCGACTCTCTTGCCCCGTTTGACCCCAAAACCCCTATCCTTGGCTCAACCCTACTATCCGCTACCTCCGCTCCTGCACCCGGAATGCTGAACACCTCTGGCACAAATCCCGCTCCCACCCCGACTTCCCCCACTATAAATTCTCCCTCTCCTCCGCCATCTCCCTGGCGAGGCAACACTACTATGCCTCCTGGGTTGAATCCTACTCTTGTGACCCCCGCTGCCTCTTTCACCTTTGGTTCCCTTCTCAAGCCACCCTTCACCCTCTTTGCTCAGGATCTCGCATCATTCTTCACCTCAAAGATTGAAAAGATCCACCAAGACATTGCTTCCCACCCGTCTCCTCTCCCGCTCCACCCCTCCCCCACTCTCTTCTCCTCCTTCCCTCCTGCCTCACTCAAGGAAATCTCTGCCCTGTTCTCTTCTACCCCTCCATCTGCCCTCTTGACCCAATCCCCTCCTGCCTCCCCTCCCTTTTACATGTCGTTCATCTCTCCCCCCACTGGCTCCTTCCCATCCGTCTTCAAGCATGTCACTGTCTCTCCCATCCTCAAAAAGTCCACCCTTGACCCCTCTAGTTACCTGCCAGTCTCCCTCCTACCTGTCGCCTCTACGTGTGGTCTACTCCTACTGCCTGGACCTCCTCTCTGTCAACTCCTCCCTGGACCCTCTCCAATCTGACTTCCACCCCCTTCACTCCACTGAAACTGCCCTTGCCAAGATCACCAACGATCTACCTGTGGCTAAATCTAAGCGCCTTTACTCCATTCTTGTCCTCCTTGACCTCTCTGCTGTCTTTGACACTGTCGACCACTCAATCCTACTGGACTCTTCGCTCCCTAGGCTTCTGCAACTCTGTTCTTGACTGGTTCTCCTCCTACGTCTCTGACCGCTCCTTTAATGTGTCTTCCCAATTCCTCCTCCCTCCCCCTCTCAGTTGGGGTTCCCCAATGCTTTGTCCTAGGCCCCCTCCTCTTTATCTACACCCTGTCCCTTGGCAAACTCATTGCCTCCCACAGCTTCCAATATCACCTTTATGCTGACAATATTCAACTCTCTCTCTCTCCCCCCCCTTCAGTCGAAGCTCGCCTCATCAACTGTCTCTGATATCTCTGCCTGGATGTCAAGATGTCAGCTCAAGCTCAACATGGCTAAGACTGAACTCCTTAGCTTTCCTCCCCTCCTCTCCCTCTTCCCTGTCCATCCTTATCGATGGGGTCACCATCCAGCCCATTCCCCAAGCCTGTAGCTTGGGCTTTATCTTTGACACTCACCTTTCTTTTAAACCTTACATCAACTGTTGCCAAGTCCTGTTGCTTCGTCCTCCACAACATTGCTCGGATTCGCCCCTTTGTCTCCTCAGCCAAAAGCCTTGTTCACGCCATGGTCATCTCTTGCCTGGACTACTGCAACCTCCTCCTTACTGGCCTCCCCTGCTCTCACCTGTCCCCCCTTATTTCCATCCAAAAGTCAGCTGCTAGGGTCATCCACTTGGCCCGTCGCTTTGACCACGTGCAGCCTCTCCTCGCTTCACTGGCTCCCCCTTCCCCAATGCATCCTTCACAAACTCCTGGTGTTCACTTACAAATCCCTTCACAACCTGGCTCCCCCTTACCTCTCAGCCCTACTCTTTACACACTCCTGCATGCACTCTCCGCTCCTCCTCTACTCCCTCCCTCGCTCTCCCTGATCTCCCCTGCTCCCCTAACCGCCTTCGTCCATTCTCCCTTGCTGCCCCCCGTGCCTGGAACTCCCTCCCTGCCCATTCGCCTTGCTCCCTCCCTCCGTACCTTCAAACACCCACCTCTTCCTCGCCGCCTTTTCCGATGCCTGTTAGAACATTCCTTTCAATATTTGCTGACTCCTGCCTAAACACAACCAAGCCTAGCACATGCACCTGAGACTTCACATCCACTTGAATGTAATTTATCCCTTGTCTCTCCTTATGTCCCCTTTCCTGGTCTTCCCCCTCCATGTCTATTAGATTGTAAGCTGTAGGCAGGGACCGTGTCCATCTTATTGTTCTGTAAAGCGCCAGGTACACAGCTGGCGCTATACAAATGCTTACAATATGCCTAGAAAATAATTTTAAAAATGGAACCTACCTGAACACAATCTGTAGTTCCTTATAAGGAATAGAGCTATATCATTTTTATGATAATAGCATTGCCTTCCATGGTTGATAACTTGTTCATGCAGACTGAAGTAATGAGTTATTTACAGGCAGGATCAATGAACCATTTTGTATCTCAGTATCCCACCTGGATCCAGGTTTGACTGCAAGATGACAGGGTCCCATGAGTTAGGTCTTTTAGGACAGGGGCCGAGATCATAGGCAGTCTGCACAAGGGGCCCAAAGTTCTCTTCATGCCCTGGTAGTGGTGGGTGCTGCTATGGTTGGGGGTGGTGTGAAACTGTGGCCAGGCAGGAAGGCTGGTCTTGAAGTGACCACTGCCCACACTGCTCTATCCTTGCTAGGTGTGATCTAAAGTAGCAGGGCCTGGAAAGCACGAGCCCAAGGAGGCAGCTGCTTGGCTTGACAGCAGAAGGGGACACTACAAGGGTTAGAGTTAAAACAGCAGAGAGGTTACCGCATGGGTGTTTTGGTACAATTAAGCAAGACCGCTCCATCCACTACTACTACGAATTCTTGTTCAAAGTCTGATTTTGAAAACTGTACTTTGCACTGATTAAGTTACATTTACATTTGTAACATTAAAATAATTTCATTTGCCACAAACACCTGCAAAAGGAATACGGTCACCTTTAGTTATGGAGGCCAGTCAAACATTTCTATCATGTTAGGAGGTCATGGAATGGTCAAGGTCTGCTGACTAGAAGAACCCTTTTCAAGACAGACAGTTTAAGGAAACTAGTGCTTGTGGAATGATTCAATCTGCCCTTGTGGATCAGACCTTCTGGGAGAGCACCCAGTTTGTAAATGCTTTTAGCCTCTCCCTCCCACACCCTCTTGTATTGTTTTGTTGGCCCATCCAATTATATGTAACATCTTTACAAACCCCTCAGGTAGGCTGGTTATGCAACAGGCCCCCAATTTTCCTGAATCCGACACTGCTGAACATGGATGGGCAAGCAGGCAATTCAATCCTTAGGCTAGGCCTGGAGTGATGTGGTCTCTGGTACCATTTGGTCATCTTCCAGTAGACCAGCTTATTTAATGAAACTCACTACACCGTTATGTATCTAGGCAGTAAAAGATTGAAAACCAGTGGTGTTCTTGGGTTGCATCGCATGCTTAGGGTTTTACCCAAATGCAAATATCCAGTCACCTTACTGCTTTAGTGTTAGCTACGCACCTTGTGATAAGAGTCCTAGTAGCAAGTGTAAGATGTAGCAACAATTGCCATGTCTAGGCAGTTAAAGTGACAAGATTGGACTGGAAGAGCTAAACCACCGTCAGTTAATTGGCTAGACACAGAATACATGTTGCCTGGATACTGCATTGAGTTTTGACTATTGATTGCCACTGACTATAGCCAACAAGCTGGCATGTACTGTAAACTAGGGTACTTCTTGTTTGGCAGGCAATCCTATCCCTAGGAAGAATTGCACCGTAGGACATCATTCCCTAGCTGCAGAACTGAAGCCAAGCCATTTAAGTTACGTTCTGGCATCAACCTGTTGTAAGCAAGGTATTTGGTTCATGGTCTAACTTAAGGTCAAACCATCAACTCCTTGAAGTCAAGCTTGAATGGTGTCAAATGTAATCTGGAAGCTGTGTTGGGTTTTGCATTATCACTGTCAGCTGATTTGAGTTTAGCTGTAATACAACATGAAAGCAATACTGTAGGTTTGGCTTGGTTAGAGTTTTCAAATTGACAAGATGATTAGAGCTTGTTTTAACATGCACATTTTATTTTGAAGCAAACATTTTAATGTTTTAATAAGTTATGAGATACAATTTTACAATCCTGCATTTTATTCCAGTTTATTCTGTTTTTACTTCCTAGTTTACAATAGTGAGCCATTCACATTAAGGCACAGTACAAAAAAACCCCAAACATTCCTCAACTTACCAATAAGCTGTGCACCAAGATTAGTGCATTGACATACTACAGACTAAAGCCTCTTGCTAGGCACTGAAGGGAACTGCATACCCCAAAGTCTTGCTTTCCCTAGTCAGACAAAGTTAAAGCTCACCTCAGAAAATTTTTACCTAGACCAGTTTGCAGTATTCCAGTTATCACACCGTTGAAGCTGCTTTCCCCAGCAAACATGTAGCTGCTCATTCCTTACCCCTAATGGAGGGAATCAGCCCTTTCACATGTAGGAATTTAAAGTCCAAGGTGAATGTGCTTCTCTGAAATCTTTGTATTGCAAGTCTTCTAACAGGATTATATTGCAATCAAGTAACTTGTGCTACCAGCTTAACAAGTACTATTGGAGACTGTCGCAATATTATGTGGGACTATTGTTCATGTTTTAGTTTCACACCATCTGCACCCAAAAATCAAGCCTTGAACTCCCCCCCCCCCCAAAAAAAAAAGGTCTTTGAGCTGTTGGAGTTGTGCATGCTACACATGAAACTAATGCGTGGCTTTTTAAAAACAGACTAGAGTTTGTGCTTGGGGGGTGGGGGGGGGGAGACACTCATGTTGAGTCAAAGTCATGATTATTCATGACTTTGGCAGCCTGCAGGACACATTTTAAAGTACAAGCTTTGACCTAATTACAGATCACAAGAATCATGGTCAAGAAGCTAGCATTTATAGTTTTACAAGGCATTAGTGCTGAAAGCTACTGAGAAATTTGCTTTGGGTTTGCTATTACAAAAATAATCAGATTTCACCTTAATGTAAACAGTATGCAAAAGCCTTTTTATAAGAGTTTAGTGTTGAGTGGTAAAGCCACTTTTAGGAACTTTCAGAATGTTAGGCATTAAAATTGATCAAGTATACAAAAGGCACATATTAAGTACCAGTTTTACCTCATTTCTTTACAGAAAAGCATTTGAACTGGGGATAGCTGAAGTCATATTCCATAACTAAATGTAGCATCTCCAGTCAAAGAAACAATCAGTAGTTTAAGCTACCCAATTACATTAGACAAATTCCAGTTTCTATACCTAAAAACTTAACATCCACAAGGGAAATTAGTGTCCTTAGTTATCCACATGAATCTCAAGTGTTGATAGTTACCCATGGACAGTACTGAAAGATACAATTTATTAAAAAGGATATTAAATAGATTTACAATATATAGTAACTGAAAAAGCTGTAACAAATATAAAGTTATAGAATTTACTTTTGGGTGCACTGAAGTGTAAGCTGCTTATAGAGATACTGTACTTTGCAAGAGGGCTTGGCACAGTATTGCTGATACAGGGAGTGAGACACTAGATGAGCTTAGGGAACAGTGACATCGAATGGGCTTCCAGGAATGTGTTCTTCACCCCACTTCACTGCCAGGATATAGTCACCCTGCTCTTTGAGGACGTATGTTACATTGTACTGGTTGTTCCCCAAGTGTTTCACAGATACTTCTTCACATGGTGTTGTGGGTCCATGGACACCCACCAACAACATATTTGAACCTATGGGTAAAACAGAAAAAATTGTTTGAGACAGGTGGTAAGAGCTGGCTTAGCAGTGGCTCAGTGCCATAAAAATCCCAATACAATTTCCCTTATCCACCCATCATCTTGAGGCCGTCTCAGGCCATTTAGTAATTACCTATGCAAGGATTAGGTGAGTTTAGGTTGTAAACTAATTGTGGGGCTCTACAAAACAGCAACATCAAGCAAGTTCAATAAGCTGATTGCTTGAACCTCACATGTATAAAATTCTCCCCAGTACAGAGAGTTCTTATAATCTGCCAACCTTAGGTACACTAGTCTACTCATTTGGCTGCTCTTATGCAAGAGGTGTCATTTTTTCATTAGCCAAACCACTCTAGACTAAAGCCCAACAGCAGCTAGTTCACAGCCAAGGTTGCCTATTACACTTACTGGCACTATCCCACAACTCTGAGCTTTTCATCCCAGGTCTCAACCTGGACCACAGGGTAATACAAGTGTAAGTTGCTTGGAGGTTCTATTCTGGATGCATACCTGCTTTGCTGCAATCTACAGAAAAGGAGCTTTTCTGACCCACAAAAGCCCTCGAAAGTCCTGCTCCCCTGGAGATTACTTTGCTGGCATCAGATGTCGATTTGGGAATGGCACTGTAGCAAGTTTCCGTTGTTGACCTGGTCACAGATTCCACCATGATTGAAGTAGTTTCGTTTGCACTGCCTAGGCTGACCAGCCGCTGACCTAGAAAGCAAAGAGGGAAGATCCCTTAACACATTGCTGCACTAGCATTCATACAGGAGAATAGTTAAATGCCAGCACCCTCTAGTTAGTTTGACCACGACAACTTACAGTGCAGGTTGTGGACAGGAGAAAGACTCCATATAGTCGCTACTCTAAGGCAAGAGCCCCATCCATGAAAATCTTTGGATGATTCTAGTTAGTCCTTTAATGTTCCCAGCTAGCTTGTCTCTTGTGTGGTGCACCTCTCTGCTAGCCACAAAAATGCATCCTCCCCTACAGGCCTGGTGTAAGCATGATAGTACTAGGCCATGTGGCTCTCTCAAGGCAGATATTACACTTCATGAGCAAGATAGTAAGATCCGTATACTGTAAAGTCTCCATTACAAGTAGCTCAAATTTCCTAGCAAGTTATGGTTTCTCATAGTAACACTGGCACTCCAATTATAAAAGGATGCCAATTGCACTTGTGTGCCATTTACATGTAGCATTATTCAGAGAAATATCCAAATGTTTTCAATATTTCATGTTTGGTGGGGCCAGTGTGGAAATAGCATTAACTCTGAAAGAAGGCAGTACTGGGACAGAAGCTCAGAGACATTTATGGTGTCTTAAGGCTGACCGGTAGGAGCGCTCAGTGAACCAAGACTGGCTAAGGGCAGAGATGTTGAAAGTGCTAATGCAGCTATTTTGCCAACTAAAGCAAAAGTAACATATTTGTAACAGTTCCATTAGGAAATAAATCTCATCCAACCCATCACTAAGCTTATGAAAGGATATACTACATACACTTATCTTGGGCATTCCAAGTCAGTCCCATGTTTTGGACTAGAAACAGCCTATTCAAGGTAATTTAATGGGTTCTTGCTATGTAACTATCCACTGAAGTTCATTAATGCAACTTCTCTTACATTCCACATATGCTCCAATTCCCTAGAGAAGGAATCTTGACCTGGCCAAGTTTTTAGCACCAGCAATTTATCTGGCACTGATCAATCATTAAAAAAAGGTAGGTTCCTGCCTCGAGGGGCTTATAAATCTAGTAGAGACAAGGGGGAGGGAAACCATGGGGGGACAGGGATACAATCATGATGCTGAGAAGTTGCAGTTACTTGGCTTAGTTACAGAGAAGAGGACCCTGAATGCAAGACCGTAGGAGAAAGCATCAGTGACCACTGAGGAAAGCACGACAGGTAGGTAACTATAGACCATTCATTATTAGTGCAAATGCATGGGTGGTAGGAAGTAAACGTAAAGCTCTGCATTTAAGTAAAATCAAATGCACAAGTCTAGGATGGGCAATACCTGGCTTGGCAGACGTACATGTGAAAAGGATCTTGGGGTTGCAGTTGATCACAAGCTGAACACGAGTCAGCTGCTAAAAAGGCTAATGCAATTTTAGGCTACATTAAATGAAGCAGTTTGTTTAACGAGGACATTGATAAACTGGAACAGGTTCAGAGGAGAGCAACAAAGATGGTCAGGGATCTGGAAACCAAGTCCTGTGAGGAAAGGTTGAAGGAGCTGGGTATGTTTAGCCTGGAGAAGAAAAGACTAAGGGGAGACGTGATGGCCATCTTCCACTATCTGAAGGGCCGTCACAGAAGATGGAGCAGACGTGTTCTCGGTCGCTCCCGAGGACAGGACTAGAACCAATGGGCTCAAATTATAAGCAAGCAAATTTTGACTAAGCATTAGGAAGAACTTCCTAATGGTAAGAGCTGTTTGAGAGTGGAACAGACTGCCTAGGGCAGTGGTGGACTCTCTGTTGAGGTTTTCAGACAGGCTGGACGGCCATCTGTCAGGGTTGCTGTAGCTGTGGATTTCCTGCACCGAGGAGCTGGAGGTTGGACTAGATGACCTCTGAGGTCTCTTCCAACTCAAATTCTATAGTTCTTCTAATTTCATAAGAGTGGTTATTTGGCAGACCAGGGTTATGTTCTGCACACACAGACTCCCCACCCACCCCAAAAGCAATGTGATGGAGCTTATAGCCAGGGACCCATATTCATGGTTTCTCCCCCTCGCCACCAATGGGGAAAATGCAGTAAAGATAGGTCCCTGTTTATAGCATGCGTCATCCTTTCCTGAACCGCAATTCTGCTGTTCCCCAAGAATAAGCTGTAAGCAGCACCCCTTCCCCATGGACATTCTGGGGTGTCCAATCTATTGGGAGCCAGCTACCTTCCATCAGCACATTAAAAGGAACAGGGAAAACATGGAGCCAAACAGTTTATCATGCTTTACTAGTATTTTAATTGGTTGGGTTATCAAAGGCTTTAGAGAGCAGTGTAAGCAAGTTGACAATGCTAGGTTAATTTTACCTGTAACTCTTGCCTTGAAAGGACTTCCCACTATGTGGTTAGGGCCACCATATTTGATTCCAATCAAGTAGTTTCCTGGAGCCATAGGTGTGTACATGACATTGTAACCCTCTGGAGCTTCCTGGCAGTCCATTTTCACCTTAGAGGGCCCTTCAATTGTAACAGCCAGAGTACCTGGACCAGTTTTGGTTGTGTTGATGGTAAACTCCGATTGTAATCCTGAAGAGATTGGAGCAAAAGAGTTTCATTTTTCATGTTAACTGGAACCTATTAAACAAGTGTTTAAAAAGACTTAAGAATGGCACAAATAAGTTTAAGGCAAAAAAATGTTGTCCCCAACACCACCATCTCCTTTGAAAAGGGCATTGAGCAGCAAGCCCACAAAGTAGTCTCCGTTCATGACATGGGTTTCATTCTGCATTGATTCTTACTTGTATGCCATGAAACCGTCGTAATAGCCAAGTGCAGTAGGGTACAGGCAAATCTGGAAGGTGGTCTACGTTTACACAGGTTTACCCATGTGAAACTAGACTGGAATCCGGTTGAGTTGTTCCAGGAGCAAGTTAGTGTGGAAGAAATTCTACACCTATAGATTTAGCTCTTAGGAGTTACAAGAGCCTCCCTGTTCTGTTCAACCACTGCTTTGTAGTGCACCCTGGGAAGGTGGACATTCAGGCCCGGCAGGCCCTTCCGCAGCCACAGTGGCTGCCTGACCTGGCCCAGCCTCCCAGCAGCAGAGGCAGCCAAGCTGCAAAAGGTGGCCTGGGCACCAGCAGTGGAGGCAGCAGCTCCTCACCCCCATCCTCTGAAGTCCAGACTAGTAAGTGCATGCCAGCTGGCAAGGCCCCAGTGGGTGGGTGGGGGTGTTTAGGGATATTGTTCCCACCCGCTAAGCCCAGTAGTGGGCCCCACAGGAGGAAGGCTGGACTCTAGTTCGGTTCTGTAACTGTCCAATCTTTGGACTGTTTTGGTTAAAAACAACCACCACCAAAACTCCACCCCTAGTTCTTACGGGTTCACTACATGCGTGTTTTTTTCAGTTTCCAGCAGTGAAGAAAATCCCAAAAGCCTCCCACCGTTTCCAGATCTCTTGTACCATCAAATACTACAAGGATAGTTAGGAGTGCAGAAGCTGTGGTGCCATCAGTAAAGCATTTAAAAATGAAGCTTTAAAAACTTGGGCTGTCCACCAAATGTTTTAGCTCCCAGCCAGTTGTCCATGGATAGCTTTAACATGTGTCACGTTACACATGAAATCCAAACAGGAGCATATGTATGGCACCAAATTCCCACCATGAGAAGAAAAAAAAAGAAAAGAAAAAGATGCTTTTTCATATGGACGACAGCTTAAACCGACAGACTGATTATTTGGATGGATGAGGGACCTGAAGTAGTTAGATAAATATTGCTCGTCAGGAATCTGGCATTATTTATCTAAGATTAAGAAGCTCTCTATACCTTGCCTAATATGCCACATTTCCAGCAATGCATTTTACCTCATTACCAAAGTATGTACAAGCGAGGAATTTGAGACTTGAGTGCAAAGTGCAGCAGGAAATTGCTTAATGTAGGTTTCTAGGAAACAGGCCTTAAATAGATGCCTTTTACTTAAACCACAAGACTAGTTGCATGAGTGTTAACTGACCAAAAGCTGGTCGTCAGTTGAACGGATATTCTGAATAGCAGTTCATCTATACGCTCTGACTTCTAGTTATTATAGGCTTGGGTCCCGTTTGTGTCTCAGCCACTATCCTAAAATTTCAGGGTTGGAAGGGGACCTCAAAAAGGTATAGTCTATGGACTACAACATGGCGGTCCAAGTAGCAAAGCATCAGTGGTAGCCACTAACAATTCACTAAATTCATATCAGTTGGGGGAAATGGTGATTGGTGTAGAGAAGATTAGATCTGCATCTAATTAATCCATTCAATTCTTCCAGTGCTCCAAGTTCTTGAAACTGTGAGCAGCACATCCTTTGCTTATATAGCTACAACTTCATAAAGGTATCGTTGCAACTCATGTGTTACAGCTGCACACATGGGACTAAATCCAAACCATTTCCAGAGCTATCCAAGACCACCTAGTTTGTGCTGGTCTGGTTAGCAGATACTTTAAAATTGTTCTTCAAGTGAACTCTTGCAGCAGTAGTCAAAATACTTTATTTTTTTAACACTTATTACCGTGACTGGGGCAGCTGCCGTAGTAGTAGTAGAATATACATTATAAAATACTAAAACCAGCTATGTGCAAAAATATGCGTACTCCACCCTAACCCATGCCACATGCCTGGTTGGAAAAGCCAGGTCTTACAATGCTGGTGGAAGGTAAGAAGATTCGGGCTGAGACGGATCTTTGCCGCGAGGGTGTTCCACAACAATGGAGCAGCTGCTGAGAACACCCGCCCATCCGTCCGGACCCGCTGGTAATGTGGGACCTCTAGGAGGGCACTCCTGGACTGCCCAGGGAGTAAGGCGAGCCTTCAGATAAGCGGGCCAAGGCCGTGTAGGACTAAGTCAAATCCAGCACCTTGAATCAGGCCTGGAAACAACAGGCAGCCAGTGCAATGGTCTGGAGCACAGGTTTTATATGCTCCCTGTGGCCCATTCCCATAAGCAGGTGGGCCACTGCATTTTGCACTAGCTGCAGCTTCTGGACCAATCACCAAGGGCAGCCCCACGTAGAGCTCATTACAGTAGTCTAGTCTTGAGGTGACGCATAGACGACAGTGGTGAGATTGGAGTCCGACATATGGGCGGAGCCTCTTCACCAGATGCAATTGGCAGAAGGCACCCCTGGCTGCAGCTGTGCATCCAGGAGCATCCCCGGGCCCCACACAGATGGAACCAATGGAGGATGGACCCCTAATACAAGGGGCGTCCTCCCTCCCCACTAGAATCACCTCTGTCTTGTCGGGATTGAGCTTCAATCAAGCTCGACCTCATCCAATCCCCCACAGCAGTCAGGCACCAGGATAGCAACGAGACCACAGGGTCCGGGTCAGTTGAAAACAATAAAATACAGCTGGGTATCTGCATATTGAGGACAGCAGACTCCCCAGCTGTGCACGACCTCTCCCCCAGTGGCTTCATATACACATTGAGTGAGAGGACAGAATGGAACCCTGCTGGACCCCACATGGGAGATCTGAAGGGGATGATGTACAGTCTCCTAGTGTTACCCACTGATCTATCCCCCAGATATGAACGGAACCACTGCAAGATGATACTGTCCACCCTGGCCAGGTCCTGCAGGCGAGTCACCAGCATCTCATGGTTTATGGTATTGAAAGCCACAGATAGATCTAATAGGACCAACTGGGTCTTATGACCCCGGTCCAACTCCATGAGGTGGTCATCGATCAAAGCCAAAAGCACGGTCTTTGTGCCACAGCCCGGATAAGAGCCAGACTGCATGGGATCAAGGAAACCAGTGCGGTCCAGATGTGCCTGCAACTGACTGGCTACAGCCTGTTCAGGAACCTTCCCGAAAAAGAGAAGGTTAGAGACCGGTCAGTAGTTCACCAGGGCAGCAACGTCAAGCAATGGTTTCTTGAGAAACAACCGGACCACCGCCTCCTTAAGGCAGTCTGGTACCCTTCCCTCCCGGAGGCATTGAGAACCCCCACCAGCACTGTCCCGTCTCTCCCTGGTGGCTTTCACCAACCAGGACAGGCAACATGCATGTGCACTAAGGTTATTTCTGCAATAAAATAGATATTCACCCCCTCCTGTTTTACTTTTAAAGTTTAAAGGTATTTGTTAATTCAGCTCCCTGGTATGAAAGGTAGGTCTGGGCAAGGGCAAGGAGGAGGAGTTAATTTTTAGTCAGTCCCCCACCCCCTTTTCAGATGTTTTATGTTTATGTTGTGCATTTATTTTTATATATTGTAAGCTGCCTTTGGCAGAAGGGGTGGGAGATCAAAAGTTTTAATAAAATAAACATACTTGCAGTTTAATTTCAGAACTATGGAAGGGACCTCAGGGGTCTAATCCAGACCCCTGCAGGGCCTGCCAGACCCCAGCTATCTACTTGTAGCTGTTGGTGGAATCTCTCTGTGCAGAGACTGGGACCAACCAGAGCACACTGATGCCTGAAATAAACAGAACAATTTTAGAAAGATTGAGCCAGATGTCCCAAACAGGTGAGCCACATCCCATGCTGCATGGGAAGGCACCTTGATCGTCAACTGCCAAATCAGCCTGGAGGGAAAATTCCTTCCTACTCCAAATATGGCAATCAGACCCTGAGCATGTGTGCAGCCCCCCCATATACAATTATAGTACTCAGGCTTCAGAATGCCCACCTCCAGACAGCTTTCCTCAAGGAAGTGTGTTTGGTTCTTACTTCCTGAAGCATCAAATAAAACAAAAGCTTCCCAAGCGGTCATAAGTTTATCCAACTCCAGTTTAAAGTTATTCAGAGATTTTGTTCCCATAACTGCCCTGGAAGTTTATTCCAGTAGTTCGTTATTCTGACTGGTTAAAGAAACTTCGGCTAGAAATTAGAAGGTTTTTAACAGTGTAGTTCTTGTACCCACACCCCTTTAGTTTGAGGTTTAATCTTCTTCCATTGGATTTATTACTCCCCCAATATAATTGTATAATGTAATCGTATCTTGCCTCAGCCTTTTTTGATATGCTGAATAAGCCATGCTCTTTTAGCCTCATCATTCTGGTAGCTCTTTGTTGCACTTGTTCCAATTTAAGTTCATCCTTCTTGAACGTTGGTGACCAGAACTGAACAGTGTTCCAGATGTTGCCTCTGTATAAGGCTCTGGTAAGACCAAAGTACCTCTCTATGCCAATACCACACCTAATACATCCCTGGATAGCATTTCCCTTTACACTGCATTTGTATTGCATTGACCGCTCAATCATGTTGTGGTCAATTTATAACCCCCAAGTCCCTCTCTTTCTCTGGCTCCATAGTTCAGAAACATGACATTCGTCCACAGGTCTGGGGGGCTATGGACTCTGCCATAAGGCTTAATGGGGCAAAGGGCAAGGTTGATGCTAAAGGATGCTGGCTCACTTTTAATCCAGACTCCTAAGGAAACTCCGATTACCATGTTTAATTTTCTCAATAGCAGGTTGACACTTTAAATTCAAAATTGTCCTTAAGGAGGCTTGTTTCCAACTAATGAGTTCCAAACTGTTAACTAAAATGCTTAAGCCCCAAATGCATAACCTTGGATTTTACGCTATTACTTTCATCCCATTTGTAACACTCCAATCCATGAGGTCAGCCAGTTCATCCTGTATTATTTTTGGCTCCTCTGAATTTGCAATTCCTCCTAACTTGGTCTCAGCAAGCTTAAGACAGATTGAGAAACTCCACTACCAACCTCTCCCCTGCTAGAAAGTACACCCCTCAACACATCCTTCTTTTCTTCTAGTTAACCACCTTTGTACCCATTTAGCTATCTTTGTTATTTCCCACCTTTACTGCATGGTAAATTACTGCTTAAGCTGGAAAAGTATCAAATGCCTTACTAAAATCCAAATCCACTGCATTCCATCTATCCCCAAAGCCAGTTCTTAAAAGAAAGGGTATCTGATACCTGTTGTGCCCCTCTCAAGGCCTGGTCCATAAGCAGTAACAAGGGCTGCGTTTCCAGCTTGGCCTGGCTCCCCAACTCGAACTTTAAAAGGACTGCCCACAACATGGATTCCATTGAACTTCACATCTATTAAATGAATACCATTTTCACGGGGGATGAAACGAACAGCATATTTGTCTGAAATTCAAACAGTTATTGTGAGATGTTTTGGTCATGTTATTAAGGATGCCAAGACTAGAGTTCCAGACAGGACATCATAACGTATCAGTAAAAGACTTGAACACAAACTGGCATTAACCAATCTTTTAAATCTGGAGGACTTGATGGTTATGCCCTAAATGCCAACAAGCAATGTATTCCAGCCCTCTTTACCAAGATGTGATCTTTGCAGCGCCACTAATACAAGGATCCAACTTCAAATCTGCCCACTAAATTCCATTACCCTACAGAGTAGGTCAATAGTTTGGCATCTTTTGCTTTGCTAACCCAAGGATTGTTCCAACACCAAATTTATGGCCTAGACTTTTAGAACTGGGCAATGGACGCCAATATCCATACTGCCAACAAATCCAGTCCTCAAGCAAGTTTTTTTTTTTTTTTTTTAAAGTGATCAAGGAAATTAAGTTCACTAAAGCACACTTATTGCTATTTTCCCACCACAATGCCTACTGAAGTATTTTATTTTATTTGTTCCATTTATACCCCGCTCCCCCCAAAACACAGCTCGGGGCAGCTATTTAATAATTGGTATTTTAATACCAAAGAGCAGATTTCCAATTTGAACACTTACTGTTGGGCATATTTCTATTAGGCTGAGTGACTAGCCACCAACTACATTGGTATGAAGAGATGTTGTGGACAGAGCATTAAGTGCTATTTTGCAGTAATGCATTTAATTAGAATTTTCATAATACTGGCTATGGTAGCTACGTAAGGTGCACAAAGCTTTCATTCATAAACTCTTACCTGGCTCCAGTTCAGAAACATGGCATTCTTCCACAGCTCCAGTGGGGCTATGGACTTTAGCATCAACCTTGCCCTTTGCTCCATTAAGCCTTATGGCAAAGGATGCTGGCTGGTTAACTTTTAATCCAGACTCCTAAGGGAACAATACACTACAATTACCACATTTCGTTTTCTCAATAGCAGGTTGACATTGAATTTAAAGTTTGATTTGTGACATTTTTAATAGGCTAGAAATGAAGGCACAGGTCAATATTTAAGGCAGAAAAAGTGTTAAGATAGAACTGGGTTGCATATTTTGCCCTTTAAAAAAAGTAGCTCAAAATAGTTAGAACAGGGTGTTATTCAGATTTAAGTGCTAACAGCGCCATGTCAGACACAGCTTATGCATGATCGCGTTCTTATATCAGCAAGCACCAAGCCCTGACCTGTTCAAGATTTTTCATATAGCAATCACTAGAAGTGGTAATCCAGTCACATGCTTGCAAGATTTTAACAAAGCAGTTTCAAGCTTACAGATCCAGAATATGCAACCCATTTGACAGTGTGTGTTCTAATGCAGAAGCTGTCAGAACCTAAGGGAAGGGAAAACTATTTCAAACATGAAACTACAGTGAACAGGTTATCTGCTAGTGTCAGAACATCTAATTTTGCCTTCAGTCACTAGGAAACAGAGCTACATTGTTAGCCATGTTGGTCTAGAATGCTTTACATTAGAATAGTGTATAAACTTACCCAAGATCCCATGTACAGCTAAATCCTCATGAGGGAAACGAATTTAACTGAGCAAAACGTAAACACATCTAAGTATTAGACTGAAACAAGTGAAGGAGTCAGATGCCAGGAGGCTTCTGAGCATCTTTCACAAATGCTCAGCTTCCCCTCCCTCTTCAGGGTTTAGCAAGTTGACAGGAACATTTTTGCTAGGAGTCTTTAAATGAAACACAAGCAAAGCATCAGTACCACAGTGACTAATGAATGCCCTTGCAGCTCCTTGTTTCAGTGGGGTTCAGCTAAGAGTGCAGGGGCACATGGTGAGAGTCAGCTTTTCTTAAGCTACAATACTAGCTCTCTGGCCAATACCAAGCCCCATTGATCCACGTATACATCTGATTTCTGCATGGCACTATATGCTGGTGTGCATGGTTTCTGTGCACGTGCACAGAACTGCACACAGGATCTGCGGGGCTCGGGATCGGCCCCTCTGTCAAACTAATCCCAGTGTAAGTGAGGAGACTGCAAGCAACGACACCTTGCCTCCCCTCAAAGCCAAGCCACATGGAAACACTGCTTGCTTACTGCAAGTGCAGCAAGACTCAGCACAGCATGCTAGTTCAATCTTACTACTTCTTGCTTTTTTATGATTTGTCAGACCTTTAAAGTTACGTGTATTAAAAGTATACAAGTAACCAAAAAAAAGTCATAAGTTGGTTAAGTATAACAGATGAGCCCAGAATGACTACAAAGCTGGAATTCATTGAGATCTGTAGTCATGTTTATGAACCATTTGAGCTGCAAGTTTGTAGTTTTAGGACATGGAGCACAAGAGAGTAATTCACTCATGTGCCAATCTGGGGCCCCATCTATTTGCCCACATGAGTTCTCATAACCCTAAAGCAAATGCTCAATGAAGTCTGGCTACACTGTTTAGCGTTTAAAAGCTGTGGATTTAATGTGCTGCTTTAAGGAAATCCAGTATTGTTTTGTCACAGTAAGTCACTGGGTGTTACAAGGATAGCTTCCAGGAAAGCTCCTGGGCTGTATACAGAAGTTATCCTACTTAGGCAAGCTTGCAGAAGCTTGTTTGGCTCCAGTTCATGAAGGGAACATCTGTTTTCTACATATACTCTAAATCTCCATCTTATACCTTTTTGTAAGATAGGAGACCCTTAGCTGCTACCCATTCTCTTGAATCCTAGGGGGATCAGTTACAAATACGAATTTCAACTCATCACTCAGTTAGCCGAAGGCAGATGCATAACAAGGACAAGATCAGTCAGCATGTGGTAATTCAGAGTGATGTTTCCTTATGCCTCACCTGAAGGCTCATAACAGTGAGTCTGCGAGCATCGTCTGAAGGAGCTACAATAGGAACTAGGTAGGGGCTTTCTGGAATGTGCTCATCGTTGAACTTTACGGACACCTCATAGTTACCTGAAAGACAAAATAGCAGTATTCAAAGACAAACATTGCCTTTTGTTTCGTCAGCAAGGTTTCTACATTATTATTTATTTATTCAATCGATTTCTACCCTGCCCCTCCTGCCATGCAGCCTGGGGTGGCTTCCAAAAACATTAAAATACAATAAAACCATTAAAAACTCTCATAAATACAATAAAATATTAAAACAGGGCTAAGTTATAAATAAAACCACAGTAGGTGGGGGAGCTAGACCCCTCACCCTACCCACCCTCCCTCCCAAAGGCCTGGGCGAACAGCCAGGTCTTGCAGCTTCGCTGGAATGTTAATAGGCTAGGGGCCAGGCGAGCGTCCTCCGGAAGGGAGTTCCAAAGCCGCAGCCCAACTACCGAGAATGCCCTCTCCATTGTGGCCC
>QEPC01011258.1:5290665-5300789 GCA_003113815.1 Sphenodon punctatus | reverse complement strand
GGTGCCATAGCCGGGGCGGAACCCAGATTGAAAAGGGTCTAGGAAACCGATGCTATCCAGATGTACCTGGAGCTGGAGTGCCACCGCCCGCTCAATAACCTTCCCTAAAAAGGGAAGGTTAGAGACAGCTTGGTAACTGGCGAGAGCATCCACGTCCAAAGATGGTTTTTTCAGCAGGGGACGCACCACAGCATCCTTGAGGCAAGACGGCAACCTCCCCTGCCGCAAGGACGCATTCACTACCCCCGCCAGCACCGTCCCCAACGTCTCCCTGGAAGCTTTTACTAACCAGGACGGGCACGGATCAAGTTCACAACACGTGGCCCTCAGACCCCAGGACATCCACCGCATCAGCTGGCATCACTTCCTGAAACTCTCCCCACAACGCCTGCGGCTCAGCTGCTGGGCACGGGGCTTTAAGCCCCCGGCTACTTCCAGGTGGGGGGGAGGGGACAGGTCAGCCCACGTGGCTGGCCTCTGCGTTCCCCCCCAAGTGCTCACAGTCAGATGTCTTCTGTCTTTTCTCCTGCAGGTGACAGCGGCAGCAACGGAGCACAGGGACCCCTCTCCCTGCTGGCGGCACCACATTGGGGTCACATTATAGCCTCCCATCTCGCACCACATTGGGGCCGAATTATGTCGGAGATTGTGGATTAAGGGATTAACAGTAGAGAGCTGGGCCATGTTTTACCAATCCAGATAATGAAAATTCAGCCCTTCAGCATTGATAGTGCTCAACATTTGAGCAGTGCTTCCGTGCAAACACTCGACACTGTATCCCAGTAGATGTAGCTGTTACTTTTGAGAGTCAGGTACTTTCAGGAGTAAAAGCACGTCTGAAATACAGATCTGGGTAAGCTGGTTCTACTGAAATACGTACCAGGTTCTTGAGCAATATAAGATACACCACAAGATCCATCTTTATGGTCTTCAAATGCAATTTCTGCCTTACTTGGACCTTCTATGGCAATGGAAAGCCCCCCAGCTCCAGCTTCTCTTGTCCATATACTGAATTCCGCTGTCGGGAAAAAGTAAAGTTATCAATGAAGTTAGCTCATTAAACCCTTGGATCACACCTCTCTATTATAGGGAGAGATGGTTCCTTTCGAAGCAGAAAGCAAGGTGCCTGGTGACCATGCTTATGCATCAGGCATTCTAGATGAAGTCTGATTTTAATGCACCTAGATAACCATAAATGCTAACTATTACCAAGAAATAATGGGGTGATCTGCAGGCAGGGAGAAGCTTTCTTAATATATATTTTTTTAAAAATCCATCCAATGCTTTGCACTGATTAGCTTCACTACAGTTATTTCAGTCTTGCAAGTCCAGGCTCAATTGCTTATTAAATTCAGGCCCTATATTTAAGGTTCTAATTTGGTCAGGTTTTAGACTGAAGACTCCCTCTAGTCACAAAGGACAATCTTAGATGCATTTACATTGCTGTCAAATGGGGCTTAAAGCTACCACCTACAGGTGCTCATTTACCTCTTAGGTAAAGCTGTGGTGACCCAGGGTTACTGCAGAAATCTAATTGATAGCTATTGAACAAGATTAATTATGTACAATGGATTGCTCTCTGTTGCCAAACCAAAGTGTTTTCTGTGGCTTGCATTTTAATCATGATACTGAATAAAGATGCAATAGGAGATACATTATAGCTCAGCAGGAAAAGGTTAGTGTACCAAGCCAAGCCCGAGGTGCATTTAGGCAAATTGAACAAGAATGATCTGTTCTTACCTGGGATGCCTGCTTCTGCTCTCTCGAGACCTGGGCCTCCAGCTCGGACTTTATTGGCACATCCTTCACCAAGTGGCCCAACTGTGAACTGGAAGGGACTTCCTGGAACATGCTGACTTCTGTATTTAACATCCACTGTGTGGACCCCCATTTCTTGTGGTACAAAGCGCACACAGTAAGTGTTCTTTCCAACCTCGACTATTTCCGCATCAGTGACCCGCCCAGAAGGGCTGGTTACCTGGGCTGACATATCACCAATGTCAATTTCTAAACAAAAAAATAAAACCACATTAGTGACAATTAACACTGGACACGGTTTCCAAAAGACCTGCAGACCAAGCCCCTACCACCCCCCTCTCTTCGCCTCCCCCCCCCCCCAAAGACTGGAAACGGGGGCATTATCCCTTAGGTATGTTTGAAGACTCCTTCCCCTCCCCCAATGCTGGTCTCGTTATAGAAACCAGACAATAGCCTTCATTTGCACTAGGCACTTTCAGAAAAGTATTTTCTGTCCATTTAAGCTAGTCCCATAGATGCCATCTACAGCTACAATGCCAAATGTTAAGGAGCTGCTTACAGGGGGATGGTGTGGCTTTCAACTTAAGAGGAACAGCTACAGTAGCTTGAACTTTTAAAGCCTTAGGCAGGAACTACTACTGCAAGCCAAAGCTTTCCATCAATGGTAGCACATGCCACAGCTAATGCTCCCATTCTGGTAGGCAAGACTCCCCAAGTTTGAAAATCCAAGTCTTGCTTTCCATCACAAGGCAGGACACAAGAGTTGAACTACCCATTGTTTACTTGGTCTGAATTCCAATTTTCACTTGACATTTTCTGATCATGCTCGCAGATGGCCAGATACATAGCCAACATGAGAGCTCATAAAAAGCCAGTGTTCATGACTTGAGATTTAGTCTACCTATCAATAACCAGTCGGTATCTTTCCTAGGAAAAATGGTAAGTATAAGAAATATCCACGGTTCAAAGCACACAACGTCTCCCTTATATTTTGTATTGCCCATTAAAAGCAAAATGATAAGTGGGAGTAGAGTAACAAGCTGGATTATACTTAAAGCATGGCTGAAGACACTTCTTGGTGAAGTCATGTATGCATTTCAAGACAAAGTTGATATTAGAATCCCTACAGGCTGTTAATAGATGCAACTTTATGAAGTTTAAGCTGTCATGTCAAAATAGCTACAAATAGGCCAACATTTGGAAGGCAGAATGTTAGTATTTCCCAGGTTTGAAGGAAAATTAGGCTCTTAATGCATGCAGCTAGTCTCTGGCCACTATCCTTGCCTGATTATAGCAAAAGGTGAGCGTTATGCAAGTCAAGAGCACATGTTGCCAACCTCAGACTCCATGCGCCCAGTGCTAGAGACGCACCCTTCATCCCTATAGAATCTGAACTAAGCACTTCACCCCTCTGCAAACCCCCAAAAGAGACTGGTTGGAAAGTCCGGCTCCTGACACTACTTGGAACATCCATGGAAATATACTGAGGTTCTCTCAACTGAGTATGGCGATTATCCGTCAGCTCAGCATACAAAAGTGTGTGATTAAACCAATAAGAGAAGTAGGAAAGTCTCTCCAGAGATGCAGCCATTTGGAACCATGTAACTAAGAGGAAACATGAAAGGAGAAGAAAGCAAGAAGAGAATTATTGTAGCACAGTAGAAGGAGAGATAGTGCCAGGATATCTATGAGAGAGTTTTTCTACTTCAGGCTAAAGGCCACATGAGATGTTAACCCACACGGGGCCACCTTACCCCACGCTGGCCTGTGATGCAGCTACTGTCAGGCCAGTGGGCTGCCAGATGTTCACCCACTTCAGACCCAGGTGGGCTGCTGTTATGCCATGCATCCGCCAGAGAAGGCTGGTGGTGCATTGTGGGCTAGTGTGGGGTAACGGGTGGGGTTGCATGGGACCAGATTGACGGGAGGTGGTCCTGCTCCATGGCAAAGTGCATCAGAACCATAAGACTGCTGGTGTCATTTGCCATTCCTGTGCATCTATGTCATAGCAGGGGTGGGACAATGGGCATGGCAGGACTTGCAATAGTGGCCTGCTCACCCAGTTTCCCTGCAGGGGTGGGTGCAGATCACTTGGACCGCTCCCCTTGCCTGCCCCAAGTGTGGCGACTGCATTTGCCCTCCCTAGAGCACGTGGGGGATCCATTCAGCCTTGTCTCGTGGGCTTTACCCTTAAAGTAAAACACAGTAAGATGAACTGGGGTAATAGGAACACTTAATGCTACTCATTTCTTGAAAGAAGCCTCACTAGACATTTTAGAGTTATCAGGAGTTATTAGAATGGATTCACGTTTCCTCGATGTGCTTCTTAGCCAAGTAACAGCTGAAGAGCCACATTAGGGAACTTCAGCAGTACAACAGAACGTTGTACAGTAGGTAGTTTCCCCAGATTATGACATACAATTGGAGTAGTATCCCTCAATCCGATAGGGATATATTACCGATTTTTTTTATTTTTATTTTTAAAACAAAACAAGCTGTATTCCCACTGAATACAGACAGTAAGTGCTGTAGTCTGTACACCCCACAGTGCCTTACAGTTAGTCAGAAAGTGTTACGTATACAAAAAGCTGGAGTTTTTGGCTGTAGCAAGAATTCTGTTTACCTGGAATTTTCAGGCTAAGATCACATATGCTTCCAACTGTTGCTACAGAGGGAGCCCGTCTTGTGCGTGTTATACTCTCCTTCACTCTTCCTTCACCGCTTATTTTCACAGTGAACGGGCTACCTGTAAGGAGCATAGCAAATCCTTTCAAGTTGGGTAAACATTGGTTAACTGAACAGAGAAATCCTTGTTCGAATGGAAGCAGAGGCCTAACCAAGTCTGCTAATTTATACATTCGAAGCTTTAGGTATTTTAAGATGACGTTTTCAAAGACATGAACTTGGAGGCTAAAGGGCCCTTTCAACCAGAAGAAAGTCTAGATACCTAAATCCACAAATAAGTTTTAGATTGAAGTTTTCAGCATAGTTGATAAGTAGCAGGCAAGGTCATAAGATTCATACTACTAAGACACAGGATGTCTGCTCCTTATTTTTAAGTTTTTACTGGCAGCTACATTCTTTCAGTATACCAGTGTCGCTTTGTATGATGCCCTGTATAAGTTTCAGAGCTAGCCAACGGCTCTATTAGGATCCATACACAAGAGTCATTTGGGAAATCTAGGCCACTGCATTCAAGATTCAGGGGGAAAGCAGCAGTTTTACAAGATATAGCCCCTTACTAGGTAATACATTCATGTTTTCAACACGGAGCCACTTGCTGTACAGACATTTTAGTTCAATTTTTAAAAAAATAAATAAATTCTTTATTACTCATGTGCACTCAACTCTACAGTATAGTTTGCCCTGTTTTTCTGCCATGGGCAGCTTGCTTCAGTGTGGAGAGATGATCCTATCAATATATGCATCTGCATGAAGCAGTTGTTCAGGATAGTTTAAATCCAAGGATAGCATTGTCTTCTGTGCATGACAAATTGCCCTCAGCATATCAGTAAACAGGCAAGCATTAGAAACGTCATTTATATTTCCCCAAGTGTTACTTGGCTGGAAAGCCCTGATTTTTGACCGTATCTACCATCAACTGTCTTGGGCTCATTCCAAAGAGATAAGCAATTCAGTGCCGCAACCAGTAAAACTAAGTTACACACAGCCCCTTCTTACCTGGAACATGCTGATCTGCAAATTTAGTGGACACTATGTACACACCAGGTACCGTTGGAAAGTAGGACACTTTGCAAGTTCCATCTTCTAGGTCTTCTGTTTGAATATCTACTTTACTAGGTCCTTCAACAGCCAACGAGATCCCTCCATAGCCTAGAAAAGGTCAGAGTGACATGGTTTAGGCTGCTTGCCCACGTTAAGAGCAGGGACTAATGCAAGTGACCTAGCTGACACGAGTTACACTACTACCCCCTCCCCCCCATTATGGGCACAGGGATTTTTAGGATTATATTCCCTTTCCTCCATTAAATTCACCACCACAAGACAGCTGAATTTTGAGCTGTCTGACATTTAATGGGGAGGGAAAACACTAAAACCCCATTGCCTACGATTAGGGGTTTCACCCAGCCCCTTTCTTAACATGGGCAAGCAGATTGAAATTTGGTATTTTTCACAGCAATAAGAGCCAGTTTTTCAGCACATGGGCATATTGATTACATCCTTAAAGACCCTCTAGTCAAGCTATACTGCTGTTTTAACTATGTGTTAATTAATAAAGGGGGACCAGCTAAAATGAAATTTGTTCCATCTCTAAAGGAAAAATGAATAGTTTCAGGTACTACACATGCACAATTTGTGGTTTTAAAACCACTTTCCTGTTTTTGCAAGTGTTTCTCCTGTTGCCATGCAAGAGGCCCTTGAAACATTAGAATGATAATTTTTTTTTTTTTTTTTTTTTCTAACAGTAATTTTAACCCTAACAGTAGGGTTTTCAACTTGATTTTGCAGGACAAAATCTGCGTGTCTAGAACAGTATCAGCAATTTCAGTGCTCGACATGCAATACAAGGCATTCATTGGTTGTAGAAACTGACACCAATGGCTGAGGGACACAATACCATTGACCTAGTCAGGAACAGCTTCTCGGGAGTGGTTTCTACCAATTAAAGTCTCTATTCAAACAGTCTGAATTAAGATGCCTTGCATCTCCTCCCCACCCCAGGCAGCTATGGAGACCAGGGTTACAAAGTTGTTACATCATATTGTACGGACCTGCATCTCTTGTGTCTATAATAAAGTCACACATCTCAAATGTGCGCCCTTCTACCAAGCCACGCCCCGATACTCTGGCTCTGTTGGCATCTCCAATCTCAGACTGCACCACCACAATTGACACAGGGCTGTTTGGCACATGACTCCCATTCTTCATAATGCTGACCAGGTGCTCTCCTACTTCTCTTGGGATGAACGAGATCCCTACAGGGTAAATATCAGCAAGTACAGCAGTGAAGCAAACAGATTTGCAGGCATTCAAAGAGAAGACTTTACATAAAGCTGATTACTTATACAACGTACAGCTTTTTATGAATAGGCCTTTTAATTGCATGACGTTAGCAGTCACTAAGCAGCCAATATGGATCAGAGAGTAAATGGCTAGGATATGGACAACACAACAATGGATGTATCCCAACTCCAATCTGTTAGAGCCATAATAAAGTGTTAATTTAATTAATTTAAATATATGCCAGCTCCACCTGCTTACAAGCATCTCGGGGCAGCTAACATTCTAAAAACATAAATAAAAGCTATTTAAAATCAACATCAATTAAAAAACCCAATACCCAAACAGAGCCCCTCCCAAACCAACCCACCCCTCCCATCTCCCTCGGCAAAGGCCTGGAAGAACAGCCAGGTCTTACACGGTCTGTGGAACGAGGGGAGGTTGGCGGCCAGGTGGACCTCCAAATGGAAAGTTCCACAGCCGCGGTGCAGACACCAAGAACGCCCTCCTCATGGTCTACACCCGGGAAACCAAGGGGACCTCAAGGAGAGCGCCCCCTGGCCAACCGCAGAGGATGAGCCAAGAGCCAAGTTAAGTTTTTATTTTAAAAATTTATACCACGCCCCTCCTGCCAGGCAGCCTAGGGCAGCTAAGACAGTCAATAAAAAAAACAAAATATAAGAGCATTAAACATATTAATACAGAAATAAGATGGAGAACACAAAACCCAACCCCACTCTTCTCCCTCGCCAAACGCCTGACGGAACAGCCAGGTCTTACAATTCCTACGGAAGCCTGGGAGGTCTGGGGCCAGACAGGCCCCCACCGGGAGGAGTTCCAAAGGCGCGGTGTGATCACTGAGAACGCCCTGTTCTGCGTGGCCCCCTGGGGGACTTCCAACAGGGTGCCCCCAGATGACCGCAGGGGCTGGTCCAGAACCTGGGGAGTGAGGCGATCTCACAAATAGGCAGGGCCCAGGTTGTGTAAGGCTTTATAGCTTAGAACCAACACTTTGAATCGGGCCCAGAAGACTATTGGTAGCCAGTGCAGAGATCGTAGCACTGGTGTAATGTGCTCCTGGCGACCAAGCCCCATCAGGAGCCAGGCCGCCGCATTCTGCACCAGCTGCAGCTTCTGAGCTGTCATCATAGGTAGCTCAACGTAGAGCGCATTACACTAGTCTAACCAAAACGTGATAAAAGCATGGATAATCATGGCCAGATCCAGAGCCAAAGCCAACGGCCAAAGCCACTGCACCAGATGTAACTGGCGGAAGGCACTCCTCGCCACAACCTCCACCTGGAGATCCAAGCAGAGCTGCGCAGAGGAGCGCCCCCAGGTTCCGGACCTGGGAAGTCAGTGGAGGGCACACCCCCTCGACTGAGGGGATCGCCATCTTTATCGACCTACCCACTAACATCACCTCTGTCTTGTCAGGATTCACCCTCATCCCGTCCCCCACAGCTGCCAAACACCGAATCAGCCGGGCCTGGGTCGGTTGAAAGTAAGAGGTACAGTTGGGTGTCATTCGCATACTGATGACACCTCACCCCGTACCCCGTGATCACCTCGCCGAGCAGCTGCATGTACATGTTGAACAGGAGAGGGGACAGAGCAGAACCCTGCGGGACCCCACACGAGAGGTCTTGGTGAGATGAAAAATGATCACCGAGCACCACCAGCTGAGTTCTCCCAGTCAGGAATGAGCTGAACCATTAGAGAACAATCCACCCCCACACTGTCCTGCAGGCACATCACCAACATCTCATGGTCAACGGTATCAAATGCAGCCAACAGATCTAATAGGACCAAGAGGGTCGACCGACCCTTATCCCTTTCCTGGTACAGATCGACCAAAGCCACCAATGCTGACTCAGTGCCATGTCCTGGACAAAAGCCAGACTGTGAGGGATCCAGATAACCATTGTAGCTGAGATGCCCTTGGAGCTCCTGAGCGACTACCCGTTCAATAACCTTCCCTAAAATGGGAAGGCTGGAGACAGACCGATAGCGGGCAGGGGAATCCGCGTCAAGCGATGGTTTCTTGAGCAGAGGCTGTACCACCACCTCCTTAAGGTAGGCTGGCACTCTGCCCTCCTGCAGGGAGGTGCTGATCACCACAGCCAGCAACGGCCCTGTTGTCTCCCAGCAGGTCTTAATCAGCCAGGACGGGCACAGATCTAGCTCACAAGTAGTGGCTCAAACAGCCCCCAGCACCCTGACCACATCAGCAGGTGTCCAACTGAAACTGATCCTACAAAATCAGACAAGGCGGGGCTTCTGCCACCTCTACCTCCTCCACTGTATTAAGTGCGGCATCAAGGTCTTGGTGAATCCGAGCGATTTTCTCCGCAAAAGGTCACAGTGGGCGGAAGATGACTCCTCCAGGGTTGAGAGGCCGAACCGACCAGCCGCCGCACAACCTGGAACAGCTCCGCTGAACGGGATTTGGCGGATGCTATGAGTAGCAGCAAATAATTCCCTTTGCTGCCCGCATAGCCATGGCATAGGTATGTAAGCTAGCTCTAGGCTGCAATCTATCGGCTTCAGCCCGAGAAGAATGCCACTGTCGTTCCGTCGCCCCGCCTGCTTCAACATCCACAGCTCCTCAGAGAACCAAGGAAGTCTGCGGAGCCTTTGCCTGGGCAACGGATGCCTGGTCAGCAAAAAGTTCCATAGCTTGACAAGGTCATTGATACAACGGTCGTCTAGGTCAGAGGGGAACTCCCCCAGAGCACCGAGGAACTGCACTGAGTCCAACAGCCTCTGGGGGCGGACCATCCTAACCGGTTCTGCACCCTTCCGGGGGCAGACATGTGCTAGAAGAGTGGTCTGCAGGAGGTAATGGTCCAGCCATTACAAGGGCACAGTTGTAATCTCCTCTCAATACCTACCATGGGTCACACTGGATACCTCCTCACAGACCAACCCTCTTTAATAACCATAGCTACCGTCCCTAATAACCGTTCCTCCGGGCGTGGCTGGTGCTGCACAGAATACCCAACTGGAACAAGATCAGCCAGAATTGGCCCTGATTCATTGTCCAGCCTGGTCTCCGTGATACACGGGAGATTGGTGGCATGGTCCAGGATTACCTCTTAGACCGCTGTTGCCTTATTTGCCACCAATCTCGCATTTAACAGCACCAAAACCGGACTGAGGGCCCCTGACCGAGTTCCACCTGCTCATCTGCTGGGGGAGAGGAAAGCGGGACGTGCACTAAGCACCTATCCTGCTTCATTGCTCTTCAAGACCATACCTCCCCCGGCCCATCATGACCCCAATAGCCATGCCCCCACACCCCGGTTGCCCCTCCAGCCCCCCCTTCCCCAGCTGTCCTGTCCAGGGTGTGAGGGAGAAGCCTCCCCCCCCTCCCCACAACATATCCCGGTCAATGGGCAGGA
>QEPC01011258.1:5222856-5290633 GCA_003113815.1 Sphenodon punctatus | reverse complement strand
CAACCCCACCCACCCACCCATTCAGACTATGCCTCCCCATCTCACCAGGAAGCATAGTTGCCAAAAACAACAACTGCAAAAGGTAGAGAATAGTTTTAAGTAATGCAAGAGATGCCAGTCCATTTCACAGGGCAGTGACCCGTGACCTTTAACCTGCTCCAGAGTCTCTTGCATCTTGAATAGTTTGTGTCCCTTCTCCCATACTCCCCCATCCCCCAACTCCAAATGCATGGAGCTAATCCCTGAACACTATACTCCTGTTTCCTCCCTCCAAATACCCACTATTATATAGTTCCAGCAATGTACTCCTCACTAATTATGATTGTAAACCCTTGTGGTAGGGACTTGGTGCTGTACTGTCTAGGAAAGAAGCAATGGGAAAAGGGGAACATGGGTAGAGACAGGGATATGATCAAGTTGAGGAGTTGCAGGTGAATGTGCTTAGCATATTTACAAGGGCTAAGGGGATGTGATGATCTAGGACAGCATCGGTGAACAATCAGGGGCGTCCAAAAGTAGCTAGAGACAGCTCGACAGGAGAGGCTACAACCCTCTTTCCCAAGTGTCTCACCATTTTTTGCCAAGGCTTATCCTTTAGGATTCCCCACCTTCACACCAAGCTAAGCATGTGCATCTGTAACTTTGAGAGCGTCCCCTCATCTTCCCTAGATTTCAAGCCTCCCCCCTCAAGGCAAGGCCCTCTGATCACAACTTTGAGTGCCTAGTACACTGCTGGCACCATATACAATTACTTCTCACAGGAATCCAGAACTTACCAATGTGGTTATTGGGTAATCTTTTCAGAAGACAAGGCTCATCACGACCAGATGGAGCTTTAATACTGGCTGACAAGAGGCTGAGATCGGTCTCATTAATATCCAACAGGAAGTCAGCAGCAGAACCAAGCTTAACTTGGGAGCGTCTCCTACTATCATCTACAGAAAGCCAGGAGAAATTTCAGTTAGCGATACAGGTTTCTTAAAATTCTAATCGAGTGGCCTATTCTAACACCATTGTAAAATGACTTGGCCCAAACTTGGAAGGCAAGGCCACAGTATTGGCTTGACAAAGCCAATAGGACTGAATTCAGTTCAGCCTGGCCAGCTGGATTGAGGCTTTATTTCCACCTTGAAAAGCAATCTACTTCTTGCTCACCGTGCCTTCACGTATGCTGGCTCAGGGTAAAGAACTCTGCCCAGAGTAAGGCCAGTTTCCTCTCAGGCCAAATTACTGTCAAACATTCAAGATGCTACTGTTAAGTGTTGGAACCCAAGTCTTAAAGTCTGAAGTGCAAGTCTCAAAAACAGCCCCACTTTACAAAAAACTATTCGTCTACATAGTGGCCAACTGTAAACAAAGCAACTGGCTCTCTAGCCCACAGATTGCAGGCAATAATGCCCCATGTTATAAAACCCATTATATACTATGCAATTTTGCTACTTTAGCAAACTAACCCAGTAATTCACCATTTGCTTGTAAGCTTATACCTGTGATTTTAGCAGTGAATGGACTTCCTGGGATGTGCTTGTCATTGTATTTGACCAGAATGCTGTAATCTCCAGGCAATGTTGGCAGGTAAGTGACTGTGCAAGTGCCATCCTTGTTATCAATGCAGCTGATCTCAGCTTTTGAGGGTCCTTCAATAGCCAAATCCAATCCACCTGTTAAAAAGCATTTTCTGTTGTAGTGTCAAGTAGTTTACCAAGGCAGACTAACAGGGGCCTTAAGGTGAGGTTGCCATCTCATGTTTGGGACCACGTAGCTAAGATATCACCTTTTTACTGGATCAGCTTCTGTTGATGTGCTTCATGCTCAAAACAGAAGTTGGTCCAACAAACAGAAGATTGTGAATTTCCTTTCTTACAAGATCCTGCTCATTTGCATTCATAGACCCATGGGGAAGGTCCATGCAACAGCCAGTAGGAGGCAGCACTAAAGCTTGACTGAGCATGCCTGACATGGATCCGCCCCTCAATCCCCAGTCGTTCAAAAGCTGCAGCACAGAAAACTAGTAAAGTACAAAACTTACTCAGACAATCCTAAAGGCCACATTCTAATGAACGCAGTCTGCCAAGCCAATTATATTAACTAAGTCAGAAGGGTGGGTCGAATGACTAGCCAGGATCTTGCAAGAAAGAAAATTCACAAGGTAAAGACTCAATTTTCTCTTCTCTACAAGATCCTGGACAGTCATTCACGTTCATAGCACATGGGGATGTACCAAAGCAGCGTCCCTGAAACATACAGGAAGGGCCAGTCTGAAGACAACACAAGGAAACCAGTCCCCGAGTACCTAAACTACTGCTATATTCTTTGGACCATCCTACTGAAGGTAGCCTCCGCAGATTCAAAAGACAAATCCTACATTGCATGGCAATTCATGTAGGGAAACAAGTGGCTGCCCATCTCATTTCCTCATAAGGAGTCTTAGCACTGAAGTGGTGAGGTTGCACCACTTCTCATAGAATGAGCAAATCCCTAAGAGGCAGATCCCTAGCTCTGCAACTCTTGAAAGACAAGACGTGACTCACTGAGAGGTATATGACCTAAACGTCCTATCTCCTAAATTGCGAGACCAGAAAGTAACTAACAGGGCTGACTAACTTCCTAGCTCCGTATGCCCCTGAAGAAAGCTTTTGGACTTGCCTAACATCCAGGTGATGTCAAGTAGCTCTGTAGGGCTATTAGGACTAGGACCAGTCAAGGGAAGAGACCTTCCCTGTCCCCATAAACTCAAAGGTCACTTTAGGAATGAATGCCCCACCGAGATCTCACAAATCTACTCCTTTCTGAAACAAAGATAGAACCCACTGACAGTGTCTGCAAATCCAACTCATCGAGCAGATATCCCAAAAAGGAATGTAAAATTAACTGACCATAAGGAAAAAAAAACCTGAAGAGGTTCAAAAGGGGCAAGGTTAATGTCCCCAACACCATATTACTGAATACTTTGGATATAGGTCTGGTGGCTCCCTCAGAAAAGACCAGTGTCAAACTGCAGACGTATGATGGAGAACACCTCTGGGGAAAGGGAGCACTGCCCCAACTTTACCCGCTGACTGCTGAGTTCATCTGCAGTCGCATCAAGCAGCTCTCTTATGTGAACTGCTTTTACATAAGAAATCCCCCTTGGGTATGTACAAATGCACGAGTGAACTTTGTGGGCTAGAGTAGGTTTTGCTCCCAATTGTTCTTGGACTGGAGATGGGCCAGAAGAGTGGCCGCCAGCTCCAGTCAGAACTTGTGCATTCTGTCTACATAGGAACTAGTGAGGTTGCAGTTCATCTGCATACTCTCCCAGCTGCCTCGTCTGTCAACACCCGAGGACGCAGTGACCCTCCTGGAGATTGGCCTTTCTGCGGCCAAGCTCCAGCAACCAGCGACCCAAAAGGCGCGTGTCATAAGATCACTCGCCAGCAGAACACTACTACTACTACTACAACAACAACAACTTGGCCCAACAACAGCTAAGGATAAGCCTAAGGGTACTTCTACCACCTGGTGGCTCTTCAGTGGCCAGTAGGTCAGCCACTCTCCACTTTGTTCTTCTCTGTCTCTATTACCTATCCTCCCCACCATCATGCCTGCCCTAATCTTCTCCCCTCTTCCCCCCCATCTCTTCCTTCCTCTACTTTTTCCCCCTGCTCCTTCCTCCCTCCCAGCCCATCCACTTCTCTCCAACCTCCTCACACTTCTTCCTCCCCTTGGCTACATTCCCCTCCTGCTCCTCCCCCACCCTCACTCTCTCTCGCCGCCCCCTTTCTCCCAATCTTATCGCCATTCCCTGCCTTCCCCCTGATCAGCTCCCATTCTCCTGCTCCCTTTGGAACGGTTGCTCCTCTGTCAATAAAGTACCCTACATCCATGGTCTCTTCCTCTCACTCCCTCCAGCTCCTTGCCCTTACTGAAACTTGGATCTCCCCCTCTGACTGTCTCCCTCCATAACATTGCTAAGATTTGCCCTTTTCTCTCTGCCTTCTCTGCCAAAACCCTTGTTCATGCCCTGGTCATCTCTTGCCTCGATTACTGTAACCTTCTCACTGGCCTCCCGCACTCAGAAAAATATTCTGAACAACCTCGAGGGATTGGAGGTCTACCGCTGGAATAATTTCTGTGCCATAGGTCAATAAAGATTGAACTTTCACCTTATACACATTCAGTATAGATGAAGTGTTTATCCCTCTGGTTCATGCAACTAGTCGTTGAATACCTTTAGAAACGACCCTGGCTTTCGATGCAATTAGGGTTTTGTGTCGGCCATGATCCATTGTTCTTAACAAACCTCCTAATAAATAACAATCCCTTCTTTGTCTGGGAGAAAAGGACAATATCTGCATACATCAGGGATATTAGAGGTCTATCTTTAATCTTTGGTGAATAGGAGGCTGAAGATGAGAGTTCTCTAATAAAGTCACTTAGAGGATAACGAGCAGGGGGGCTAAGACACAGCCCTGTCTTACACCTCTCTGAATTCGTATGGGGATAGACAAAAGCCCATCCTTGCTCAGGTTTTACCTTTGCTCATTTATTTGCACACGGACAACTTTGCTAAGCCAATAAATGATCGTCAATACCCATTTGATGTAATTTACGCCATAACTTCAGTCTTGGGATAGAAGCAAAAGCTTTATGGAAGTCTATGAAGGCAAGGAAAAGCAACCATGCCCATATTTTAACATACTTGGTAATAACATGCGTAATAATATAACAGTTATCCATAGTGGAGGCATTCTTACGAAAGGCAAATTGCTCCTGCGGGATTAGATTCTGTCTTTGAGCCCATATATCAAGATGGTTAAGGAGCAATTTAGCATACACTTTCCCAATAATAGGGAGGAGGCTGATAGGGCGGTAGCAGCTAGAATCCCTCGCGTCTCCTTTAACGGTTGGGGCTATGATCGAAATATCCCCAATCAACAGGTATCCTCAGATTTATTTATCTGGGTGAAGTATTTGGCCAACAAAGGTGACCACCAACCCGGACAGGCCTGTAGGGCCTCGGACTATAAAGTCAGCACCGGGAGCCTTGTTGCTTTTGAAGGACCTTATTATGTCCTCAACCTGTGATGGTTCTATCTCTGGGTTAAAAGGAACTTGTCCCTGACGATTGCAATGACCTAACAAAATTGAGTGAAGCATCTTCATCCTCACCCTGCTGTAGCCCAAAAAGGGATTTAAAAAAAGGGGACCCAGACTCTCTCCTCTCTGTCTGGACTGACTACTAGAGGGGGGAGGGGACACCCTTCTCACTAGGGCCCCAAAGGACCTAGAGTCTCTCAAAAGGGCTGCCACTTGCAGCTTAGCCCAAATCCAGTTAATATGGGCTTGGTTTGTGCTCTTAACCAAGGCCTTATAAAAATGTCTGGTTTGTTGGAATTGAAGCTTGGCCTGCTCACTGCCTAGTTTTATCCAGGCCGCCCTTGCTCGAATAAGCTAACGTTTAGCTAATCTGCAATCTTGATCATACCAAGGATTTGTCGCTTAGCCTGGCGCATCTTACGAGAAAGATTGGTAATAGCAAGTCTTGATATTATGTGGGAGTAATGTACATCCATTAACTCTCTCATTCTCACTTGCTGACAGGATAATTTCACGTGACCACCACATCTCTACTACTTAATAGGACTAAAGTCCTAATAAAAAGAGTGTCATTCCAATACACATGACCCCTGCCTTGATTTAATACTATTCCTGTCGCCTGAAATTTTGTAGCATTACTCATAGTACAGCCACCTATATCTACTGTTAGAGCTAGATGGTCACTTTCCGGGCAGAGAATCAAGGTAAAATTCTCAAATCTATCCCACTGGGATATCAAGCAGACCATATAATCGATTATACTTTTCCCATTAGCATTAACAAAAGTAAAAACTCCAATCAGGGTCACCCCTTCTGGTTCCATTCAATACCATCAGTCCATTACCTAAAAGTAACTCAATCATAGCAACTCCAGCCTCATTGCTAGTTGGATCCTTAGAGTTCCTTGCTGGGAATGGACTTGTATCCTCTGGACCAACTTCTAAATCAAGATCCTGTGGTATCCCCATCCTGGCATTCCAGTCACCTGCTAAGATCCACAAAGCTAAAGAAAACTGATTGAACAAATGCTCAAGTTCATCACCAAAGGCCTGCCGTATGTCAGGCTTATAGTATTGTGAGGGGTGGGGTGGGGTGTAAACGTTAATCAGTAAGAGCTGCACATCTGAAGATAATTTCAGTCAAGCTATTTGCAGTTCTTGTCTAACGCATGGCTGTAATATCAAAGAAAATTCATATTTGTCTGAAGTTAATATAGCAAGGCCACCAGAAACGCAGCCTTTTATTTTCATTTTAATACCAGGGGAGGACTAAACCTGGAAGCCTTGAATATTAAGCTGATCACCGGGCTGTAGCCACATTTCTTGAAAAAAATTCAAATCATAATCCTGTATAAAAGCGAGCCATTCTGAATCCCAACACTTGGATTTATAGCCAGAGATGTTCCAGGACAGCACTTTCAAAAAGTCATCCCCACTTGCAGTAACTAAATGCATAGTAGGTGTTGGTCGCTCTTCAGCCAAAGATGTTAGAGCTGTTAGGTTACACCCTGGCCTCTTTGAATGCACGTGTATGGTCAGGTTCTGTACAAACCAAGCTAACTCATCGGTGTCTCTTAAAGGTCTACTCAGATGGAATATATTTCTCCTGGCACTAATGTTTTGTCATTCTGGAGATGTACACGGCTCTATTAATAATGACTAGAACTGAAACATGCGAGGTCTGAAATGACCATTGTAACTTCGCTGGCATCTGTTTGACATTGGTGGGTTTTCCCACTAATGTTTTCCCTGTTTCCAGGGACAGCCTCAGATGGATCAGTTGATAATTGGCTGCCATCCTGTAAATGGGAGGGGAAATTCTCCATCAAGTCCGGCACCATTAAATCCTGACTAGAAACTATTGACTGCACTAATTCTAAAGGAGGATTAACTACACTCACCTCATGATCAGCTAAGAAACGCAACGCTGTCACGGCACCTAAATCATGAATTGATTGATACAACGCAGCTTGAATTTCCGCACACTTGGGTTGATAATTCAGAGCAGTCTGCGATAGATTACTCCTTAAGAGATCCAATTTCTGAATTAAGATATCCTGATCAATAATTGAGAGGTTGTCAAATAGGGCTAAAGGAGGAAGAATCCCTACTCCTGATGTATCCTCTAAAAATACTTTTACCATGGCAGGGAAGGAATTGAACTCATAGCTCTTCTCAATTCTGTCATTCTGCACTGCTTCATGGTGTTGCTGATCCATGGGGAAACTAATCCATGTGATACCAGTCAGTTAATGGGGGAAGATAGATAATCCTAGTAAGGTTAGAGGCTATCAGAATCTTATCACCTGATGACTTAACTACAGAGTCATTCTTGGCAACTGTCAATGAGCCTAGAACTGTATTGTTGGGGGAAGATAAATACTTAAGTAAAGGGGGTGGTTTATATACAATAGCTTCACCGTTTTCGTTACTGCTAATGATCACTGGAAACACCCTTGGATTTCAAATATTTTCTGGCCTGAAACAATTTTCTCACTAAACACTAGTCAAAAGAGACTTTAAGGAATATTTTATTCCTACCGCTTCATAAACGCTGAACCCTCTGAACATCTATAAGGTCATCTCTTATTTTCAGAAGACATGACAAATTCCCAGACACATCCCTAATGTTATCCCAGCTTGGAAAAACACCAGTACTCAGTGGTCTGGCCTTAATCCATATAGCATTTTCACATACACGGCGAGACAATGAGAGGCTGCGAGTAGTGAGTGCCCTTAATTCAATCTTATTCCCCATAAAGGTCCTTTTTCCGGACCCACGCAGTTCTTTATCAGAACACACGGGGCAGATGATATATTGTCTTCCCTATTTTTATGCAGGGAATCAAGTTTTGTCAATTCCTGCAACTGAGCTCTTATACATAATAAGGAATCCCTCATATCAGATATACTACAGCTATGGTTTTAGCTATAAGGTGACACAGTCTTGAGTATCGTCTGTCGAGGCAGTGTCAGTTATTTGGAGGATCTTGCCTCCCCTCACTGCCTTCCACAAATGCCAAATGGTCACTTCCAGCCAAGTCCACCAACTGCCTTACTGGCCTTGTTGTTTTGGGGGGGGTAATCTCCCTCTCAATTCTCAGCACCCAAAGGCTGCTGGATCAAAGTAGGTTGTTGCTCACCCCTCACTTGAGGCTGCATTTTAGGCCATTTTGACTTAGACATTTCTAGAGGAACAGGGGAGACTGCTGACCCGTGTCTTTTCCATCGTAGGCAATCTGCAAAGCAAAGCTGAAACTATTCTGACAGCCCGGCGCGGCCCGCACCTAAAGCCACGCGCACAAGGACGCGCCCTTGTGCGTGCAGCCCTCAGCGTGTGCCCACAGCACAGCCATGGGCAGGTGGACTGATTTTAAAGGGGAACGGACTGCAGGTGAGCAATCAGTGCAGCGGTTACCAGTCAATTCTCAATGACAGCAAGTCCGTTTAAAGAACAGCTGCTCAAACACCCCCCCCTCACAGTTAGCTGCAAAAACAGTTCCTTTGCTGGCAGCGGCTCCTCCGGCATTCCCAGCGTCAGCAGCCCTCTTTCCAGCACAGCAAAATACAGGACAACAATGCTTGCTAATAGGATCACATCCCCTGCACTGATCTCCTGTTCAAATGTGCTCCCTGACCCAGCCGAACAGACCAGTGACTATGGTAGGAACAATCGTATCAGGATGGATAGTGGAGACTCCAATTCTAGCTCACCTTCTGTTATCTACCATCCTAGGTAGATCTTGATATGATCAGGTACCTTGTTCAGGAAAAGGTGTTCCTCAAAGAGCTATGATCAGAATTGTGACAAGTGGCTCTGGAGGACTCTGTGGGCCCATTTTAGTCTGAGATGTGGGTAGGTATAAACTAGGGGTGGGAATTCCAGTTCTCCCAAGAACCGGTATTGCCAGTATTTGGGTGTACCGGCTTAATCCGATATGTACCTGTACCAGCATACTGGATTGTTTACATTGCGGCCATTGAAGTCAATAGTCGCAATGTAAAAAATCCGGTAACGCAGCCAATGTTAAAAATCCAGTATGCTGATACTGGTAAATCTGGTACCAGGGAGATCCGATACCAGCCACTGCCTTGCCTGAAATAAGCTGGGATGAGGAGGGAGGCCTCCTTCAGGTCTATGGAATGCCACCCATTTCCCTTGGGTGATCACTCTTCAGAATGACTTCTGGGTCTCCATATTGAAGAGTTTTACCAGGGCAGATTTGCTTAATAGCCTTATCACCAGAAGCACCCTCCAATCTTTCAGGTTTAGAGTAGGAGTAGAATAAAGATCTACGGGATCTCATTTTCCAGGACCAGCTTTATGGTCCTGCCTGTCACTGTGGCAGGATACTTGTCTGCCTGTTGGGTGCTGTGAGTAACATTCTATGGAATAGTTCAGCCCCCATGCATTTGTGTCAACCGCTAACCACTTGTGGGCAAAGTTGAGTAGATGCCCTCCTATCCTCAGGCCTGGATTGGAGCTATGTTTGGAAGCCACATCCTGTCTGCGTTGTTACTATCCAGGATGACTAACATTCCCTATTTGCAAGGGAGAGGGGGCATCTAGGGAGGCCCCCTACTGTGCATGCTACTTTTTCCCCCTATACTTTTTAAAAAAATGAACAGTGCCTATTGGGACTTGCCCAAGTCCCCCTTTCAAAACCTTTTCTAGACCAACCGCAAAATTTTGGGGTCCTGAAGGGCTCTATAGATTAGCAAATTCTTGCCTGGGGAGTCGTCTTTCAGGGGCAAATCCCTGAGTATCTACACACTGCCCCAGTCTGCTGTAGTTCTCACACACTGGAGGTGGGGCATGTGGCACCGTCTGTTAGCAGGGACAACCCCAAGGAATTCCAGAATCTAGGATCCTGGCACTTGGGTCCTGTGCAATGTGCCTCCATTGAAATTGCAACCTGGTACAGTCTGAAGCCATAGAGGCTATATGTAGCCCTGCAGCTGTGGCTTCACAGACCCTGGGGAGGCTATTCTCTATCCCTCGGAGGGTGATCTGTGTGGTAAGGGACCCCTTTGGCAAACAGAATTTTGAGAGAGGGAGAGAGTCACTGCCACTCCGAGCAACCTCTAGATCGAGTTATCTAGGGGAAATGCTTGTCGGCCCTGAAGTTTTTGGGAGGTATAGTCCTTTTTAGAAAGTAAATAAATAAATAAAAAAACATGGGGTCCTCAGCAGCAATTCCACCTATCCAGTGGAAACCCACTAGAACAAAAAATAAATAGAGGAAATAACAGGTATTTATTACTCTAATGCACTGGAAATACTGTACATGTATTCTTTAAAGTCTAAAATTCACTACAGAGATAAAACCCTGGTTATATAAATACACGTTACAATATACTTCACTGTATGGTTGACAAATCCATATACACCATAAGCAAAGCTCAACCATTAATGTGTTATACAGATATTTAAAACAAAATCATCATAAGCCGCTCTGCTTGCTTATGATGCCTTGTTTTAAATATCTCCGGGGTGATATCACCAGTTGAGCTGTTCCTTCAGTCTGCTGTGTACTCTGACGGTGAGATGGGTGTTGTGGGCTATTTTTTCCTGATACGGTCGCAGAAAGTAGTGTCACGGTTGGGGGTGTAGCCTGGCCCACTCTACTGTTTCCAAACAGGATACCATGCTCCCCAGTACTTGAGCAAGGAACTTGAGCAAGGAACATGATGTGACAGGAGTGTCTGCATTTTGTCCGCTCTCTCTTGTGAGAGGAAGACCTGGTCGTATCTAATCGGACTCCCAGGTGAACAATTGACGTAGTCTACGACAGACAACTCTTCTCGGTTTATCAGGAACCCGTGAACTTCCAGACATTTGATGCAGATCGCTCAGGCCCCTCTCCCTGGATGGGGATCTCACCAGTATGTCGTTGAGGTACGCGTAGATGTGCATCCCCTGTGATCTCCAGTGTGCCACCAGCACCGCCAACACCTTCGTGAATATTCTCGGGAATGAAGATAGTCCAAAGGGTAGAGCCCTGAACTGGAGGTGCTGGTCGCCAATGGCAAACCTTAGATATCGTCGATAAGCCGGGTGGATGGGTATATGGAGATATGCCTCCTGGAGGTCGATTGAGACCAGAAAGTAACCTGGTTGCACAGCTGCTGTGATGGACTTCAGCATCTCCATTCTGAATTTTTGATACCTGACCCTCTTGTTGAGAGACTTGAGGTCGAGGATAACGTGTGTATCCCCTGACTTTTTTGGTACCATGAAGAATATGGAGTATACGGCCAAGTGCCTCTGATGGGATGGTACACTTTCTATTGCCTGAATATTCAGCAGGTGTTGGATTTCCCTGTGCGTCCTGTCCGATTTCATCTGGTCCCTTGAGGGGGGTGACAGGAGGAAGCGGTCTCTTGGTGGAAAGTCGAACTCTAGAGTGGCCCCTGGTCATCGTCTCCAACACCCACCGGTCTGAAGTCGTGTGTCACCCTGAAATGTTGTAGCCTTCCTCCGAATGCTGAGGCAGACTCCCGTCACACTGAGGGCTTGAACTGTTTCATGTTTGTGGGCTGCTGTCTCTTGGGCTGGAATTGGTCTCCACCCCTTCTGCCTCATTGCCATCGAGGTTTTCCAGGTCAAAAATCCCTCTTCCAGTCCCCTCTATGGTTTCTCGAAGGATTCCTGGGACGATAGGAAGACTTGCCACTGATCCCAGCAAAAGGAGCAGCCAACGCCTTCTTTTCCGGTTTGGTGATCAGGACACTGTCCATTGCCTCCCCGAATAACTTCTTGCCATGGAAGTTCGCCCTGGTTAGAACTGTCTTTGACGGTATGTCTACTCTCCACGGACATAGCCAGATGGACCTACATGCCACCATGTTGGTTGCCACTGCTCTGGCATTCAACTGGATAGCATCTAGGGTGGCATCTGCCGAGAAAGCCGCAGCTAGGGCCAGTTTTTTTAAGCTTCCAATTTCTTTTTCCTCATTTTGCGTGCCAGGTCGCTGGCCCATAGAAAGGGTGCCCTACTGAAGCTAGACGTGGCTTTATGTTGATGAGACCTCAAAGTTCTTCCTAAGGGCCACCTCTATCTTCCTATCTAAGGGGTCTTTGGGGAACCCATCCCCCTCTGATGGGAGGACAGCTGCCTTGGAGAGATCGGCCACCCGTGTCCACCTTAGGCAGCAGGAAAAGTTCCTCCTGTGCGGACGGGACCATGTAAAACTTGATGAACTTGTGCGGGCCCTTAAATCTGGCCGGGTGCTCCCATTCCCCTCTTATGGGGTCTATGTAAAACTTGGCCAGGGGGAGCTCTGAGGCAGATGAAAGCCCTCTTATTTTCTGTGGGAGCAGCCTGTGGTTCGACTGGTGGTGCTGGAAGAGAAATTGCTAGCTCTGCTGCTACCTTAGAGGTGGAACAGTTTACCAAGCTCCAGGCTAACAGCCTCTCCCCTGCCGGCTCCTCCCCCACCTCCCCTGACTCTGAGTTCAGGTCAGAGAGTTCTCCATCCTCCCTGGTTCTATAGGGGGGGGGGGGGGGCAGACCCTGGAAGAGGGGAGCTGCCTATCGCCGACCTCGCTCTGTTCCCCTTTGTCTGTTTAGCCCTTTTGGCTCGAGAGGATTTGGGTTTGGGTTGTTTTGCCCCCCCCCTTNGGGGGGGGGGGGGGGAAGAGAAGAGAAGCTGTGTCTAGCCAACCTCACTATTCCCCTTTGTCTGTTTAGCCTTTTTGGCGGCAGAGGGTTTGGGCTGTTTTGCCCCCTCCCCCAGCTTGCTTGGTGCCTGCGGGGTGAGGAGGAGAAAGAGGAGCTGTGCCTCCTTGGCCATTTGTGCCTGTTACCCTGGCCATATTGGTGACCTGGCACGGGCAGGGAGTCTGGGGATGAGGAAGAAGATCTGTTGTGGGAGCTCGATGGGGAGGCTGCTTCTCTCCCCCATTTCCTATGCTGGGAAGTCCCCTCTCGCCAAAACTGAGTGCTGCCATCTCTATCCCCATGGGATGGGGATCCCCTTACGCTCCGGCCCAGGGTCTCCTCCCCCCCGCCCCGGCTGAGGGAGGAGCTGCAGGAGAGTCGTCCCTGGTTAGGGACTCAAAGGGGGGCGGGGGTCAATCACTTGGTGGCCCAGCCACAGTAGGACCGCCTTGGGGACCTCCGCCTGCTGGCACAGTCTGATTACCACCTCTCCCCCCTTACCGGGCTCTCTCACCCCATGCTGTTGTCCCCCCTGGCCTTGGGGCTCCTCAGAGCGATATAGCAGCTCCGCAGCACTTGTCTCTGCTTTGTTGCTGCCCGGGGGAGGGTGAGCCCACATCCCAGTGGGAGTGATTCCCGGCTCGCACCGTCATGGTGGAGCACGGGAAACTGCCGGCCGTTAGTTCATGCTCTCCTAGGTGCGTGGAGTTCAGCCTCTGCTCTATGCCCCACGAGCCCTCTGGTCTGGGGAGGAGTGGCTCCTGGTGTGGCGGCTCCCCCCCTCTAAACAGGCCCGACAGGATTGGAGAGTTGGGGAGACATAGGGGAAGGACCCCTGGTCTCCTGCCAGCTGCTCAGCCCTGCCCCGGCAAGGTGGGATCTGGTGATAGGAGCAGACCCCAAGCTTATTAAAAGAAAAAGAAAAGGAAGAAAAGCCTAGGCCTGTGCCTCCAGAGTGGAAGCAGTTGATCCTGCTTCCTACCTCATGCAAGGCGGGAACAGAACTGGGCTTCGGGTGGGTTGTACCCCTCCCAGTGAATGAGGCTGTCAATCAAGTTGATCCTGCCTATCCAGTGGAAGGAGGAACACATCCTATCAGTCAAGACCATCTCTCCTGTGAAGGGGAGAACTTCTGTATGAGCACCCTGTAGCTGTACTGGGAGCGTGCACCAGCTCTGGGGTGGGGGAGCAGCTGTGCCAGTCACCTCACTTGCCAACACCACTGCCCAAGACAGCTCTGGCTACGGAGGTGTCCTTTATCCAAGGAGGAGAGCTCTATGTAGGGCCCTCACGCTGAGAGGACTGTGGGATCAGCCTCTTTCATGGACTTGAATCTCCCGTGTTGGTAGGCATCACTGTGCTCTTCCTCCTTGGGGTCATATCTGGTAGGAGCCCCAGCTCCTCTGTCCTGATCTCTCAGGGGGAAGAGACTGACTGTGGGCCAGTATGGCTCCAATGCTCCACGTTAGGTCCGACAGGCCTCTCCAAGGGGCCAGCCCAGTGTCCTGCTCCCACTCCCAGTCTGGAGAGACTAGTAAGAGGCTGCTGTTCTGTTTGCAGTGATTGCCTAGGTCGCACCTTATTTTCCTCGAGCAGAAAGGGGAGCTTGCTTTTGCTTTCGGTTAACTCCCTGCATTTGGACTGTGGCCAACCCGACTCATTTAGAGGCCATGCGATCAGCCATTATCTCTAATGCAAGTTGGGTACTGTTTGAGATTGCTCTTGGGGGGGCTGCCATGTGATTTCACTAGGGGGTAGCGCAAGGGGACCGTCTTCTCGTTCCAGTCTTCCCCCCCACCCCCGGAACGCATGGGCTTACTGGGAGTGTTTCTTTGCTGAAGTGCTTTTGTAGAACTTTCCTGCCCTGCAAGTTTCCTTGTTCCTGGGCTGGGCTGCAGCAGAAGGGAAAAGCGGCTAGGTACAGGCAGGCTGGTCCTGCCACATCCACTCAGACTCCTCCCACCCAGATCGTGTGGGAGCAGAGTTCGGCCACTGGAGCCCCACAGAGCTCCGAGGCTTGTGCGGTTAGTTTGTGGGGAAAATTTTCCCCTTCTTGCTTCTAGCTTTGGCTAGGCCCAAAGATGGCTCGAGCTGCTGCAAGCTGCTCCTACTTGGTCAGAAGCAGCAAACAAATTGGGGATTGAGGGGTGGCTCCATGCTGGGCATGCCCAGTCATAAGCTTTAGTGCTGCCTCCTACTGGCTGTGGCATGGACCGTCCCCATGCATGTATGAATGCGAATGACTGCTCAGGATTTTGTAAAGAAAGATGCATCTCTCCCCAAAGGGACGTTTTTATCCCTCAGTACTGCAGTTTGTATCAGAAGGTAATTTAATAGACGAGCAGCCATTTACTGTATCATCCAACTCCAATCTTACTGGGAAGGTACTGAAGGCACGCAGTCCTATCTGCTGTTCATGCTTCACGCAGATGCATCTTTCTCCAAAGGGGCATGTTTAAATGTTGATTCTATAATCCATTGGCTCACTTAATGGTCAGTAAGCAAATGCCAGTCTTAAAATAAATTTAAGTCAACTTTGACAAGAAACTTCAAGCCTGTGGTACAACAGTGTTTCTAATAGAACTAAAGTAATTTTTGCTGTTTTGCATGGAGTTTGGCATAAACAAGTTTGATGTCAGTATTTTGTCTTAACTTCCTATTAATCATAATCAAGTTCATCATGACTGATGCCAAGTTACTAAAACTAAACTTCAGTAAGATCACCAGAAGCTCATTGTTTTAAGAGTACAACTGGGGGGAAAATGAAAAAGAAAAAAGAAAAATCAAAAAGATCACACGTTTCTTGGAGGAGTGCAGAGTACAAACTTGGGTTACACATCACTTCTACCTACCATCTTAAAAAGGTCAGTTTCAAAATGCTTACCTTCTCCAGCATCTTCTGTGACAATGGTAAAGGTTGCTGGTTTATTTGCCACACCATAAATGAGACCAGGTCCATAAGCAGACACACGACCACTGTTTGGATAGTTAACATAGAACTGGAGTGGACTCTCTGTAGATAGAATAAGCCAGGTTTAAAGTATAAAAATCTAAACACACTGTCTTGTTTGAAAGAAGCCTCAAGCAGGACAGCAAAATGTAGACATGATTTTCTTCTAGTTTATCTAACAGTATGCCAAGATCCCAGCACTTTGTGGCATTCATATTAATTCCTTAGCCTCTAAGAATTACATGAATATTGAGTTCTCTACATCACTATTTAAGACAAGGACTATGGCTAACTGTCTTTCCAGCTCTGAAAGATCCTGCTCATTCTACTTTTGAGGCCAGTACGAGACGTTTGCAGGCCTGTCAAGGAATTTGGGGCACGGATGTATCCTAGTTGGAACTCCCTACTTCCCATTCTCTAGTTTGAGTTCACTATGCTCAGTATAGCTACACGTTTCTCTTTAAAGATGATTGTGCAGAGCTGCACGTTCTGTAATGGATCTACAGTGCTCCTTCTAAGAAATGGCAACAGTTCAAACAGCATGGAGGTCAGATTCTACACTTGTAGATCTCCCATATTAAAACCACAGTACTGTGCTGTACTTATATGACGTCAGCATAACAACTAGAGAATGAGCAAGTCAAATGAGATTAAGATTAGCTGGCAAGCAGGAAAGCAAGCTAGGCTTACTATATTAAAGGTCAAAGCAGTTTTAGGAAACCCATGTTTCTATTAGCTGCAATTAGAAAGAAAAACTGGTCTTGTGGTACAAAGGCTTCACTTCTACTCCTGGCTCTGTCATAGGATTTCCTGTAGGACCTTGGATAACTCAATATTGCTGCAGACTCAATTTTTCCCTATCATTAAAGCAGGGCTATTATGCAAGTAACAGTGGTTTTGTGGCACTGGATCTGTCTGGTCCTCGAGCAAACATTTAGTTCACTTAAGCTGCACACGTTCCATTTTCCAACCATCAGCAACACCAAGGGTCTGCTTAGCACGTTTTTACTACTGTGTATTCGTACACCATTTGAATGGATGCCTACACATTCACCCTTTCATCTATGCTGGCAGTAAAGACTTGTAAACTGTGTAACTATTTGCATACACATAAAAGGAATTGAGTGCAGCACAGCCAGTGTTGCAACTACTAGCTTGCAAGCTCAGAGGTGAAAAATGGAGATAGATTTACTCAACTCCCAGTTTTATGTCTTCCACAAAATGGAGTGCATCATAGTACATGCTGGTTATATTTTTATTATTCTAGTAATAAGATGGGAAATTGGAATTAACTTTATAGCTCAACCCATCCCACAGATTATAGTTCAGGGGAAAGCAGTTTTAGCAGTTAACATGTGCATAGTAAGAGCTCACCAAAAAGTAGTAAGTTTTGCTCTGAAGCAGACCTATAATCTTATAACCAAGTTTTTATCATAATGCAGAAAAGGCCACATCTATTTTAAGTCTAGCATGTGCCAAAAAGCCACAATGAATGTTCTGACTCCATTCTAGTTTCCCATATGTTGTTTAGTAATTTCTCAAGACACCAACAACTGCACTTGTCTGATAAGTGCAAACCACACAGCCTGAGTTGTAGTAGATACACATTACACTTTGTTCTGAAAGCCAGCTACAATGGGCTGGATGCATTCCAGGCTAATTTAAATGCCAAAAGCAAAACATTTCCACCATAACTATGCATCAGTAGCTAGTGAGGGACACTCACCTGGAATATGGTTACCCATGTATTTAATGTGCATTTCGTGCAGCCCAACCTCAACAGGAGCATATCTCACTGTTACAGTGCCATCCTTGTTATCCACGATATCTGGCATAGCAGTCTTTCCCGAGGGCATGTGAACTTCACCTAGGGAAGGGTTTAAAAGTCAGAACAATTGACGCTTCAGTGCTCAATACTACTCCCAATTAACTGGGCTCAAGTGGCAGCCAATGAAAGGCTAGCAAGATAAAACATTTCTGCTTGGGGTTACAGATGCTGTGTAGGTAGGTAGAAGTTTGTGTAGTCATCATGACTATTACAATATAAACAACAACGGAACAAAATACACTAGAAGCAATGCAAACAATATAAACATGTAAAATTTGGCCAACCCAGGACAGCACAGCCATGCTTGTCACAGCACTGAAATTCTATTTTCTGGCTTAATTCTTAAGAAAAGAGTTTTGCACGTTTCCGAGCAGCGGCAATACCAAAAGAAGCCACTGCTCGCATCACTACTGAATCAGTTGGGCTAAGAAATTCCCATAATAAAGAATTTGTACAGTCATCATGAGCAATGAGAGATGGAATACCCAAGTATTTGCTCCTCAAATCCACAAATGCAGGGCACCGGAAAAAATATGGAAAAGTGAGTCAGATTCACGAAGCTCAAAGAATACAATACCAGTTGTCCCTAGGCATTCCAGCCCTCTAGGATAGCCAACACATACATGTTGCATCTAAGCTTAGTGAACGCTAGTCTTGCATTTGCGTTTGACCAGACAAATAGATAACTCTAGCATTAAAAGGGTCTGGAGGAAAATAAGCAGGGGCAGTTCTCTGCTCTTTCAGAAGGGAACTCTCAGTCTGGAGTTCCTGGTCACCTAGTCTCTTGAGAATGAGACACAGCGCACCCTCAGGGCCCGCCCGCTTAAGAAAATCCTTAGAGAATCCCAGTTTGTGAACTTCCAGCTCAACTGCTGCTTCCCAAAGTTCAAAAGACCATGGGCAGATACTAAACTAAGAAGGGACCTGTCCCGGAGAGGATAAAGAGATCCTAATCCAGTATTTAAGCAGCGCTCGCTAGGCAGCCTAACCGTAGAACAAAGGGTTTCAGCCCTTAAAACTACCTGGGGGGTACCCTTAGGAACCCCTAGAATAGAACCAAGAAAACCATTTTGAACCACTTCTAGTTTATTCAGGTAGGAAATACCCCAAACTGGGAAGGCATAAAACCTGAGGGATTGTTTTGGCCTTAAATAAATGGAGGACTGGCAAAACCAGCTTGCCCTCATTACCAAAAGAAGCTGGTTATCGCAACGGTACGCCTGGTCTGGGATTTTTCCCAGGTGGAGGTTCCATCTGCCAGTGGAGGATAGAATCACTCCCACTCCTAAATACCTATATGATACTTGCTCAATTGGGCTGGTACCAATGGTCCAGCAATGGCTTTTATGGACCCTAGAGATGCCCATCATCACCACCTTTGTCTTGCTGAAATTGCTAAGGTCTTCTTGATGCAATAAGCCCCAAACTGGTTCATAGCTCTTCTCAGGCCTATCATCGTTTGGGAAATCAGTACCGTGTCGCATACAGGAGAGCTGGAATTCTCTGATGCCGACGACAGACGCATGAGTGTCACTAGACTTTAAAAATGATATCACATCGTTTAAGTATAGATTAAATAAGGCGGGAGCCAGGATACATTTCTGCCTGACTCCTGACATAACTTGAACTGGCTACGAGCATAGTTATACTGAATTTGCAGGGAACCACCACTATGCAGCTTCACCAGCAAACACAGCAGCTGTGGATCTAATGAGGATGTACTTAGTTTAACCCATAGCCGTTCCCTACACACGGAGTCAGAGACCATCGACAAAGCAAAGGTAAAGATTACTGCAACGAGCAACGTATTTGTTGAATATGGCAGTTAGAACAATCACATGATCTAAGGTTGACTTGCCCTTTTGGAACCCCGCCTGTTCGGGTTTCATTATGTTATTAGAATCTAGCCATTGTTGTAATTTAGTTAATAGAAATCTTGTGTACAGTTTCCCTATCATGGTCAACAGGCTAATGGGGTGGTAGTTCCCAGGATGCAATGGATCACCTTTTTTATATATTGGTATCACTATACTAGTATTCAGCCAAGAGCTGGGGATCTCTCCTGCCTCGTTGATGGCTGTAAAAAAAAAAAAAAAAAAGAGGGGCAAGTATTGCAGCCCACCAATTAGGGGCAAACAAAGTTATCCCCAGGAGCCTTCCCCACTTTGAGCTGAGAAATAAGGTCCAATATATCCTCAGTGGATACAGGTTGCCAAGCCTGAAAATGATCTTTCGGAAGGATCACGATGGTATGTCCAATAGGGGAATGCTTAGAGAAAAGGTCCTTGTAATAATTCTCCCAAACTTCTGAAGGAACAACCGAAAGCCCCAGGGGCTTACGGCCAACGTTAGCCTTGCAAATGAGCTCCCAACATTTCCAGGAGTCTCCACAGTTAGCTGCATTAAATAGGGCCCATTTCTTTTGTTGAAACTCGCGCTTCTTCACAGCCAGCAACTTCCAGTACTGGGACCTGTTGGTCTGGAATTGTTCTCAAAGAGCCCATGAGGGATTAGACCTCAAGGACCTAACAATTCTCCGGAGGCTAGTTCTCAAAGTATGACACTCCCCATCAAACCAAACAGATTGTGCCCCCGGAGAGTTGCCTGACCTCTGGTTTGCACCAAGGGGAAACTGCTGCTTTTAAGGAGTTAGTATACACCTGAGCACTCTACTCCTCAGTGCAACCTTTTACAGAAGCGCACGGGAGCATTTCAAATTAGTCTTATGAAAACCCGAATTGATACCAACTGGATCATGTTGTCAGACTGATACTAGTAAGTAGACATGCCCTTAAAGGTGGAAGACAAGCTTAAATGCAGTAGTCTACTCTATAGTACTCCAGCCATCATTATTCCAGTAGTCAATCCTTATGTATACGTTTTTATGTGGCATTCCCCCCCCCCTCCCCTGCCTCATCCCCCCCAAAGGGAAGGGTTAGGAGTTGTGTTTGGCAGCTGGGAGCAAGTCACATCAGTCCAAGGATGGTAGTGGGTGGGGAAGGATTGGCCAACAGGACGACAGCCATTGCTAGAGCTGCTTTGGATAGCCATTTATGAAGTGATCCAAGTTAGTCATGAACAATAGTCTCTCTGCAATGGTAACAATTGCAAGTACCATGGAACTAAGCATGATTGGTTTTATTTTCTTAGATTTCTAGGATGCCCCCTCCTGCCAATGCAGCTTGAGGGGCAGCTTACAACTTTTTGCCAAGGCAACTTCGAGACAGCTTTTTTAGGTTATTAAAATATTTACCACCACATTTACTGTTTTGCCACATGCTTCAGTGCAATGCGGAAATTAAAGCTAGGTTTGGAAAAGCACTGAACTGAGCAGTCCAACAAGCCAGCACTTACCAGTTATTTCTCACTTCCTTACAGCAAATGGAATGACCATATCAAAAGGCTTGAACCCCAGGCCGTTCATATCACCAACAGGAACGTAAGCTTCCTCCGTGACCTAGAAAAACAAAGAGCTGCCATTTTCTGGACTAATGGAAGACTTTCCCTTGCCTTTTAGTACCCAGACTAAATGTGCAAAACTGCAACGGTGATTAGCCATAGGACTATTTAGCAATCCATCTCAAACGTAAGGGGTGTTGATGGTGGCTTTAATGGGCATCTGTTTTAAGCAACGTTTCAGCAATACAAATGGAAGACAAAAGTAGCATATGCACAAGACCCCAGCGTGACTCCATCTGAAAGTTATAAAGTCTTTAGTTGCTTATGGCCTGGAAGAGAAAGTGATTTTAGAGAGTGTCAGAGCAATCCAAACGTAAAGCAAGAGAGATCTCTATTCTGAAAAGGTTGGTTCAAACCACCAAGTTTATCAAACTGCAGGATACTATTTGTTATTTCACTGGAAAAGCTTTGTTTTTAAGTTTAGTGCCAGGCTGAATTTGTTGCTTTGAGTTGGAAGCCATAAGTGCATCCCTACTCAGTTTCATGATTGTGTAGTGTTAGGAGTTTTGCTTGGAAAGTCCCTTTGTAACAGCAGCTAAGAGATTGCAGTGAAATTTGAACCCCATAAAGCAATCAACTGGAGAGCAACAAACAAGTGACCAGACAGACCAAGGATGGCAGCTTAAGCAGTCCCAAGAAGCAGGCCGTTTCTGAAATGGAACACTAAGGAAAACAAGTGTGTAAAAAATTGTGTACCAAGGGATGGAATCCAGGGGGACATGCTGCATTTAGCGGCTCCTGCGACAACACTGCAACTTCATCCGGGTCTTTAGCCTGGTTAGTGGCAAAGGTAGGTTAGTTTCATGTTAACTCCTGTAATGCTTGTTCAGAGTACACCAGCATTTAAATAGCAGGTTTCACACTTGTTCTTTTCACCATTAGCTTCCCTTCCAGTCTTTATGCTAGCAAGTTCCCCACCAGGAATGGGATGCTTCAGTAGAATGAAGCTACTGGTACTCAAATCTGCTTAAACACACATTCAAACACTGTTCACCCTCACCATTCTCTGAAGCATGGGAATCACCGGTGTCCTGCACAGAGGAAGTCATTTACTCAGCACCACCACCCATACAGCAAGGCTACATGAAAACAGAAACACTCAAGTAGCTCATGAGCCTGGTGTTGTGAATGCAGCCTCATGTGTTCTCCCAATGAATGCACCAAGAGAAATAGTTTCCATCACTTCTCCACTTCAAAAAACAAACAAACCTCAACACACCACTTCATGTCCCAAGAGACATAATGCGAGTTCTCCAGTTCTCTACTTGAAGCAATAGTAGAAATCCAGACCAACAGGCCACTACTTCTGTAGGCTGTTCACCTAGCATACTTCCTTTGCCAGTTCACACCCTGTCATTGAAGTGAAGCTGCTTGATGGGTACCACTACTCAAAAAGGTCTATTGTTAAAACCGCTAATTCATTGTTAATTCACTAAAAGCACACACTGGGTACCACGAAAGTTTGGCTGGCTCTGAAACTGCCACACTGACCAAGGCATTTCCTGTGGAGTGCTGCAAGTGGTTGTAGAAGGGATTTTTCTGGAAAAAGCTTCCATGGACTGTGGTACTGCAATTGTGCATATTAACCAGTCAAGATGCACTCAATTAGGTAAGGGCAGCATTGACATACCAACTCTTGAAAACTAAACTATGTAATTTTCTATTCTGCTTCACCATAACTCCCATGGTGGCAAGACCAATGGTGTATTTAGCCCACTATCCTGTGTCAGTTGCCAGCACCTGATACTTTAGAGCAAGTTGCCAGAAATAGGAGTAGGGAGTGAATGGCGGACAGATGGTTCCATTTATGTCCCAACAATCTAGTTTCATCCTCCAACCAGACTTTGCCAATAGCCATTAATGGACCACTGGTATCATGAGCCAGTTTGAATCTTGACAGAGGGGTCTCAGCATGATCTAAGCAAGCATCATTAATGCTATGTACTTGAGGTACCTTTAATTACTTTAGTAAAATAGGACTCAAGACACTGTCCATTTGAACTGGTGTTCTGTCAATAGAGCCGAGTGCTCTATGAGCTACGACAGCCTGCTCAAGACACTGTCAGGCAAGGCACTTTTGACAGTGCTTTAAGAACAGTCCAGTTAAGACTAGTGCTGAAACTCATACCTCAGTTTTCCCTGGAAAACTGGAGGAACTCCATTTGTTTTTCTGAGTTCTGAGGAATGGCCCCTTAAACTTTGGAACTCAAGACGTCCTCAGCCAAGCACAGGGAACTGGGCTGGAGGCCAGTGCCAGGCACCTGCTCCCCCTTTCCTGGCCCCTGTTAGCCAGGGAGAGAATAGACCAACAGGGGCCAAGAAAGGGGGAGGCAGGGGTGTGTAGTCACCTTCCGAAGGTGTTCCAGTGATGTGTGGCTTCCTCCATGACCAAGTAAGTTTGGGGGGAAAAAGCTGGGCATGCTCAGAACCACCATCTGGTCACAACCAAGAGCTGCTTCGCAGGATGGGGCGGTATAAAAATCTACGAAATAAATAAATAAAACCAAGATGGTGCCCACAGCATGCCAATGCTGCCAGCACCATCCTGGAAAGGTCTGAGCATGCTCACAAGGGGTCATTTGGCCCTTCTGAGCATGCGCAGTTTCTTTTTCCACCCCCAAACTTACCCAGTTCGGAGGAAGCCTCATGTCACTAGAGGCCCTCTGGAGGGCAAGTACTCTACCCCCTCAGCCCCTGCTAGGCCCCCACCCCTCTTCCCTAGATCACTCCCTCGCTGGTTCCCTCTAGCCTCCTTGGCATTTCCAAATATTCTCTGAGGGTCTGAGTTTCGATGTTTGAGGCCTCGCAAAAAGTTCTGAGTGATGGCCGAGGACTGTCCCAGTACTCGAAACCTTGGAAATCTTGTGAGTACCCTTAGCACCTATTTGGTGCAGCCCTAGTAAGACACTTGAGCTCTACTTCCCATGCCTTCTATATTTTGAGCCTTCAAACAAAGCCAGCTTACCATTACAGTGAAGGGGCTGTTGGGAATATCTACTCCTCCAAAGCGGACATAAATCACATAGGTTCCTGGTTTTGCAGCAGTGTAGAATATATCGTATGTTCCATCCTCATTTTCAATAACATCGGCTTCAGCTTCTGTGCCATCCGGCGTCAGGACAGTACAGGTCACTTTACCTTTCCCTGCAGATTTTGCATCTACTACAAAGCCAACTTCCTCACCAGTCTTCACAGTGGATGCAATTCCAGGACCTAGAAGCAATTTGAAATACAGAAAGCACTGAAAGGAGTTTGAACAAGCATTTCCTTGGCAGCTGATGCACAGAGTACACCAATATTTGAACAGCTAGTCAAGGTTTTCCTTCCTCACAAGCTTGCTAGGAAAATGCAAAAAGCTGCCTCTGAAAGACCAAATGACACCAATGTCTTTAAGAGCCAGCAGCTTGTGGTTACCCCTCAGGCTATGTTTAGTCCAAACCAGAGCCCAATGAAACTGAAAATTGGTTGCTTACAACATTCAGTAGTTGAGAAAGCCACTTTCTAGGTTTAAGCACAAAATCAGTGCTGGAGTTGCATTTGTGGAGCACTGAACCCAAGGAAACTCTACAATACATGTGTTGTTCCCGTAATAGGTTCTGGATAGTTTTGCATATGCCAAGGATTATGGGACAGGTTATGGATAGCTGCTTGTTAATCTACCACCACCACAGCTTATGGGCTTATCAGCCTGGCAGAAGGTCCCAAGGAACATCACTAGGGAGCAGCAGTTGGCAGCTAGAAGGAGCAGTGATGGAGAAAGGTCCTGGGAGTGAGCTTGCTGCTCTCTAGGACCTGCTACCACCATTCCCAATTTGACTCCTGCACAGAAGCAGGTCCTGGAGAGCACTGAACAGCAGAAGTTCGATAATGCTTCCTGGGAACCACTGCTGCCACGGCCATGATGTTCCCCAGGATAAGTGAGGAAACAGATGGTGCAGCTCTCTGCTGCTGCCATGCCTTCTCCTTGTTAGACCAGCTACATGCTATGCTTGCCTCACATGGGGTCCAGCCACAAGAGCTGACCTGAACTGATCCACACACCCCCTAGGGCAGACAAATGCAGCCGCCACCCTTTGAGTTGGCAAGGGGAGCAGGCGACACTGTCCAACCCCTCTGGCGAAACTGGGTGGGCAGGCCACTGCTGGCATTCTCACCATGCCCTGGGGTGGGCCGGGGCATTGGCCATATGCACCCAACCCTGACCCACCCACCATCCTGCCCCTAGCCATAATGTGGAGGTACGAGAATGGTGCCTGCTGCTCACTAGTACTAGTGGGCCTTAATGGAGGGCAGGGCAGCATAGTGACCCGACACACTGGTTTCATCTCTAACCCATTTGGCCAGCCTTACCTCACTTTGGGTAAGGTTACTATGTGCTGTATCCCCAGCCTTCTTTGGAGGAGGCAGCACGTAGCAGTCGGCTACCTGCCCCGTGGCAGAGCAGAGTGAACATCTGGCCGTTACCAGGCATGTGAGCCACTGCAGCACAGTCAACCGTGTTCAAGTTGGGGTAAGGCTGCCAAGTCATGTGGCTTCTTGACCCACATGGTGGGCTCAAATGGTCAAGAGTAGTTTGTGTGTTAGTGTTTCAGTTCTATATTTCTAGCTGAAGGCTTACATGAAAACATATCCTCTTATTTCAACAAGACTAGTTTCATTCAACTTCTCCGGATGTCCTACATGCACATGCAGAAATTCATTCGATCCCCACTTTGAACAAAAGGTTCCACTTTAGTGCGAACTCTGTGCCATACTACCAAGCTTCCGCAGTTCACTGTCTCACTTACAGTAATGCGGGCCAGCTGAAGAACTCTGGCTGAAGGGGTGAGGTGGCCACAAGCTTAAGCAAAAGAAAAATGATTCACCCTTCAATTGGTTTTTAAGCCAATTTTGGAATACCGATTGCACGAATTAATGCTTTTTTTTAAAAAAATAAAGAGAGCATGTATAATAAAATCACTAGTTCCTGGGCAGGTACCATGAAGGCTACTTAAAATATTTGGCTTCAGTTTTTAATTCTCATGGAGTTATGAGAGAAAGGAAGAACAGATTGCTGGCCATCTTTCATGCGTCAAGTAGAAGATGCAGCAAGTTTGTACTACTACAGGGAGAGGGATGTTGGCACATACCTGTGGCTAAACACTTGCTGGCATCACCGGCTGGTGATGCACGGATTCGGTAAGGAGAAGATGGGATCTCATCCCCACCATATTTAACACCAATTGAATAGCGGCCCGTCTTGTCTGGAATGTAGGTCACTGCGTAAGTACCATCGTTATTGTCATAGATGTCTGCTTTCTTTGGCCTACCTTCTTGGTCCTGAACGGTGCAAACAGACAAAGTCATCTACCATAAACTTACAGGTAGTTTGCCTTTCTGAAGTGTAGGTTGTTTAAACCCCCCTTTTGGAAATAAGGCCTGTGTTCTTCAGGTCAAAAATGAGATCTGGGACCTGAACTGGTCATGTAGAGACAAAATATACAATGTTGTCTACAGCTGGTTCTCTTGCTATCGCATGAATTCAATACCAGAAACAGTACTCCTAGTGAAGACAGATCAAATTGTGAGAGTCTTGGTTTACTTCCGGGAGTTCTCAAGTGCCAAAACCACCCCAAGGACTTCCCCCAGCAGTATTACCATTCAGGCTCTGTATTTCTTTCAGGGCATGGCAGTTCGGACAAAGCTTGCAAGTAGCCCTTAAAGGGAACCAAGTATTAAAAACATGTGCTTACTGTTATATCGACCGAGAGAAGTCCTACTCCTGCATCTTTAGCATCCACAGCGAACTCCAAAGGCAGACTTGCTGGTATTCCATAGGAGCTAAGCCCTGGCCCACTAGCTGTCACTTTGCTGGCATCATAGGTTGGAAGTACCTTTACCTTGAAAGGGCTGTTGAGGGAAAAAGCTGTAGCAGAGACTGAATTGAAAACAAACATCTTTTCAACTGACCCAGCAGCTGCAAGTATTTAGAGTATCAATTGTGTGCTAAACACCCATCATGAAATGGAAACTGGTCCCTGCCCCAAGGGACCAACAATCCAGGACAGACAATTGAGGGGCAATGCGTTCATGAAGTTAAAGTGCATGTGCTTAGCTGAATGATGGGACAGTAGAAGCATCAAGGAGCAATCTGTAGGGGTGAGGAGCTAGGGAAAGCCTAAGAGGTAGAGAGCAAAGCTAGCATGTTCAGGGAGGGAGTTGCATGCATAGGGGCAGCATGGGTGAACTGATAGTTTAAGGGAGGTGGCTCTGGGGTAGGCAAAATTGGTGGCAGAGTGAAATTTCCAAATGAGAATATATAGTGGGAAAGAGGGCAGAGCAGTTGCATTAGGGCCCACAATCAAAACTGCAGACAAGGCAGAGAACCTTAGCAGTGCTGCAGAGAAAGGAGTGAGTACACAGCATAGATCTTAAGGCACTTGCAGGGTCCCAGTTCAGGAAAGCAATATGCACATTTACTTCCCATCAGTGTTTTCTCTGAACTGAAGCAGAAATTCATATGAATTTAAAGCCAACCGAAGTAGTCAAGATTAGGCAGAGAACAAATTCCCTGCTTGCCAAGTCCCATTCTGGTTGATTTATAGCTTTAGTCTCTCCCTTGCTCAAGTTAAGCTCTAAAGGGCACAGGTATATTTGTTTTACAAGTTATGCACTTTTGGCAAGCTGCACTAAATCTGTGGTAATTTTTCAGTCTTCCATCAAATTTTCATGTCTTTGACACATGGTCTTAGCAGACTGCTCCTGCTTGAGCTAGTTAACTATGTCCTTTTAACCTCAAAGTTGTCTATTTCAACATGTCAGACCTTTAGTCACACTTACCTGCGAGGAATTTCTTCATCTGCATACTTGACAGAGACTGTATATGGGCCTTCTTGTTCAGGTGTGTACATTACCGTGTGAGTGCCGTCTCCATTGTCAACTACTTTTACAGGCTCTGCTAGTCCTAAAGTGGAGAATAGGACACATTAAGCACCACTGTTCCAACAATGGCCATTTCTATTGCAGAACAGCATTAGTAATTGTTGCTTCAAGCTTGAAAGCTGATTTAAAGCCTTGCAAGATAACTCTACATAGATAGATGGCCTATGTCAGAATATGGGCCAAACAGATAAGCTAGTTCATTCCCATCGTTCCATGTTTTGGGCTAGATAAGGCACTGCAATCATTGCAGTACTTTTGCTTTGATGACTAAATGGCAGCTACATCCCTACAGAGCAGAGCTGGAGAAATCTTGTCCTAGAGTCTAATTTGGGAGGTAATCAAAGCCGCACTGCCTAAAGAATAGAACAGAATTCTACATTGGTGTAGTAGCTTATACTACTGCACAACCTATTACTGGGTTCTGAACAAAATCAGTCCTACAGCTAGTTAGTAGGAATTTTAGTATCATGAACTGGAAGCGTCTATAGGCCAACTGAGGATTTAGAACAGGTTTTTAGCCAGGAGTTTACTGTTTAGTACAGCAGTAGTCCCAAAAGGTGTTGGGAGAACAAGATTATAGAAATTTAAGCAGCCAGTACATATTGTTTCATAAGATGCTCTATAGTTTTAGCTGCCAGTTTCAAACTAGCAATTTTGTGATTCAGCATGCAGATTACTAGTTAGATTTCAAATTTTAATGAGATTGTTAAAATGGTTACCTCTAAAGATTAGTCAAAGCAGTCAGGTTTAATAATGCCATGCACAGCAGTTTTATGAATGTTATGCAAATAGGTTAGCAGTTAATGAAATCAAACCTGTCTCATTAGGTTCACCCTTTGGGTCCCCTTTAAAGAATTCTGAAATTGCTTTCAGTGGACTGCGCCATGACTGGGAATCTGTCTCATCAGCTAGAATTAAAAAAACAGTTACACGTAGGGCTGTCATGCTTCTACAAGTTACATTGTATCCAAAGGGAGACACTGAAAAATAACTAACACCGGCTATCATTATATTGGCGACTCTAAAGCTGCGGGTTCCTATCCCCAAATGGGGTCAAAGGATTTGAGTCGCATCTGCAGCTTTGCCTAGGGTTCATGAGCGAGATGCTTAGACACTTGGAGGTTCAGAGAGTGCTCCCTGGGGGGGGAGGGAGGAGGAGGGAAGTGCTGCAGTAGCTAGGAAATGAGGAAGGTTTGACAGTACATTAGTATGTTAAATATTCCCATGACCCCACATGCAGTCACAAATTGGGGTCATGCAGGCTAATGTTTGAGAACCCCTGATGTACATTCTAGTACCAACCACCTCAAATTAAGCATGTCAAGACCAATGGTTAGAACCAGGCTGCTTGATGCATAATGTCTCACAGAAAAGCAGATTCTATATATGAAGGGAGTTTTTTGTTTGTTTTTAAAAAATGCTATTTTCTAGCCTTTGCAGCTGAAGTCTGAAGAATTTACAACTTCTGGAAATGGATCTAAATCTGCATACTGCTTCAAGGTACTGTCACCACTGTGTTGGCTCTAAAGCTAACCAACAGCTCTTTTAATGCTTTATGCTGGCTGTTCCACTGACCATTTTAGTGGTTTAAAATAGGAAAGGGTTACGATTACAGAGAACAATGAAATGGGGCTAAGATTAAATGGATTACAGCAACTCTAGTGGATGCTTTGCAGATTTAGAGACTGAAGGGAGGTGGGTGTCTATTCCCCATTTGTGTAAAAATAAAAAGGGGCCTCCTTTGTAACCTCTTTATAAATCACGGGGGAAAAGTTACTGCTGGGAAAGAGACATGCACTGTCAAAGTTACTTAGAAACGTTGAATGCATCCATGTAAGACTGTCCAACATTCTAAAGTGCTACTGTTTGCAATAGAGCTCTGCCAACCTCAAGGCTGCAATTAAGTCAAGTAGTTCATCAAATGTTGCCATTGCAACCCAGGAACTGACACTTGTGTTGGGGCAACAATAGAAGTGCCTAAGACAGCAAGGTATGGATTAATAGTCAGTCCTTACCTCTGGGTCCTGCAACCATCACTTCAAGTGGTGCTATTCCAGCCTTACTGGTATCTACAGTAAAAGATTGTGGGATTTTGGCTCTAATGGCTGTTCCTAAACCTGGACCTGCAACCTTCACCTTGCATGGGTCGATGACATCTTTTACAGGAACCTTAAATGGACTTCCTATAAGACAAAAAAAAAAAAAAACTTAGTTAGCTGTGCCAATGCAAGCTTTAAACTACTCGGGCATGTTTGATTTAACAATTTGCAGCACTGGAGCTTAGCCCTATTGACTTTAAAGTAAAGAAGTTGCACTACAGTTACTTCACTCCTCTGTAGTGTGTACTAGTGGTTTTTCAGGAGTACATATTTGTCTGCCTACTCCTGAACAACTTTGAATTAGGGTTTGGTACATATGAACAATTCAGAAGTTACTTAATACTTAAAGCCTTACTTCAAAAGTTAGGTCTTATTCCAATTGAACAGTTAAAGCAAGCATTAAAAAAAAAAGCTAGGCAACTGCGATTTAGTACCTCAGTGTACATTCTAGTTTGACAGACTACCCTTTTCCAGATTTACAACTGTTCAAGAGTCAGGTTTCAGATGGGTAAAGTCTTGTGCTCGCTTAATCAGGAGTTTTAAAAAACTGTAGGAGACTTGGACTTCTTGCAACTAATATGGTGCTACCATTGCTATTTAATTTAAGAACATACGTGCCATACTGAGTCAGACCAATGATCCATTGAGCCCAGCATCCTGTCTGACAGCAGCCAATCCCAGTCGCATGGGAGAAATACCAGAAGTCACAATGGACAATCAATCCCCTACTGATCACTCCCTGCGCCTCACAAATTTAGATACTACCCACTGGCTAGTTAAGGATGCTCAACATTTCAAAAAGCAAACTAAGTGGTGTTTAAGGAGGCCCTTTGAGCACTGAGGTTGAGAAAGATTTGGCAGCATGTTTCAACACGAGCACCATTAAATTTTACAGTAAGTCATTCATTGGGCAATGAGTTACTGAAGCTTTAATTATGGTTCCAATTGGCTGGTTTCGGCTAAGACCAAAAGTCTTAGGAAGTCTGCTGCCATTGGCAGTCAGCAAGCCAGCTGCAGCCACCACTATTTATTGCAGCAGAGAAAACGCCAACTTAAATTTGAGATATTCTTGTGCAGGGCATTTTAAAATACTTATGACCATATTTCTGTATGCCTTAGCATATCATGTATTTCTTTGGAACGTATAGTCCCAATACCCTCAAGTATTCAATGCAATAATTATCTGACCTGGTCTTGAGGTCCCCAGGCTTATTATCTTGGGAGGGTGGGACTTCAGTATCCATGCCAAGGTGGGATTGCAAGGGGCAGAGCAGGATTTCATGGCCGCCATGGCAACCATGGGCCTGTACCAGATGGTGAGGGGCCAGACATGAGCAGGGGCACACTCTGGACTTGGTTTTCTGCACGGACGTTGAGGTGGGGGTCCGATGATTGGGGGTGTAGTATGTTCCCTCTTGCCATGGTCGGACCATTATCTCCTGCAAACCTCCATCCTAGCGTGCCTACCTGACCACAGGGGTGCTAGACCTCTTCAGATGGTCCTCCCTAGGAGCTTTATGGAACCAGAGGAGTTCCAGAATGCTCTTGGGGGATATACCAGTTGACCTCAATGGCTGCTCCATTGATGACCTTGCAGCCTTGTGGAACACCTGGCAAGTTGAGGCCATCGATTGGGTGGCTCCTAGGCGTCCGCTCCCAGTGCGTGAGCTCCACAGATCCTTGTGGTTTATGGAGAACCTGGGATGTCTGAAGCATGAGGGGAGGCAGTTGGAGCACTAGTGGCATTGCACTCACGCCCAGGATGACTGGTTGTGGCACAGAATATTTTTGAAGTCATATGCCATGACGGTGAGGGCAGCAAAGCAGTGGTTCTTTGCTGCACTCATTGAGTCTGCTCAGTCACGTCCAATGGAGCTGTTGGTGAGAGGTCTGTCTGCTGGGTCCAACCTGTCTCCACCTGGAACTGGATTTGTCCACAGCCTGTTGTGACCTGTAGTTGAAGAACTTTAAATTGCTCGCATTGAGAACAACTTCTACTCTGCCACTTTAGAGGCAGAGGCAGTAACAGAACCCGAGGCTAGGAATGCCCTGTCTGGTCATACTTTATGGGATGATTGTCAATTGGTGAACCTACTGATGCACTGGGATCTGTTTGAGCCACAACTTGTGAACTAGATCCTTACCTGTCCTGGTTGGTAAAAATTACCAGGGAGACAGCAGGGCTGGTGGGGATTATCCATACCTCCCTTCATGAGGGGAGGGTGCCAGGTTGCCTGAAAAAGGCTGTGGTTTGTCCCCTTCTCAAAAAAAGGATCACTTGATGTTGATGCCCCGGCCAGCTACCGACGTGTAACCTTCCCTTTTTAGGAAAGGTTACTGAACTGGTAGTGGCTTGTCTGCTCCAGGCGCATTTGGACAGCATCCGCTTTGATCCCATGCAGTCTGGCTTTTGCCCGTGTTACAGCATGGTCAACGAAGGCCACAAGCACGGTCAACCTCTTCGTTGAGTTGAACAAGGGGCATATGACCCTGTTAGTCCTACTAGATCTATCGGTGGCCTTTGACACTGTTAACCATGAGTTGCTGGTGACTTGTCTGCAGGACCTTGTGGGAGTGGATGGAACAGTTGTACATTGGTTCCATTCCTATCTCTCACACAGATCCAGCGGGTGGTGCTAGGGGGCTGTACTTTGTCCCCTTGTGGCCTCGCATGTGGAGTCCTGCAGGGTTCAATTCTGTCCTCTTGTTTAAAGTGTATATGAAGCTGCTGGGGGTGGTGGTGGCGTCATGTGCAGCTGGAGGGGTCTGCAGTCATCAATATGTGGACACCCAGCTGTCATTTTCATCCAACTCTGGCCCCGCTGTCTTGGTGCCTGGCTGCTGTGGAGGATTGGATGAGGTCAAGCCGACTGAAACAATTCCGATGACAGGTGATGTTAAGCCAAGTACATGCACCTGGAACCTTGCGTCTTCATGAATGTTACACTGTCTCTCTCTATTCCCCTTCCTTAGTCCCCCGTGTCTCAGATTGGGCAAGGGCAGTGTTTATTCCATTACTTTGTAATGCACCAGGTACATTGGTGGTGCTATATAAATGCTTCCTAATAATAAATAATAATGTTGTTAGTTGGGAGGACTAGTGATTTGGGTGAGGCGGTCTTCCCAATTATTGGGATGTCCATCCTCCTTTGGTTCCATCTATGCGGAGCCTATGGGTGCTCCTGAACTCGCAGCTATGCCTGGATTCTCAGGTGTTGGCTGTGGCCAGGGGTGCCTTTTGCCAATTACATCTGGTGAAGAGGCTCTGTCCATGTGTCTCAGACTCCGATCTCGCTACTATCATCCATGGGTTCGTCACCTTGAGGCTAGACTATTGCAATGCGCTCTACGTGGGGCTGCCCATGACAACACAGTTTGGAAGCTGCAGCTAGTGCAGAATGCAATGGCCTGTCTCCTTACTGGGACGGGCCGCAGGGAGCATGTAACACCTGGGCTGGGAGCACTACACTGGCTGCCTATTGTCTTCCAGGCCCAATTCAAGGTGCTGGTATTGACTTTTAAAGTCCTTCACAGTCTAGGCCCTGCTTATCTGAGTGATGGCCTCACCCCTGGGCCCCTGCAGTCTGGAGGTGCCCTCCTGAAGTCCTGCATTACAGATGGGTTTGGATGGATAGGGCATTCTTAGCAGCCACACCATTGCTTTGGAACTCCCTTCCGATAGAGATTCATCTCAGCCCAAATCTTCTTGCCTTTTGATGAAGTTGTAAGACCTGGCTTTTCCACCAGGTGTTTAGCAGGAAGGGATGGGATGGGTATGCCAGGGTAAATTTGAGGGGGGGGATATTTTGCCCATGCATGACTAAAAGTTAATTTTTATAGTTAGCGCTATTATGAATTTTGTGAACCACCCCGAGTCTCTTGTAGCAAGAAGGGCAGGGTAAAAATATACAAATAAATAAAACTTGAACTTAAACATTTAACGTAGCAATCATGTATTGCAAAACATGAAAACTTAGGTAAGAGTTCCCAAAGAGACTTTCCATGTACAAATGAAAGACTAATCAGAAGCCCAGCTTTAGCAGAATCAATGTCCTCTCCCTCCTTCTCCAAGCTAGCCAGATGGTTTCCCCTCTGACGCAGTCATGCCCATACCCTCCCTGGCATGGCATACCTCAGCGGAACATCATTGCTGCCACCAAGGCTAAAACTCATTCTTGTTATTTTCTTGTTTTGACGAGAATTTCATTTTTTGTTTTGTTCTGGGAGAAATTGAGAATAAATTAGTACTTAGTGTGGGGCTGCTGGCATCTGGTCCCGTGGCTACTCCCCCCCCCCCCCCCCTGCCCTGCTGCTGGGACCCAATGGGGAGGGGAGAAAGGCAGCCTGTTCCCAGCTGTGTATGCCACTCTAATAAATCCCCCTGAAAACAGGGACCGATATCAGGGACACAAACCCGACTGGTCCGTTTCCAGGGGGTTCAATTAAAATGTCAGTTACAGCTGGGAACAGGCTGCCCTGCTCCCTTCCTCACTCAGATAATTAACTGCTGAATCCCAGTTAAGCTCTGCAGAGTGCAGCAAGGCAGGGAGGCAGCAAGCAGCAAACAGCCACCAGACTGGAGGCCAGCAGCCTGGGGGTGGGGTGTGTTAAATCAGCAAGGCTTTTTAAAAAATTCTCATTTCAGCCCTAGCTGCTGTACTGTTGCCCCCATCTCCTCCTTCAGTATCTGGTCTGGCCCACCTCTGCTTGAATCTCTCTGGCTGCTCCCTGCCACCTTGCAAAAATGGTTACCTTCCATGGATTGATAAGTGGTCCCATTACTATTCTGCTGCGTAGTGGTCCATAGCTTCACATTAAGCAGTTTAAATGCCTGGCATTTGATCAGCCATATCCTAAAACATGAGGTTCATGTATATATTCAGCCCAAGGCTCTGTAAAACCATTTAGCCTATTCTGCATGATGTAGTCACAATATCTGGACAATGCAAGTCTGAGTAGGTTAGCATTAGTTTTCAGCTTCCATGTGTATTCAAAGTCTTCCTTTCATTAGGAAAGGTTATCAAATAGTGCAGAAATGCAGGTTTCAGAAGCCAAGTGTCACTGGGCAGTTAACCAAGACAGAGGCTTACTATATAGACTAACTTCAAGCTACAATGCTTTATTTCTTGCGAGGATGATGAAAGAACCAAAACATTTGAAGGACTTGCAGACAGCAACTGGAAGTGTCTGGGCTACATGCCATAATTCACTGGAACCAGAGAAGTTGGCTAAGCATTTATTGGAGAAAGGCACTTTTATATTGCAAGCTGCCTCTAAGCAGGGTTCTTAGCTGTGACCCATTTTGCATTTCACATCAGAACATACAGAAGGGGAAAAACAACCCACCTCCAAGAGGCAGCCAGGCAAACATCCAGTTTGGTATCGCGGAGTGGCTGTACACTGGTATAGTGTGCTCTCACACTTGAGTACACAGCTGCTCAGGTCTTCACCAATGCATTCAGCACCACACTGAGAACCAGAGTTAAATCAAGCAGAGAGTCTAGCTAAAAATCAATGCAAACATTGCCAGGAGAATGCCCAACAGTCAGTCTCTCTGTATTTAACCAAATCATTGTGTAATGGAAGAGAGACTATGAAGTGTAAACTGGTCTTCACTAGATCACTTCTGGAACCTTACTTAGGAGCCACTGAAAATGAAGCCCGTTAAAAACTTACTGTTGCTGGGTAAAGCAAGCAATACCTGGCTATTTTAGCTAACCGAACACCATTTTTCAAACACTTCTGTGGTTATATATTGCAAGCTTCTGTAGAGTGCCTATTGTTTACCAGATATTTATACTGTGTCACCTTATTCTAATCCTTCCCATGTCATTGATATTTTGCACATTCCAGTTCTGCTTTAGGTTCTCCCAGCCAGTTCAATTTTGAACTGCTGCAGGAGTCCACTGCAGCAGGAACAGAAACAAGCCAGGTGCACCAGGACATTAGTCTTAAGGGATTTAAAACAGCTTTAAAAGTTGCAGACAAATGGACAGACAAGATGCACTACTTTATTTTTTGCAGCATGAAGACATTTATTCCTAGAACTCATGCTGCTCTTGAGTTTCTAGCTTTTAGTATTTTTAAAAAAATTTCTAAGTACTCTTATTTCATATTTAGTTAAGAAACTTGTCCAATATTCTCAATAGCAGCATAATACAGAGTACCCAGTTTGCAGCATGAAAATTGCATGCTAATGGGAAAAAACTTCCTGGAGGTAGGTTCATCTTTACATATAGGTGCTTAAAATGATAGGAGCTGAAAGCTCAAGTGACAAGAGTACTACAAGACATTCATTCAACCAGAATGGATTTACACTTTTTCAGCCTCTCATTCTCTTTTAGGACTCCTATTGGAATCTTACCAGGTATGTGTTCTCCTCCATAGGTGATATTGACATCATAGTCGCCTGGAGTATAAGGTATATATTCTGCACTGCAGCTGCCATCTTTGTTATCTTTACAGCCTATCTTTGATTCCGATGGTCCCTCCACTGTTATGCCAAGTCCACAAATTCCTGCTCCCCTGCAAAAGCAAAGTCCTATGTTTTTATACTGGTTGCTATACCTTGTTCAAGACTCTACAACTCAATTGCCTATCACACTCCCATGTAGTAATGACTACAGCCTTTTCATAGTGCTGCATTTTGTGCAATGCATGTCTGCACCAGTTGTGTATTAGCTAGCTACTTGTGAAGTGCTTTAGGATGCAAAAGTATTGCCAACCTCTTCTCTTTGGGTTAAAGAAAAAGATTCAGCTTGCAGAATGGATGTTTATTTACACAATCAAGGGCCCTATCTGACCCAGCTTGGACTGGGAAAACAGCAGGTGGAAGAAATTCTACTTTGGGTGTGGCACTTAGTCAACTGGGAAGACCCATCAGAAAAGCTACAGGCTGAAGCAGGGCCAGAGTCTAAAGCAAAACATACTAGGTGCCAAGAACGAAATACTTTTCTTTTGTTACAGCCTGTTGGATTCAGATTTATATTCAGAAGCTGTGCCCATCTAGTCAGACATTCAGGGGCATAGCTGGCGTGGAATGGGCCCCTGGCCAAGTCAAGATGGGCCCCCCTCTTTGTGCCCCACCAGTGGGCCTGGGGGCACTGCTATCAAACGCACAAGACACCCAAAATGCAGCTAGCCTATTAAGCACATAATGGCATGTAAAGAGACATAACCAGTTCAGTTGTGCCCCCATAATAAATTCATGCTGCCCCCACCCCATAACCAGTTCATTTGCACCCCCAGGGCAGCATGAGTTGATTATATGGGGGGCAAAAATGAACTGGTTATGGGGGGTGGGTTTAAAGACTGTATTCCTGTTAGCAGTAACTTCATTAAGAATGGTTAGTGAAATAGCAATGTGTCAGAACCATATTTGCAGATTTTCCAAGACAGAATAGATCTTGCTTTACATCTTAAATTCCTACCTACAATGCAGTGCCTGTAGTGAGTAGGGGTGCATGTGGCGGCCTAGCACGCATCCCCACTCACACACCCCGCTCATCCCCATGCACAGAGCAACCAGGGAAAACGCCGGTTGCTCCATGGGCGCAGATGAGTCGGGGGGTGAGTGGGGATGCATGTGCGGCCATGTGCATGCCCTGCCCATGCACCCGCCGCCCGGTGGAACCATGTAAAAGGGTCTCTGAAAAGCCACCTAAGAGGAGGAGAAAGTTGCAGCCTTGTAAACAAAGTTCTTAGAGATCTCTCCTAACATTCTCACAACACCCAGCCTTCCAGCACCACATGGAATTTTCTTTTGTTCCTAGAAAGAGTTGGAAGGAACTGTCATTAGGGGGGAGGGGAGTGCGTGCTCTTTATACTAGAGGAGCTCAAGACCATCACGTGGTCTATTTGAATAGGGTGAGCATGCACAGCCCAGTTGTGAGAAAGTTAAGAGCTCTCTCGAAGAACCCTCTTTACAAGGCAACAGCCTTCTGATCACTCACACGGGGAATTTATCTCCGTCTGATTGGTGTTCCGCTGCTGCTGCAGCACTACTAGCATGCAGATGAGGACCCTGGGACCCCCAGGATGTGGGGATGCCCTGCACTCAGACCTCCTCCAGCCCACGTGCAGGGCTGCCCTCACAGGACCAGGCAGCGGCCCTCGGCTTTATGCCGGGTTCGCTCAATGAACGTTACGCCCTGCAGACATTGATTTTATATTCCATTATTTAAGGTTCAGACAGGAAGTGACCTTTCTGTAGCCTCACACTGGGGAAGGAGCAGGTTAAGCAACAGAAAGCAGTTTTTGCCCACAGCTCTAGTGCGCGTGTGCTCAGCTCACGATTTTTGCACTTTGCCTTAGCAACCTTTCCTGCCTTGGCTCTATAAAGGCACAGACTGGGAACAGCTTAGCCGTATAGATTTGACGGACATCCACATCTTCCGTTCCTCAGCCCCGACCTAGGGAAGGCTTGGCTGCAGAAGTTAAGGATATAAAGGAGCTGTGTAACAGTCAGACCAATGGTTCATCTTAGGCCAGTATTGTCACAAACTGACACGACAGCAAGGTTTCAATTCCGGCTCTCTGGGGTCTCTGGCAGAGGCTTCACCCAGGTGCACTACCGGAGACCCTCCAGGATCCCTAGCAGAAGCCTCAACCAGGCATACTACCAGAGATGCTGGGGACTGAGCTTCGGACCGTCTACATGCAAAGCATTCGCTGCGCCACCGCCCACTCTGTTTATGCACACTTATTGCAGGGTGTCTAACCACCAAGCTTTACTCATCTGCATTAGCTGAACCAACAGAAGCTGAACAGCTAGTATAGTTACTATTGTACTGGCTTACATTACAATATACTCTTGTTGAACATTAAGCGAGTGAGGGGTCTTATTTTAAATTGAGACTAACCCTCGACAGGGAAGTTAATAGATATCCACCATGGTTCCATCATCTCAAATGGTAAACCGGTTAGGCACTTCTGTCCCATCCCTGTGATGTTGCCTGAATAGGGGAGCCACACAGCTGCAACAGCTTTAAGTTTGCAGCAAGACAGGCAAGGCCTCAAAAGTCTTGGTAGGCCAAGGGAAGGAGTCCAAGGCAGCTACATGGGAGAGCTTTTGACTATGATCTGTAATTAATTTCATAACGTAATGGTAGCATCATGCCTAGTGCCAAACCAGGAAGGGAAGTAGTCAACACTGAATTTAGTAGCATACATTTGTAGTCTGCACACCACTGACTGGCATTACCTCCCACCTCAAAAGTGCCCTAACAAGATCAATGTGACCCTATTACCTGGTGACAACAGTAAATGCGTTTGACTTATTTGTGAAAGCTTCTTTAAGTCCAGCTCCTTGGGCCTGTACACGTGAGGGATGGCATCCTTCAGTGACATCCACTTTGAAAGGACTATTTGGAACAGGCACATCATCGTAAGTTACTTCAACTGCATGGGGACCTGTTAGAAGGGAAAGCCCGTCATTGTCTGCCTACTTCACCAACACCTTTACAGTAACCACCCAAGACCGTGAAAGTTGTGTTTGTTTACAGGCAAGTTAATTTTATCCTTCACTTAAGTTTAGCTTCTTTCTATACGTTAGGCTTTAAATTCTATGTTTTTAATATAGTGTTTTCTGCAGAAACCAATCTTCAGTTTAATGTGACTGTCTAGGTCGGGGGGGGGGAACCTTCTGTCCCAGGGGCCACTCTGAAAATTAGAACATGCTTTGAGGGTTGCGTAGAAGTTATGACAGATGCAAGCTCAAGAACAGGGCACAGATCATGGATGTGTGTCACAATCTGCTTCCTTACTGTAAGTTCAGTTTCAGTGCTTGAGGGAAGCAATGGGATCCAGGAACTGAAAAGGGACCACATAAAAAGACTAGTTGCTGTCTACATTTGGCTCCTGGGCCTGAGGTTCTCCATGCCTGGTCCAGGATATAGAAACTTAAACGTGCCAGGAATGGTTTAATCCCACCCCTTTTCCCCACAGTACAAGCTAGCAGTTTACCTTTTTCATATGGGGTGAACTCTACTGCATATGTTCCATCAGCATTGTCTTTGATAAGACAGTCTGTGGAAGCTCCAGAGGGATTTAGGATGTGAGCTTTGATATGGTCTCCTCCAGTCTGCGTCAAGGGACGGGCATCTACAGTGAAGTCAGTGGTAGCTTCACGGAAAACATCTGCAAAACAAATATTGATATAATTCAGGTAGGCCATGGCCATCTGTTATGTTGGACAAGCCATCTCCTTGGAGACAAATTATGAATGTCTGGTGGTGGTCTAGCAGTGCACTTCTTTGCAAGACCACCAGTTATAACACAGTAAATATCACCTATAGCCGTCCCATTTCTTCCTTGAATTAGGCTGTAGAGAACAGCCAAATGAGAAGTTTAACACACAAAGTAATACAACTCTCTACCTTTCCCTTCTACTCCTGGTCCATATACTTGGACTTTGCTGGTGTCCACAGCAGGCTCAACTTTGACACACGCAGGGAACTTTGGCACTGGCTCTCCTCCGTATTTCATCGTGATGGTATACATTCCAGCAGTGAGTGGGACATATGTAACTGCATAAGTGCCATCTTTGTTATCTTGAACTCTGACTTCAGCTTTAGAACCCAAATCGGATACAGCTTCCGTACTCAGTTCCCCAGGTCCAGCTTCCGAACAATCAACGTTTAGCAGTCCTGCTTCACCCACTTTACCATATTCTAATCCTGGGCCTGTGGCAACTACTTTAGAAGCATCAAATGGCATTTCAATGTCTGCTTTAAATGGGGAACCAGGAATGTGAACTTCTTCAAACAGAATATTCACAAGATATTCTCCAGGTTTAGTAGGCAGGTAGGAGACTGAACATGTTCCATCGCCATTATCGGAGCATTCAATTTTGGCTTCACATGGTCCTTCCACTGTCAAGCCTAGACCTCCAGTTCCTGCTCCTTTGGTATCTATTGTGAATTCAGCTGGTTTTCCAACAAGTCCTCCTTGAAGGCCTGGACCATGGGCTTTCACCTGGGAAGTATTCAGTTAAAATGTTAAAATTACATGTAATTTGAGTTTCCATAGAGGGGTAGAGCTGAAACAGTTTCCTTATTTGGTACTTGCATTTTGGGGTACTGTTTTGAGTATCTGGAAGTTGCAACCAAACACCATTTGAGTACTCAAAATATCCTGAAAGGTCCTGAAACCTGGCAAAGGATTAGCATTTTGTCATGCCATTTGTTGGTATTTTGGGTACCCAAAGTATCAGGCTCCATTTGGGTACTGGAAATTAGGCGGGTATACCTGTTTTTTTCAGTACTTATTTCAGCTCTAGTCATTTGGTCTGGTTACAGTTTATTAATCCCAAAGACTCAAATATGTATACTGGACAGTAGTAGATAATGCTTGGACAGTTCTATTACACAAGAGCACAATGCCTAGAGGTAGCCTAGTTTCAGACTGCTAAAGTGTGACCTTTCATTCTTCTCTACCCATTTAAAAAAATCGGGCATCAAGATAGAAGCTATATTTCTGCACAACTGTTAACCAACCACTGCAGCATATTAAGCCAATTTGAATAATAGATAATGACAAGTGGGAGCCATTTTAGTTTTTAATTACACGGTTTAGAGTTCAAGTTCACTTTGAAATTTTCAGAGGGTTTCTTGCAGGGCCAGCCTTACCGCAGGGCACTAGGCCCTACTTCTATGGGCTGTTCAGTGGCCCATTTTTCACCAGGCAGATTACCCCATCCTGGTAAGGCCCCAAAGACAGCCACCTCTAGGTCCCCATGGAGAGTGCCCCTAAATGGCCAGGGCAATCAAGGAGGGGCAGTGGGTGGCCCCACATTTTTTCTTCATGCTGGACCTTGCAAGTTTATGGCCAGTCTGGTTTCTGGGAAGGAATTGCATTCAAGTTTACCCTACAATCTCAAGTGAAGGCCACACCTAGGAGCTCTATTTATGCTACAAAAGCAGAATTAAGTTTCAGATGCTGAAATCTAAAGCATTCTGCACCAGGAGAGCATTAGCTATGAACTTACCTTGGAAGGATCAGGAGGTAGAGTGGCTTCCACAGTGTAAGGGCTTCCTATGACTGGAATACCATCATAACTCACATCAACCATGTAAAGTCCTTCTTCTCTGGGAATATACTTTGCGGCACTGCAGTCCTTGCCTACTACTGGCTCCACCAGACATGGTACAGCTTTCCTTGAAGGACTAGAAATGCTCACAGCCAGTTTACCTTGTCCACCAGCACCTTGTGTGTCGATTATGAATTCTTGATCCTTTCCTACTTCCACTCCTTTAAAAAGAGAATTTTAGATTACTACTAGTTCTTACCAAGGCATAAGACAAGTAGAGTCATGAATACCCTCTCACCCTATGCAATGTTTAGAGGACCAGGGGTTCCATTACCAGTCAACATGCTTCCACAACCAAGCATATACTTTGCAATTTGACACCACACAGGGTGTGGCAGAACTCCTCTGTTTGCAAAGGAAACATGGAAAAAAGTCAGCTATCATGGAAGCTTGCAGTAGTTTGCCTGAACACAAGATACTGTACACACTTGAAGCCCAAGTCTATTACAGCCAGCCTTTCCTTTAAAAGGAGATGTGTTGTGCCAATTAAATCTATATTTCATTTATTATAATGTATACCCAGCCCAACCCTGAAAGCACAGGGCAGTCTACAGAAGTAGACAGAAGAAATGATTAAGAAACAATGAAATATTGAGGTTCAGCCTGCAGGGCTGCTGCAGAACAGTAGAGAAACTTATCAGTTTGAGCTACAGGCATCTGTATTCAAATGCATGGTGAGTGGCAAATCAGCACCAAGAAAACCAATGTGGTGATGAGTGGAGGGTTTAGTGGCCCAGAGATAGCAAGGCGATATTGCAAACACTCACTGGAGCTTAATGAGACCCCTTTTCGTCATTTGTCGAGATCAGCATCCTCCTACAACATTGGCATGCTCAAGTCTAGAATTGAATCAAGTTACTTCCAAGACATCCCAAACCCCAAGGATTACTGGCTTTGACCATGGGAACCAGGTTTGGAATCTATAGTAACCCATCCTATTCTGTGAAAGGTGCAGCTGTGGTTGGCAGCTATGGGGTAATGCAGTGCACACCGATTCCTGGATAGGGGTCCATGTACCTACTTTCACAGGGAATCCCTTGCTTCAAGTAATGTCAAGTGATTTAATGAAACACTATCAAGACATCTGTGGCCATGAAGGAAATCCTACTGAATATTTACTATCCTTCACTGAAGTGGTTACACTAACCCCGTTAGCTTACACTGCAAGCCCAGTTGCTTCTGTATATGCAGACGAAACCGACCTTTAAAAAAATGTTTGCATTGTAGCTGCAACGTTCACTATTCACAGAATAGTATTTGCAGACCATTGCATTCTACCTTTCATTCTACTTGCAGAAAGCTACTGAATGCCTGTCCCATCTTGTCCATGTAGATTGCAAGCAGAGCCTTGCTAGTGTCAGGTTTCAACAGAACCTAGCACAATCACCCCCATAGCTCAACAGAGTCATAAGTGTTACTGTAACAGTAGTCTTTTCTAAACAGCTTGCATTAAACAGATGTACTTACTGTTTTCTAGTCCATTGACTTTAATTTTGCTCAGATCAAGTGGAGCAGCAACTCCCACAGTGAAAGGACTTCTGGGGATAGGATCAGACCCATAGCTTACCAAGACTTTCATGCTACCCTGTCGAGGGGTTAACATTGAGTTAGTGGTGTTAGAACCAGTTCCCAAGTAATGGAACACATGGATAAAATGCACAATATTCATGTATCTGTGTAAAAGCAAACGACTACTTGTGACATTAGGAGAGGCCTGCATACTTGCTTAAGCACTAATCCTGTGTCCTGCTGCCCCCTTGCCCCTTAAAGCACTGAACCTTCTCCCTCCCTCCTGTCTAGCAGGAATTTGTTGCTCAAGTGCACCACTGAAGAAAGCAGTTCCAGTGGACTGGCAAAAGTTTGGGCCAAGTTGTCCTCAGCCTGAAAGTTTGGTCATTACAGCTGAAAGTGTGCTGTGGAAAATGGGATACCCAGGGCAGCAGTACTGAGACAGAGAATGCCAAGGCCAGATTGGTAGAGGGGTTATACTACACATCTGAAATACCCATTTTCAGTTCTACAGATATTCATGCTTCTGGGCACGCTTTGGTTGATATGCCAGGCAGTCCTGGGGAGTTGTAGTCCAAGGTGCAGCTCCTTTTATTCTCTACCAGCTTATATTTCAGCTCCTCACTGTTTACTTTTCATTCTTGGCTGGTTCAGCTCCCAAGTGAGATAGTCATGGAACCTATTCCCTAGCTTGTGTTTTTTTTAAAAGAAGTCATGATTTCCCTTGGGGTGTTGCTACAGCTACCAGAAATAGGCACTGGAATAAATGCAGCTTTTTTATTGCAGATGCCATCTCTTAGGAACCCAACTGCGTATTAACATAAGAAGTCATGGTTTATACTATTGGAGGGCTGAACACAGATGGTTGAAGACATGACATTGCTATGAGCCAGAAGTTTAAATTTAAATAGAAGCTAAGTCAATCAGTGCTTCAGGGATCTTTCCCACTCCTCCCTCAAGGGTGGACAATTGCTCCCCTCTCTCCACAGTATGATCTACAAGTAATTTGTGGCCACCTTTTGTCCTGCAATTCCTTGTTGTAGATTGAGCTGTACCCATCAGTACCCCTCTACACCTACAGCTGCCTTTTTTTTTTCAGATTGCCAGGCAAATGTCCAATAGCTCTCACCAACGCTTTAGTAGATGAATAATATTAATTCCTCTAGGGCCTCTAGTCTTGCTGTGTTCCCTACAGAGGAAGTGGCTACTGCTAGGTTCAGAATTCTTTTCTATTTTTTTTGTTTAGAAGTCAAACTATGTACATACAACCAGGGCCGGCCCAAGGGTTTCAGGGGCCATGTGCCAAGCCTTGTTGTGGGGCCCCAAAGGCTGGCCAGCACTCGCTAGAATTTGTGGGGGGGTGTTCAGGGGATAAAGGGCGGCTGGTTACTTACCTGCAACTTGACTGTCAGCTCAGTTCCGCAGTGTATAACTGGCCAGGGATTCCCAGGAAGTTTATGCCCCGCCTCCTCCATGAAGACTGATTCGGAGACACCCGGTGGGGAAATTTGTGGGGGGTGTTCAGGGGATAAAGGGCGGCTGGTTACTTACCTGCAACTTGACTGTCAGCTCAGTTCCGCAGCGTATAACTGGCCAGGGATTCCCAGGAAGTTTATGCCCCGGCCCCCCCCCCCCATGAGGACTGATTCGGAGACACCCGGTGGGGGGGAAAAACGAAAACCAGCAGCATCTGTCAGTCTCTAGCCCGCGGTGGCGCAGGGCCCCTCCCCCCGATGGTGCCATGTGCCTGGGCACTGGTGGCACATGCCTCGGGCTGGCCCTGCATACAACTCTGTGGGGCAATTTGAGTGCAATCCTTTGCATAAGTGTTTGAGAATTTGTTTTTCACAGGGCTGGGAACTGTTTAATGTTTGATAAATTGCATTAGTCAACCATATTTACCATTTGTCAGTTTCTCTCCCACTGTTTGCTTACACAGCCCCGCATAAAGGTTTAACTGTTCCTTCTCCCCTCCCATTGCCGTGTTAGCTTGAGGTACAGATGTACATGCACCGTGTTGTACAAGCTAAACATTTCTCAAGCATTACACCACCCACTATAAGTTTAATGTGACAGAAGGCTGGCAGATTGCCATCTTGAACCTTCCTGTATTACTCTGCTTCCTTTAGCTAGCTGTAAGTCCAAGGATCAGAGTATGGCGATAATCCAGACCTGTAGTTACATCAGTCACCATTATAGCGCACCTTGATAGAGTTCAAAGCTCTACCTGATCTGCTTGTAGCTTAAGACAAGACCATACTTGCTAGCTCACTTTAGTAACTGCTAGAAGGTCTTGCATTGGGCCAGCTATAACCAACAATTTAGGATCATCCCTGTAAAGCAGATAGCTGCCTGCTAATTTTAATACTGTCGGTAAGTGCTGAACACTCATCTTTTGGGGGGAAAAAAGTTACATGTCACAAGTTTTCCTTCAACTAGTGTCCACTAACAGAACAGATTCTGCATCAGGGTTTTTTTGTTTTGTTTTTAAACTCCTAGCCTAAACTGAAGCAGGACAAGTCGAAGACTTGAAAATATTTATGCAAGACAAGGTTAGGACCAATATTATTTACCTAGTGCTATTCATACCACGGTCATGTGCTGAAGTGACTCTGGAAATTCACTGCACCAAGAGAAAAAAAAAGTTGGGACGTGGCAGATTCCTAGTGTCCCATGAATGTGCTAGATTGATAAAGTTCAGGATTAACTTTCTCATTAGCACTAACCTGCTGTACTGGAGTATATTTAACTGTGTGGGAATAATCATAGTTGTCAATAATGTCCAAGTCTTGGACAGCATCTTCTGACACAGGTCCACTGAACTGAACATCCAGAGGTGCTTTCCCAGCACCCTTTGTGAACACCGTGAAATGGGTTGGTTTGCCATTTTCTACACCTTGAGAGGAGAAAAGGAAGTTCAACGCATGTATATTCTGCCTACTGAGTACCTGGTGCATTTGAATGTCAAGTCTAACATTCCACCAAACCAGAACACCCTCAGTTAAAAGTAGAGTGAATGCAAGTACGCCACCCTTGATCCCTCACATTTGCATTCTGATATATGGTGTTCTCACTGAAACCTTGATGGGTAATTTTACTGTAGTTATATAGCCAGCAGCTACCCTGCATGTCCTCCGAAACATGGAGCTTTGATGAGTTTCCCCTCACCTGTTTTACTCAGTCCAGGTCCTTCAGCTTTCACCTTGCTAGCATCATGAGAGGGTTCTACTTTTACTCTGAAAGGACTGGCAGGAATCTCCTTCAAAGACATAACACACAACTTTAATAAAAAGCAGAGCTTTTAAGTTCGACTTCTGGCTGAATGTAAGTTTTCTAGTACTTCTATCACCCCAAGATCCAAAATGACAAACCTCTCCGGCAAACAGCACTTTGATAGTGTAACGTCCAGCAGCAGGCGGCATATATTTTACTGTAACAGTATCATTAGCATTGGGTATGATGTCAAATGCTATGTCTTCTTCCTCTTCACTTATCACACGAGCATCACACTTAATGCCCACACTGACATCACCTAGAATGAGGAAAGTCATTTGTCAAGATACTTAGTAAGCGCTTATTTTTTAGTTATAAAAGTTACATCTTGATAAGTAGTTCTGGAAAAGTTGTGATCATTTCTCAAGTACTTATATGAAACCCCACACACATTTGTTAACACATGCAACTGTATTTTTAAATCAAGATGAGCATTTTGCCTATGCAAACATTTACAGATCCCCATTTGAAGCAGATTCAAGCTCATTGCTAAAAAGTTCAAAGTCTGTTAATGTTATTTATTATTATTTATTATAAGCATTTATATAGCGCCAACAATGTACCTGGCGCTTCACAAAAGACACAGTCCCTGCCCGAGAGCTCACAATCTAAAGACAAGGGGGAGGAGAGACAGGGAAGGAGGAACAAAGGGAGAGACAAGGTATGCAACATTCATGAGGATGCGAGAACTCGGGTACATGTTCTTGGCTTGGTTACAGTAAATTGGGAGTTTACAGATAACAGGTGGGGGATAATCCTGGGTGGGGATGATTAGCAGGAGTTAGTTAGGGCTGAGCAGAAGAGGTGGGTTTTGAGGAGGGACTTGAAGGTGTGGAGGGTGGGGGCAAGGCGGACGAGGGCAGGGAGGGAGTTCCAGGCATGCAGGGAAGCAAGGGAGAAGGGACGAAAGCGGTTGGGGAGCAGGGGAGATGTAGGAGGGTGAGGGAGGGTACGGAAGAGGAGCAGAGTGCTCGAACAGGGGTTCGGAGGAAGATCAGGTTAGAGAGGTGGGGGGGAGCGAGGTTGTGAAGGGCTTTGTAGGTGAAGACAAGGAGCTTGTACAGAATACGCTCAGGAAGAGGGAGCCAGTGGAGAGCGCAGAGAGGCTGCGCATGGTCAAAGCGACGGGCTAGGTGGATGATCCTGGCAGCAGTTTTGAGCAGAGATGAGGTAAGAAAGGTGAGAGTGGGGAAGGCCAGCAAGGAGGAGGTTACAATAGTCGAGGCGTGAGGTGACTAGGGCATGAAAGAGTTTTGGCAGAGGAGACAGACTGAACAGGGTAGATCTTACCAATGTTGTGGAGGGAGAAGCGGCAGGATTTGGCAACAGAATCAAGGTAGGGTTTGAAGGTAAGGTGTGAGTTGAAGAGGAGGCCCAAGCTACGGGCGTGGGAGATAGGGAGGATGGAGACCCTGTCAATTGCCATTGACAGGAAAGAGAGAGAGGAAGGATAGTGGGAGAGGGGAGATAAGTTCTGTTTTTGCCATGTTCAGTTTGAGTTGGCGTTGAGACATCCAGGCAGAGGTATCAGAGAGAGTTGGTGAGATGAGCTTGAACAGAGGGGGGGAGAGAGTTGAGTGTCAGTGTTTAGATGGTATTGGAAACCATGGGAGGCAATGAGTTTGCCTAGGGATAGGGTGTAGCTAGAGAAGAGGGCCAAGGACAGAGCCTTGGGGAACTCTGACCAAGAGCAGGGAGGAGGGGGAGGAGTTAGGAAGAGATACATTGAGGGAGTGGTCAGAAAGGTAGAACCACCAGTCGAGGACAGAGTCCCGGAATGCAAGGGAGTGAAGCGATTCAAGCAGGTCAACAGTGTCGAAGGCAGCAGAAATCAAGGACGACAAGAGTAGAGTAAAGGCTGGTGGATTTAGCCACAAGAAGATCATTGGTGATCTTAGCCAGAGAGGTTTCAGTGTCATGAAGGGGGCAGAAGCCAGATTGGAGGGGGTCAAGGGAGGAGTTGGCGGAGAGCAGGTCGAGGCAACGGGAGTAGACAACCTATTCAAGGGAGGAGCAAGACATGATGGTATTTAGAGGGTTCAGAGGGATCCAGAGTGGGCCTTTGGAGGATGGGGGAGACAGTGGCGTGTTTAAAGGCAGAGGGGAAGGAGCTGGTAGAGGGAGAGGTTGAGGATGTGCAAGAGGGGAGGGGCGATGGTGGAAGCAATGGAGGTCAGGAGGTGGGAAGGAATGGGGTCTGGGAGCAAGGGATTGGAGGAGGAGAGCAGGGAGGAGATTTCCTCAAGGGAGGCGGGAGAGGAGGGAGTAGTAGGGGGGAGAGGACTTGGAAGTGATTTCCAGGCAGATCTTGTCAATTTTAGAGGTGAAAAAAGAGCAAGATCTTGAGCGGAGAGAGAAGAGGGGGGAGGAGGAGGAGGATAGGGGGGTTGAGAAGAGAGTCAAAAGGTGGAAAAGGGGCAGCGAGGATCCCGGGAGCAGGACTATGTGGGAGGCATAATACTGCTGTCTAGCAAGGAAGATAGCAGAATTGAATGATGAGGGGCAGAATTTGAAGTGGAGGAAGTCAGCATGGTCGTGGGATTTTCACTAGAGTCATTCAGCAGCCCAGGTGCAGGAGTGGAGATGGCAAATGGTGGGGGTGAGCCAAGGGCAAGGGTTATGGGAGCAAGCTGGGCAGGAGGAGAGGGGGGCAAGATACTTGTTATCTTGTGCCTTTACCTTCACCTGCCTCTGTACAGTCCACTGTGAAATGAGTGGGCTCATTGGCTTTTAGACCAGTTCTCTCCACACCAGGTCCAATCACTTTCACTTTCTGGGGATGACTGCCTTGTCCGATCAGGACCTAGTAGGGTGTACATGAGCTCAGTTATCCCACCACACCTTACATCAACATCTCCAATACATTAACACAACAGCCTGTGGTCAGATACAACTTGGTTTAACTAGGCTCACAGGCTCTAGCTAGAACAAGGGTGTTGGAATTTCCCCAAGTCTGCATTGTGCTCAATGCCTTTTACACAAACTAGCTTAAGTCCCATTTATTCAAGCAAGCCTGAGCAAAGTTTGGCTCTAGAACTTCCAAGATGAAGGAAGCTTTCACTGCTTACCCTATAAGGGCTATTGGGTACATTAGCTCCTCCCCAGACGACAGCAATGGTATGTTTGATAGGTTTCGTTGGCATGTAAGAGCAAGCATAGGTTCCATCCAGCTTGCTTTTTGTTTGGATATCAATAAAATTTCCTTCTCCATCCTAGAGGAAGTGAACATTGAGAATTAGGCACACCAAGTTTGCTTGTATACAAGATCATTGTGGTGCTTTATCAAATTATCTGCTTCTCTCAAAAAACTGCTATTCCAAGCAAGTCTTAAAATGAGCTTTGTCCTCAGCTTTGATATGCTTGTATGTATTAAAGTACTGCAACATTGGCTCACAAAGCCTTCCAGAAAGAACTGTTTGCAAGACTTCAAAAGGGCAGCGCAGATCTACAAAAGAACCGAAGTGGTAAAGCAGAGAACTTACAGAAGGGCCTAGTCAAAAAAGTTCCAGCCAGTGTCAAAACTAATCCCAGTATTCCCTCCCAAATCCAAAGACTTGTTTATGCCAGACCTGCTTTCTGATCTCCCCCCCTCCAATCCATATACTTTGAATCAGAGAAAAAGTAGGTGCCTTGATGTGGGCAGATACGAGGTTAAATTCTACTCCAGACCCATCAACATGCATTGTAGACAAAAGCTCACTGTGCGAGTCACACAGGACCACCCTTCACAGACAAACCTAGAAGTAGTGCTACAGCTTTGAATGGGAGTTCAGAGTCTACTTCATATGCAACAATACAAGCTAAAGTAACTGCTTAGGAGTTGTACATTGATTCGAATGCCACAATCTTTGCTCTTACTTGTGCATATATCTTCAGAGGAGCTTTCCCAGCATCCTTTGTCTCAACTGTAAACTCAGCAGGGTTGTTCACAATGCAGCCAGTTCTCTCCAGGCCAGGACCATATGCTCTTACCTGGGGGGGGGGGGGGGGGGGGGGAAGAGTAGTAAACCTTAAGCTTCTTTACAGAAAAACAATCAAACACCAAGAAGCTGATCCTTACTTTAATAGAGTGTTAGGTAGCTTAATATCTTAAGGACAAGCAAGGATGTAGCAAGCCAATAATGTTTAAGTTACCTGCTCTAGAACTTAAGGTCTCTAGCCAGGACTATTAGCTTAGCTACCATTAAAGCATTCTGTTTCTTGCCTTATCTGGGTTGAATTCTCCAGAAGCAGGTCTAATGAATGCCATATATGGACTGTCTTTAATATCTTCATCATCACACATTATGTGAACAGCATATTCACCAGGCTCTTTTGGCCAATACTTCACATCACATGAGCCATCATTTTGGTCATCACATTCTATCTTTGCTTGAGATGGGCCTTCAATTGCAAAGCCTAGAAGAAACATGCACTTTAGTAGTATTCCCAGAAGAGACAATTGGATCATTTTTATAAGCACACTTGCTGAAGGTTCAATTGGCAAGTTCTGTTCCATAAGCACCCAGATTTTCTCCTTAGTCAGAAATAGCTTCCTATAGGAACTGGTTATGTCCTTTGACTGTTCCTTTTCTTCATGTTTTCACTCAGTGCCATCTTCTCCCCTTTTAGTTAACTTATTTATTAAAAATAACTCTTGTTTTAAAGAGTAACCCACATGGAGAACATGCTGGCTCTGAGCACCAGGAACCAATTCAGAAGTCAACAGTAAGGCTTATGCAAACACTAATGTTTCCACACATGCCTAACTCTTAATGCAATGTCCATTTAGAGTTAAGTAGTGCCACAGACAGAAATATTAGAATTCTGCCTCTTATCCAAGACTGCCAGGATGACTTACCTAGAGACCCAACTTCTGGGCCAACTGATTCTACCACAAAGTCAGCTGATTTACTGACAATTCCTTCATGAAGGCCTGGCCCCCAGGCTCTTACTTTCTGAGGACCAGCTTCAGGGCCTACTTGAACTTCAAATGGGCTGGAAAAGAAAAGTTAAAATTGACCAACATAGCACTAAACCCATGTAATGCTACATTTGACTTTTGGGGAAACTGCATATTGTAAAAGTTCACCCACAACAGTGTTAGAACACATTAAGAATGTTTCACTTGCTGTCTGCTGCACCAAATATATAGCCTATCTATGCATTTGCCAAAGTAATCCATGGTGGGGGTGGGGGGAGAACAGGATCGTTTCCTACAGCTCTATGAAAGCGTAGCAGAGTGCTCTCAGGATGCCTCACCTGTTGGGCTGCATGTCTTTTGAAGAAAATTGAGATACTGGAAATCCAGTTGCCTTGTATCTTCCTTCCTACAAGTCATGCCTAAGCACTTAAGCCAGTTGCCCTGAAATCTATTGCCAAGTATTTTATTGGTGCATGCAAGCTTGATTTCTGCCTATTTTAATAATGACAAAAGCAACGTTTTGCTTCAACTCACCTCTTAGGGATGTTGTGGCCACCCCATGAGATAGTTGCAAGATACTTCCCGGGACTAACAGGATAGTATTCAAATGCATGCACGCCATCCACAAAGTCCTTTTGTTTCACAACCTCCTCCAAGCCCTCTGTTGGAATATAAACTTGCCATCAGATTTTTAAAACTTCCAGGCTGAATTCTTGGAAATTTGGGCCAGTGTGTCTTTCTAGTATTTATTCTAGCTTAAGGAAGACATCCTTCTTCCCTCCCTCTCCACCCCCAACCACCAAAAGAGCTTTTGTAGAAGAGAAATTAGTTCTAACTGCCCTCCAAGAAGGCAATGGCATAAATGGTTCCAGAAGAAACAGATGAGTGAAACGGTTTTAAATTACCAGGCTTAATTCATTCCCTTATGTTTTGTTTTGTCTTGGTCTGCAGTATGATGCATGTCATATGTTAAAACAAACACACTTAACATTTGTCAGGCTTTGTGACCACAAATATTCCGGGAATGCCTACTTTGTTTTCATGACAAAGTCTAAACTTCAAACTATTTAGACATATAGAAGCCTATTGCTTTTTTAGCCTGATGATCAGATATTCTGTACCACAGCTCATGTTCAGACACCAGCTCTTCAAACACAGACTGTATAAGGCACTTTAACAGATGCCAGTGGTGATTTGCCTGAAGGGCAACAGAGGCTCAGCAATTCTAGTTTAGGGGAAGAGCCAGAAGTGATTGGGCAGAGGTTAACTGTGGTGCTTGTAAGTCAATAGCTAGGTCAGATGCCTAGTCCCATGTTTTGCATCTAGGACAGGTCAGCTGTTTGTTCCTACTTATTAGGGCTCAAACAAGACAGACATTTAGACACCAAGCTCCTGCTGAAGTGAAAAGTCATGTTCCTGGTGAGCATAGGCAGAGTACTCTAGTATATTAGTATGGCTCCACTGTGTAATCAAGACATCCCCACCCTTTAATATTGGTCTGAAATTTACATTCTTCAAACCAATTGTGATCAATATGAAAGCCTCCCAATTTTGCAGATTGGGAGTCAACTTGGCATTACCTGTAGCCATGGAACAAGGCCACAAGAAAGCAGCTTTGTCACTAGGATAGTGCATCAGCAATACTATGGTCTCTGTACTGGTCAAAGAGCAACATATACAGGTCCAGGAAGAGACATGTTTTCAATTGAGCCTTTGGGCCCCACCTCATGTAGAACATCTGAAATTATTTTACTAGTAACCCATATAAAAGTGCTAGAACCGTGTCTAAACAGTATGATTCAGGCTTCATGATTATAGCCACTGACTAAAGATGCCAGAAAAAGCCATTTCAAAACTTGCTTCTAATGTTCTTGGTGGGTTGGGGGTGAAGTGTCATTGTGGACCCAGTCAAGGCTGCCATTTATTGATTTATGAAAAGGAGATAGCCAGCACAATGCTACAGACAACAGAAACTGAAGCTTACTTGGTCCTTTTACAGTCACATGGAGATCCCCACTCCCTGCTGCTTTAGTATCAACCTTGAAGTCTGCTGTTTCTCGGATCCTGACTCCTTTAGGCTGGAGGCCTCTCCCGCTGGCACGACAGGCATTTGGATTGCAGGCTGCAAGTGAGTTTCAGACATCAATACAGTCTTTGATTCTTAAAAGAAGCTTAGCCTAGCCAAGCCAGTCTGGAACAGCCAGAGTGTTTACTTGGGATGAAGTTTAAGCTTTCTAAAGTGAAAAGATCTAGCTACAACCAATTACCCATTTTATGTACAAACTTTAGAACTGTAGAATTCAGAATGCATGAGTAATGCTTCTATTTTGCACATCCCAGCTAGCTTTTTCAGGATTAAATGGACTTGGGCTTTCAATCCCATTTATAGTTTGGTGCTATGTGAAGGTTGCCATGTTTAACAGCAAATATAAAAAACATTTAAGATAATGGGTGAAATCCTGTGCACTAATGCTGGTCTTTTTCTCTGAACTGACCAAGTTTCTATCCCTTACTAGCCAAGCAGTCAGCTTCATGCACAAGTTTCTCAAGAACAGTTTGGGATGAATGCTTTTGCTTTGCCAAAGCACATACCAATAGTGTAAAAAGCATAGCTACTGTATGGCTTCATTCCAAGAAAGTGCTACTAGATACAGATGAAGGGGTAGAAGTTACCAGCTTTGAGTAATCATTTACCCAGTCATGGCATGACCAGTTTAAATGCATTCTGATCATAAAAATGGACAAGTTCTTATTGAACTACAAGTTAGGCTGCCTGCAATCTAATGAACCAGAGACTTAGTTGTCTTAAATCCATAAGCTCTTCAAACGTTTAATGTCTGCTTCTACCATGCATCTGTTCTGCTTCTAGCAGAAGAGCAGTACATTAGATTAAAATAAAGCAGGTGTGAAACTAAATAAATGGTCTCCCCATTTGTTGGCTCTAGGAGTATGAAGCAGCAACCCACAAGTTCAAATAGAGAAAGACCCACAAAATGCTTCCACAATTAAGGTTAGCAGTTTGTCTTGCAGTACGGCAAACTCCTTAACCACAGAGTTTTGCCACCATATGAACTTACTCAAGCCGGACACACTGCTTGCAAAATTTGTTATTCTGAGAAAACCCAGCAGCTTTTGCTTGATCTAGACAGCTGCAGCAAGAAACTTAGGTACAACACATCCTAATGACATCACCCTGCACACCTCTTACCAACATAGCTCGCTCAACTATGAGGCCAATAGCTGTGAAGTCCAGAATCCCACAAGTGCAGAGTAGCTCAGGAGAGGTGAGCAGAAGTCTGAAAGCACAGGAGCAAGCGAGGATGGAATAGAAAGCCAAGTTAGGTGTCAGTTAAAGGAGGAAAAAACAAGGTGTCGCTAGCTAAAAATAGACAGTTGGAGAAAAGTTGAACGTTAAAGTTTCTCAAAAGGCAAAAATGCTGCTATTTAGGAGGGCAGACTTCAGTCCATTAAGCTAAATGCACAAGACTAACATCTAAAGCCACATTAAGAGAAATGTTCAACACTGAATTAGATGTTTATGCAAGATGAAAGCCACTCACTTTCTCATTTGAAGCTAAAGATGGTTACTTTGCAAGTTAAGGCTTCATGTATAGCCTGTAATTAAATCCAGTCATTTGGCTAGAAACTGAATGACTGTTTACAAAAAACACATTCTAACTGCCTTTTAATACATACCTTCTCCAACCAAAACAGTAAAAGGACTTTTTGGAATAGACTCCCCAGCAAAGACCACTCTGACTGTGTGAGGACCAGCTTGAGGTGGTTTGTAAGCACAGCGGTAGACTTGATTGCCTTTGTCTTCTATTATAACCTCCACTGTATTCTTCCCTTGTGGATCCTCCACTTCCACACCTATATCACCCACACCAGCGCCTATAGTCAAGCCAGTGAGGTTCATGACAAAGAAAAAACCACAAATGTTTGATTAGGTGAAGCCTCTTGAGTTGGCCTGGACACGAAAGATTCAGTCCCACAGGGAAGCCAGCAGGTAGCTTTGGAAGGTGTCCCAGGTATACTTGGAGTAGGGACTTTGTACTATATACAGGCCAATAGTGCTATGACAGTTGGGCATTTCTCTCCAAGTACTTTCTGTTCAGGCAGATGTGCATCATCTTAGGCCAGAACCTGTTTGGAAGTGGCAGCTGGCAGATTTAACTAGGCAGCCCTCCCAATAGAATTCAAATATTCTAGCAATCTTACAAGATACTATGCATACTAAAATGGGGCTGTCATTGTTTAATAAGCATGTTTCCTAGAACCCTTTTCAACTTGGTTAGCTTTTGCAGTTTTGAAAGGTAATCCTACTAGAAAGGCAAAGTCTTGACGTTAGCTAGGACCCAGTTCTATATTGTTCCCCTTCATTATTTTGGGCTTAGTTCTACATTGTTTAAGCACTCCCATTAAGCCATTTTCTAATGTGTCCCTCCACTCTCCTCAGGCACCATTATTCAGTCATCTGATGCTGCTGCATAATGAAGACAAGTTTCTTCCAACAGCATTTTGTGCAGCCCCATCAGAACCCAGGTATGGGTGTTTTAAAGAAGGCATTAAACTCCCAGCTTGCAATTAGAAGCCATGTGGCTGGCAATTTCACTGGGCCAGACAGCTACAGCAAGTTTTAAGATCCCTCAAGCATAAAGCAATTTGCTATTAGCACTGTGTTAAAGTGCTTGATTAATTCCCCCACTTAGCTTCACTGCCCCATAGGCCAGAGGCATTTTTTTTTATTTTTTTACACACAGCACTGCACCAGGAGACTAAATTCTGTAATTTCCAATACTTTCAGAAGCAGCTTAATTCAGTAATTTTAGAAGCATTTGAGCCAAAACTAGCCCAACTGTCCACCCCATTGGGTGCAGGCATTCTGTTTAGCTTCATAAGCTTGAAATTGCCACTAGTCCTACGCAGGATCCACAGAACTGTCAGCCTTTACAAGGCAGCAGACGAGGCAATATTGCTTGCTCCTGCAGTTGTCATTTGGTTACCCAATTGAGCATACTTGCCTGCTGTATAGATATTAAAGTAGGTAGGTTTATTTGCAATATTCCCTACTGCTTCCAAGCCTGGCCCTTTCGCTGTTACTTTGCTAGCATCTCCCTGGGCTTTGTCAACGTTTACATCAAATGGACTCTTTGCAATATGCTGCCCAGCAAACAGAACCGTCACCTAAAGCCAGAGGTAAAAAAGGGTTGTTATTAACACTACAAGTGGATAATTAAAACACTTGGTCTAACGTTGACGGTTAGCTGCTTGGTCTATTAAGGCCCTATGAATCCAAAAGATCAAGACTCCTCGAGTTCACAATGTCAGCACGTCTAGAGGCATCCGAGGACAGATCCAAAACCAGAGTCCAGATCCATGGAAGCGAGGTGGTGCTATAGCAGCAGTTGCCAAGGTACAATGACAACCCCAAGTGGGGTCATCACCACACCTTCAGACGGATTAGGTCATGGTTCCTTTTAAGGTCTGTGCATGTGCACATCCACAAGCTCTGTTCAGCTGTCTTCCCCACACACTTCTGGGTCTGCTTTGGCTGGGAGAAAAGTTAATGCCCTCCTCTGTTGCTTTTAGAAGCTGCAGCAGGGCAAGGGTGGTAGAGTTTAGATTGCAGGCAGGAAGGTAGGGCTAAAGTTAGGTTTCTCAATTTTGGTGTAGTCTGGAAACAGATATTTAAGTCTCAAAATAGAGTCGTAAAACTCTAGCTTTGGAATCTCTGCACTACATGGTCTCAAATATTGACCTAGAGTCACTTCAAGAAGTTTAATCCCCCCATCCCACCCTAGAACCTTGACTCACCTTATGAGGTCCTGTAACTTTTGGCATATATGTTACAGAGTAAGTTTTGTTCTTGTCATTGTCAGGAACTACCTTTGCCTAGAAAGGAAGAAGATATTTGTTTGTCTCAAATTCAAAAAAGTATTCCAACAGCATTAAATGCAACTTGTGACGATTAAGTTGGTAAACTTGGAATCAACTAGAGGAGACAGTCTATTTTGGTAGAAAGTAGGCTGCATTTGCTCTCGCACAGCTACATTCTGGTAGAAGTGTACCGCCAAGTTTGACTGACACCACATGAGCTACACCCAAATGGAATACCAAGTAATCCTGCTCACTACATCAGCAACACTGAAGTCCAAAAACCTTGGCTAATATTTCACAAGGTTGTGCTCACTTGTGCAAATCCACATCTTCAAACGGATCAAGTAGATGCCTTGATCACAACACAAGTCATTCATCTCATTGCAGTCACCGAGCTAGCCAAAATAGCTGGAGTATTTAACTCAATTCAGCCATTGCCATTCAGAGTAACGGCAGATTAATTTGTTCTCAGAGTAATCTGCAAACATTCACTTTAGTTTAGATGTTTTCTACCAGCAATTCAAAATTTGAGTTACAATCAGGGTTCCTGGTTTTCCATTTAGTGTGGAAAGTTGGGGGGGAGATTTCTTGTTTTTATCTGAGAAATCTGTGGAATTCCAGGTTTTCCTGGAAAGTTTTTGCCAGCAAAAACTCACTAGTGGCAGGAGAAATTTAAAGGAAGCAGCTACTCTGTGCAAGTTCTGGTGTGCATCTGCATCAGAGAGAAGAGATTTGGCATAAGAATACAGCTGCATCTGGCTTTTGGTGAGGCAGAGAACTGTTGGGGTCTGTACTAGGGAGGAGGGACTTGGAGCAGCACACACCCCCTCCCACCTGCAGAGGGAGAGACTTGGGCTCTGTGTCAAGGTTGGCTAGTGTGGGATATTGTTTTGTTATTTGAGCAACATGGGCAGCCAGTTTATCAGATTGTGACAAAATGAATTTGCAATAAACACTTTCTAGTTTTAGTGGCCAAAAATGCAGATTTTGTTTTTAATCCAAAAATTTAGGGGGGTTTCAGACAGTTTCCAATTTTGGGCAAAGAAAAACTAGGAACCCTGGTTATGATTCAGTTAAGTTACATGGTATTTGCACTCCCAAGTAGAAGTAAGAAGTTTTGTACATACAAATATGGCAAGTTTAGACTCAACTCCTGAAGTTCTTGGTCCTAGTTAGACTAAGCCCATGTAAGATATTTAGACCTAGTTTTAGTTATGCCAGTGTCTTAGTTGGCAACAGATGTGGCTAGGTTCTCTGCATTGGCTAATTTGGATTGGAGTCTTATCAAGCGAGTTTGGGGGAGTTGTCTTCCTGACAGCATTTCATTACTATGTAATTTCAAGTTGCTTTGTATTCAATATAATACTCAATTATCAGCAGCAGAAATGGTTTTCTATTTGCCACCCCATCATGAAGCTAGTTTTATGCAAAGTTTCTCGCACCTCTTCTCTGTTCCCTTCTGGATCTTCTATAAAAACCATTACTTCTCCCTGGCCAGCACTAATAGTGTCTACAGCAAACTTGGCAGGTTGTTTCACCATATTTCCATGAAGCTCAATTCCTGTAGAAGAAAGACAACATTTGCTGGTGACAGGAAGAATCCAACACAGGTTTACACTCTGACCATAGCAAACATCAAGTTCTTCTTATCTATGGCTTCTTAACACTACTTTACCCATTAGCAGGGACCTTCTAGGTTGTCCATCTTCTTGAAACCAAGGCTGCTGTACAAGAGCTTACAGTTATTTGGGGAAATGATCCCATACTGAATGTGGTACTGAACATAGTATTTGTGTGGTCCTGGCTTCCTGTTCAAAGATGCCCAGATACAGAAATGTCACTATGTGGGTCATGCCTTTGACGTTTTAGACTAGCAAGTAGTATTGAGTGCTGGTTACTATTGAAAGGAACTGTTTTGCTAGTGTCACTGATCTGTTGACAGACAACATAATGCTTTAGTCATACAAAAACCACATTGAAAGCACACGTTGTAGGAAATGGAGAAGTGGTATTTGGTGCAACTGCTCCAAGTATTCAATATTGCAGAATACAGCAAGTGTATGGCATTGGCAGTGAATGGATATTGTCAATAGCCATATCTATAGTAGCATTGAGATACTTAAGTTGATATAGCTGCTCCTAATATGCACAGCTCACATGGCCTACTTCTCTTCTGCAAATCATAGCGTAAGTCTTCAGTGTCAAATATATTTATAAAATCATTTACTACCCCACCCCTCCTGCTCCAAGCAACCTGGAACAGCTTACAACACCACCACAAAGTCCATAAAACCATGAAATACAATAAAAAGAGAAGGCACAAAACCAAGCCACCCCTCGCCCCCAAACACCCTCCCCCATTTCCCTTGCCAAAAGCCAGGCAGAACAGCCAGGTTTTACACATACGATGGAAGGAAGGGAGATCCAGAGCCACCCGGGCCTCCACCAGGAGGGAGTTCCACAGCCTAGGTGCGGCCACCAAGAACGCCCTCTCCATAGTGGCACCCCAGACAACATGGGGAACCCTGAGAAGGGTGCTCCCAGTGGATTGCAGAGGCCAATCCAGAGTGTAGAGAAGTGGTCCCACAGTTAAGTTGGGCCAAGGCCATATAGGGATTTATAGGTCAAAAACAATATCTTGAATTGGGCCCAGAAAACTGCACCAGTGCTCCGGGCTCTGCACTAGCTGTCTATAATATGCTCACTGAAACCCGTCCCCATAGGACAGGCCGCAGCATTCTGCACTAGCTGCAGTCTCCAGGCCATCGCCATAGGTAGCCCCTCAGAGTGCGTTGCAGTAGTCCAATCTCGAGGTAATGAAAGCATGGATAATGTTGGCCAGGTCACTATCTGAAACATATGGCTGAAGCAGTTGCACCAGATGTAATTTGCGAAACTCACTCCTCGCCACAGCCCCCGCCTGGAAATTCAGGCAGAGCTACGGATCGAGCAGCACACCCAGACTACAGACCTGGAATACCAGTGGAGAGTGGAACCCATGAATGATGGCAACTGCCACGTTCACTGCCCTTCCCACCACCTCCATCTTGTTGGGATTCAACCTCAGTTGGCTTGCCCTCATCGAAACCCCAACAGCACCACACATCGGGTAAGTACAGAGACTGCCAGGTCTGGGATGGATGAAAATGAGAGGTAGAGTTGGGTGTCATTAGCATATTGATGACACTGCACCCCATACTGTCTCATGACCTTGCCAAGTGGCCGCATACACACACTGAACGAAAGTGGGGACAAGAGTAGAACTTTGTTGACACCACACGTGCGGTCCCGTGGAGATGAACAATCCCCAAGCACCACACACCGAGTTCTCCTACCCAGGAAAGAGCGGAATCAGTCAAGGATGATCCTGCCCACTCTAGCTCGATCCTGCAAACGAGTCACCAACATCTCATGGTCAACGGTATCAAAAGCAGCTGACAGATCTAACAAGATTACTAGGGTCACAAGACCTTGATCTAATTCACAGCGAAGGTTGACCAAGGCCACATGCAGTCTCTGTGCCATAGCCCGGACGAAAGCCAGACTGAAAGGGATCCAGATAACTAGTGCAGTCTAGATGCCCCTGCAGCTGCTGTGTCACCACCTGCTCAATAATCTTCCATTTAGGGAAGGTTAGAGACCTGCCAATAACTGGCAAGGGAATCCACATCAAGTGGGGGTTTTTTTTTGTTGTTTTTTTTAGCAGAGGCCACACCACCTCTGAGGCAGTCTGGCACTCTGCCTTCCTGAAGGGAGACATTGATCACCCCCGCCAGCAACAACCCCACTATCTCCTGACTGGCCTTAACCAGACAGTATGGGTGTGGGTCAAGTTCACAAAAGGGGGCCCTAACAGTACCAAGAACATTCCCCACCCCTGTGGAGACCAACGGAAATTGATCCCACAAAACTGGACAAGGTGGGGCTTCCACAATCTCTGGTTCATCCACTGCAATAAGTGTGGCATTGAAGTATATGCAAGGCTTGATAGAAGTTTGGCCTTGGAACCTTGAGAATTAAATTAAGGAACGCCCTTAAGATATAGATTCTACACTGTAGATTCTAGGCAGGGAGCCATGTTCACTGTGTTTTCCCCCATTGCTGCCAATGGGCAAAAATCAGTTAAATTGGGACCCTGATTATGGGTGAAAAGTTGTGGATATTTCTTCAGTACCATAGAAACAAATAGCAGAAACTAGACCTACCTATCTGAAAAAAAGATGGCAGCACAAGGGAAACATTGCTACAATTCTGATCCACATAGTACTTTGTCCATTTTTTAGCCAATGTAGCAAGGCTACAGAAATTGCTTCCACCACAGTATTAGATGCATCACAGCAAGCATTTACATAAGGGTAACTGCTTCATCTCCATATTTAGCCCATAGCCAGGAAAATGGATCACCGTGCTCTCTATTGCTGCCAATAAGGGGAAATGCAATGAACACAGGTTCCTGCCCATAGCCAATACACCAGTCACGCTGTAGAACTTCCAATTTGTTAGTACAACACACAGATGCTGGACTGGCCTATTGCATTCAGAAAGTTACTGCTTGAAAAAGCACCCAATACATAAAAGCAGTTTTCTACAGAGTAGGTGTGGCAGAGTGACTAGAGACCAAGCGAAAGAGAGCCTGCTGGAATGGTCCTTGCACCCATCACTCACATGTTTAGCACTTCCAATGTAAAACAGGCAGTCCCTTGCCTGCATTTTGTATGCTTGTGGCAGACTCCCACTTAGTGGCAGGAGGGATCCCCCTCCCTCCGAGGCCACTTGTCATCTTGAGAGCCCACTGCTGCCCCTCAGCTGGGGGCTGGCGAGAGGGAAAGCACAGGCAAGGGGGTGCCAGGGAGTGAAAAGTGCCAGGGGAAAACTCCTGGGAGGATTGGGTGAGGCAGAGAAGAGGAGTCACTTACTGCTTAACAGTGCAGTGCCTATCCAAACACAAACCCTCCTGAGACTCCAGGGTGGGATTGATCGCTCCATGCCTAGACTCCTTCCAGCACTAGCAATCTCCCTCACTTGGTTGCCAAGGAGGATAGTCACAGGAGCATCTGCCTTTCAGTTGACCAGGCACAGTAGACCCAACCATGGTGCTGGCATACCTGATGAACCCAAATGACAAGATGTAGCCATGTGGGTGCCCATTAGCCTTGATTGACCCACATGATGGGCCTGCATATCCCTGGACTCTGCCCAAGTGGCAACTGTGGTGACCATGTGGCTGAAGCCTTGTAGGCTGGCACACACCTGGGGTGAAGGTTAGTGTGGGCTGTCTTGTTTGATTTCACCCTAAGATGAAGTGGCTCTGAGCAGTGTTCCTGAACTTTAAGAACTTGTAAGGGAGAACAGGAAGTGGTCAGTGTTTCGACAAGCACTTTTTGAACATTTGATAATGCCAACTATAAGCAAGTCTGATTTATTTATTTATATTTACTTTGCCAATGGCCACTGTAAAAATGAAGATCATATAAATACATCAACAACAATATGGCTACTTTTAACCTTGGGCCATTTAAATATGAAAGCGGTTGTATATATTGAGGCAGTGCCTGTTGGTTAAGCATTAAACCAGGAAAAGCAAAGATTAAGTTAAGCTCTCTAGCCCCAATCCTGTGCTCCATCGTTCAAAGCACGCACCTCTTGATGGGACTTCATACCCAAAAGCTAGTAGCCAGTTTTAAAGTCACAGCAGAGCACTAGATGATTTCACAGAGTGAACCACCATCTAGCATTCTGGTAGACAGATTTGTTATGAAGCCTGCTGGTGTATGTAATGGCCCTGGCAATCAGACAGGATGAAGTTTTCCCTATGGCTCTGTACACCTCTTTCCTCCACACCCCTCCCATGAACAGTTTAATTTTCCAGGATGCCAACTAGGGTTTAGCAGCTTCTCTTAAAATGGGACATTTGTCTGACGAGTTAGATGCTGTCAGACTCATTACTGTTGAACCAAGATCAGAATACCCCACTGCTAGTAGCAGTCCCTGTGACTGAACAGGTAGATTAGCAAGCCAAGCTGTATGTTGGGGTGGATGTTTCCTGAACCTGTATGGCACATAAAGCAGCTAGCTCTGAATCTAATTGATCTAACTTTTGAAAACACATTCTCAAGTATGCTCTTGTGTTCATTAACTTTATCGCACTTCATGGCTGCACTGAATTTTGGTGTTCAGTGCTTTTCATACAATTATGAATAGGTGAAAGGTGTACCACCACATTTGACAATATTAGTAATAAGCATTGCTTAAGACAATATTGAGACACCAGTTTATAGCACAAGAGGGTAGGATGAAGCAGACTCTGCTTGTGAAGAGTTATAGGTCTGTATTTGATAACTAAGGCAAGGCAGGAGACTTGTCAAACAGGTTTCAAGCATTTGGAATTCATGTTAGCAGCAGAAAGCCTTCTGGACCATTTCCACATATTCCTGAACCTAGCACTGTATCAGAATACACAATGGAACTTAAAAAGGCAAGTTCTAAGCACCAACTTCGTTTCCACCAATACCTTATACTGCCAGTTTAGCAAAAGTGTTGGCCCTTACCTTTTCCATAGGCTCTTGCCTTCTTTGGATTAAGTTTGGGCTTTAGAGGAGCACCCGGCTTGAGTTTTGCTTTAGGAAATTGTGACAGGTAAGTCATTACAGAATGTTCATCGACATCTGGGTGAATAATTTCTTCAGGAGCAATCACCTAGAGGAGATACCATTGTTAGATATTCAAGACTATTTTAAGCAATAGGAAACCAGTAATCACAGTATCTGTATGTGCACTAAAGCTACCTTATATTTGAATTTAAATGCTTATGTACAATTCACTTGCTACTAATGCAGCCTATTACATTTGAACAGTTACTGTGCAAGTTAAGACTAAAGCAAGGTAACTTAATAGCTTTCCAAGGGGGTCCACAGTGTTACTGGCCCTTTTTACATGGATGCCCCCCCCCCCCCCTCCTGCCCGCACGTGTCACTACGAGAGTGGCATTCATCTGACTGCCGGTGGGGAGGTGCACCCTCCATCTCCACCAATCTCACACATGGAAGCATTGGGGAAAACTGAGGTCTTTTGTGTATGAGATTGGTGAACATGGGTGTATCCATGTGCCAGGCTGCACACCTACCCGTGCCTCCCCCATCCCCCTGCACCACAGCACCTCTGGCGTCCATGTGAAAAAGGCCTATTGTTGCAACTGTCACCAAGTGGATGCCTACTTCTGGTACTACCTAGTTTCAGGCAAGTTAACAATTGTGCCCTTAGCTTTTCACATCCTTTGCAAAGGAGTATTCCTTAAAACTACTCTCCAGTCATCTTCTAGTGTCCTAATGGACCCATGCCTTTCCTTAGACTGGCACAGTGGCCAGTTTATTTCCATAAATAAGCCACATACTTGTATTGAAGCATCACAGGAGAAGCCCACAAGGGTTGGCTAGGCTAGTTCTGTGGCAGCTTTACAGCTGCAGTGTCAGTTTCCAGCTTGTCTTCCCAAAGACATCTTGCAAGTTCAGATTTCAATATTTATAGCCAGTATCTCAAGTGACCACTTTGATAGCCATAAAACCAAATCCCTATTCTACTGGACTTGGGTATATACATATTACCCTCCATTTCCATGCTCAAGGTGAAGTCAGCTAGTACAAAACGCTCAAAAGGAATGCCTTACCTGTGGCACACCGAGCCAGTCATCAGCTTGTTGCATGGCTTCACGAGCATTGTCAACAGGCTTCCGAGGATCCCAGTTTTCCCAGTCAGGGCAGAGACCTATTAAATATGTAAGTTAACATGGTCACATGAAAACACCATCACATGAAGACAGTTGTGCCAGTCTATTCAAAGCCTTTATATAAAGTGACAGCAAGTCTAGCCACTTAACCCAGGTATGGATGGTTTCAACATTTGCCAAAAGATAACCACCACCAAGAAAGGGGATACAAATTAGATTCTCTCTGGTCAAGTTGAGAGGTTGTTTTTGAAAAAAATAAATCAAGAAACTGTCAATGGCCCCAAGGAATGTGGACTTGTAGGGAGGAAGGAGACTTCTAGAGGAAAAGCAAACTAAAGTTTTGTTGGGGAGAAGGCACTACGGTGAGAAATGTGCTGTATCCAGTAGGTTGCATTCCCTGTAAGGACTGCCAAGGCTGCCATCTCATGAAGGGACATTCTACAGTGCCAAGTTCTTGCACAGTAAGATCCACTTGTTTTTCCCCACCCATAATTAGAATTCCAGACTTTCACCTCAAGGTCATCCTTTTACTCGCCTATACTGGGAGGTGAATGCATCAGTGCCAAGTCCATGTGTGGCAAGAGGCTGCTTCATGTGGTAGGCTGCTTCTAAGAGCAACTTATCAAGCTGTTAAATTCTACTCCTAGGATAATGGTTTCAAAATCCTTCAAGCAAGAGCTTATAGAAGCTCATACTGCGAGAATGCACATCACTTGATAGTAGTTGTACATTCATCTGTTATGCAGATCACTTAGCAGAAAACCACCTCCAGTGGTGGCTGTAAAGTGTGAAGTCTATTTCTCATTATGCCTGTATTTCATTATGGGTTCTTAAACTTTAGTCAAATACTTACAGCTTGTGTTCAGCTCTGTGAACAAGTATCATTTAGTTAGATATTTGCATGGCTACATTTACACAACATGTATTTCTACCACAAGTAACAAGATAGGTATGAGAGAGAAGTATTATGGCTTACCAGGAGCACAACTGTCAACCAGGGCACCCAAAGCCTTGCCATCCTGCCAGTTTTGATTGAAGTTTGTGATTGGCAAGTATGGAATTTTGTTCTGAATCCATCCCAGAAGTCTCTGCTTAGGGGTCTGTTTCTTGGCATCATCATCTCCCTCATCTTCCCACACAGGCATAGAGATGGAGTAATGGAGGATGAGTGTCCATATTAGGCCGAGGATTAGCTTCAAGTTTCCATCAACAATGGCTTTGCTATCTGGAAGAACAGAAAGCTCCAGTTACTCCTAATTCTAAAGAAAGTTCATTAGCCACTAACCAAGCATTGGTAAACAGACCAGTTGTCTATAGTGTTACACTAGCTTGATTACACCATGCAAGATGATTAAACCTTTAATAAGAGAAAACCTGCCTACGGTATTTGGGTCTGGCAGGGGACAAGTACTGCGAGAAGTGGTATCGCCTCCCTTGAGGAAATCTCCTCCAACACCTCCACTTGCCCCCTGGACTCCATTCCTTCCTGCCTCCTGACCTCCATTGCCTCCACCGTCACCCCTCCCCTCCTGCACATCATCAACCTCTCCCTCTCTACCAGCTCCATCCCCTCTGCCTTTAAACATGCCACTGTCTCCCCCATCCTTAAAAAGTCCACTCTGGATCCCTCTAATTACCATCCTGTCTCACTCCTCCATTTTGCTTCCAAGCTCCTTGAACGGGTGGTCTACTCCCATTGCCTCGACCTCCTCTCCACCAACTCCTCCCTTGACCCCCTCCAATCTGGCTTCTGCCCCCTTCACTCCACTGAAACCACTCTTGCTAAGATCACCAACCATCTTCTTGTGGCTAAATCCAACTGCCTTTACTCTATTCTTGTCCTCCTTGATCTCTGCTACCTTCGACACTGTTGACCACTTGCTCCTGCTTGAATCGCTCCACTCCCTTGCAGGGGTGTAGCAAGGTTATGGGCCCCTCATGTGCGTGCTCCGAAAGCCCAAAGTGGGTGGAGCTTATGGGATGGGGCAGGGCTTAAGGGATGGGGCGGAGCCTGCTGACAGCTTCTAAATACACAAAATCCAGCGGCTACGAGTTATAACTGTAGCCATAGACAAGCATAGCCTCCCAATGCTTCCCCACCTCCCCAGCTGAGCATCTACCACTCCTCCCCAGGAGTGGTTCCGCTGCAGGGGCAGCTGGGCTGGCAGTGAGGCAAGCACAGAGAGACTGACTGTCCACAGCCTTACTGGAGGAGGGGAGTGGGCTTAGCCAGTCTGGCCTCCAGGGCCTGTTGCTTCTTGTGGCCAGTGCCACCTGTGTCTTGTGCACGCATGCGGTACGACCAGTCCAGAGGTGCTGATATCAAACACACCAGACACCCGAAATGCAGCTAGCTTAAGTGCATTATGCCATGAATTTTATTTTACTTTTTTTTTTTTTTT
>QEPC01011258.1:5184111-5214241 GCA_003113815.1 Sphenodon punctatus | reverse complement strand
GGGGGGGGGGGGGGGAACTGTCCCTTCTCCCTCCCTCCCTACCCCATAGCAGCCCTTCTACCCCCAGCTCTGCCCAGCACCCAGACTGGGAGAGGCAGAGCTGGGGATCCCTGAAAGCTTTTTAGAGCTTTGCTACTGGGGGAACTGATTCTTTGGGGTCATATTCCTCAGTAGGGTTGGAGTCTTCAATCAGTAAGACTGGTCCAAAAATCAGGCCAATCGTATTGATCCAATTCCAATATTCCCTAGTGGTTGCCAAAGGTAAGAGATGGAGACAAAGTAGTTCAAATGATATTACTGGACTAATTTCTGTTGGTAAGAATATGCAGACTGAGCCCATGTGAGGCCCTTCCTCAGGCAGGGAGAGGACCCAGTCTGCAGCTCCTCTCTGCCACAGCTTCCATTTCCCTAGTGGTCCTCCCTCCCCTTTCCATTCAGCTGCACTCATGCAGACTCTGCAGTGCTGGAGCTTATGCTATGGCTGGTCAGTGCTGAGGCACCATGTTGCAGCTCTGCACCAGCAAAAGCCTGCCTAACGAGTAGGACACTACCCACCCACTTTTGAGGGGTAGTGTCATGTTTAATACCCTTATACATTCAAGTACACCAACAGTCCCATTTTGTGGATAACCATTTACAACAGCTCAGGTTTTGTGACCATGTCTCGTTACTACAGCCTGTAAACTTATTCTCAATTTAGACTTGGCGCTAACAAGTCATCTGTATTGTGTCTTGTTACTGTCCACAGCTTTGCTGCAAATCTATAGATGCAGCAAGGTTATCTAGGCCATAGTATTTGCTACAACAGCTAGTTTTTAACACTAGCGTGGCAGAACTAGTTAATGTTGACGATTTACAATGGTATGTTTGTACAGGTCACCACCACCTCAACTTATGGCATTCTGCCATTGGGCTGCCAAAGGCTTTCAGAATCCAGCTCCAGACTGGGGTGTAGATTACTTGAAATGCAGCTAGCATTGCTTTAGTGCAAGATACCCAGCAGTAATTTGGAGGCAAACTGAAGCATTCAAGTAATTCATTTAATTTCAAGGTAGAATCAGGATGTCTCAAATTAAGTGGTGCTGTAGCCTACCAGAGTAAGGAAATTTTAGTAAGTGTACTTGAGCTGCTATAAAGTATTTCAGTGCTCAAAGATTTCCTGGAGGAATGTGGTGAATTTGTGCAGTGAACACAGAGTTATTTATGGCTTAATGAAGCTCTATGATAAATAGCCACATTTATTACACAATTGAAGTGGTTGCTTTCATTCCTTCCCTGCTAATCTTCACTACTGACACAAGTGCAAAAAAAGCAGATACCCAAGCACATTCATTGTTACTCTACCGACTCCTTATCCAAGTGCCAAAGTCTCAAGGGGGGGGGGGAGGGGGGGGGAACCCCCAGCCCACAGGGCAATTTTCTCCAGCCTGCCACCCTACTTCTAGGTTGTGTGGACCTTGGCCTTCCTCTTGTGGCCCAGGCGTACCACACCACACAGTCTCACCCTGAGACTCACCAAAAGATGCAGCTTGAGTCCAGCAGCAGCTGGCAGACTGGCCAGATCATTGCAGTGCTGGGCCAGTGAGCAGCATCCAGGAGCTGCCCGGAAACTTAAAAGTGGAGGAAGTAAGGGAGCAGTCTAGTGGGGCTGAGCTTGCTGCCAGCCCTGCTAGACTGCAGAGCTGCCCAGGAAGCTTAAAAGCCCCTGTGACGGCAGAAGCACCAGGTCAGAGGAAGGAGGGGAGCACTCCTGCGCTGCCAGCAGAGACGGACAGCAAGCAGCCAAGGGAGAGGAGGGGGTTACCACCAGGGAGGCAGGGGAGATTTTGTACTTTCCCCTGCTCCCTCCTGCACAATAGCAGCTCGGGGTGGCGTACAACAGATTCAATAGATTAGTGGGCAGAGGGCAACTGCTTGCCCTGTTGGACACCAAAACAGCAAATCCAAGACAGTAGCTGCAAGATGATCCCAGAGTCCTGCCCCCTGATGTTTTTCTCCCCTGCCCTTTCCCAAGCATTGTTGAGGTAGGCAATGGGAGCAAACCCTGTCTCTGCTACCCCTTCCTGCTGCTGTCAGTTCCTGTGCAGTTAACAGATTCCTACCCAAAAAACCCTATCCGGTTAAGGCGCTACAATTCCTAAGCCCTTCACTTACAATTTCCATCAAGCAGTAAAAGGCATGGAAATTGTAAGTTAAGGCACAAGTCTATCAAGCAGTTTCCCAACCAAAAAACCCTTTCGGGAATATGACCCAAAAAACCTTATCGGCTTTGCAGCTCAAAAACCACTTCAAGAAACTCCCAAACGGCTTAACTCCCATGCCATGCAAGGATCTGGTGTACGGACATAAATCACCTGTTCTGCCGCATACAGATTTCAGAATGCACCTTTCTTGATGCACTTTCCTCTAATCACCTTCCATGGATTCTAGTGTATACACAAAGTGTTAGTGCCTTGGACACATCTGGCAACACTACACCAACTCTTTGTATGCAGCAGAACAGGTTCACATGGAGGGCCCAGATTTCTTGATGCACTTTCCTTGACTTCTAGCGTACTTTTCGCCAGAGGAATAGAACTGATATTCATAACTTCTGCACCCCTTTGCCTTGGCCATACTCTGGGAACACTACACCCACTCTTTGGGCCCTCCACGTACACCATACCTCCCCACCCCCACCATTCCACCCAAGCCTCTGCCGGGGGGGGGGGGGGGCTGACGGTCAGACACACCCCTACTCTCCCGATGATCGTGCTGCAGCAGCCGCCTGATGTAACTTTCAAACAGCTACACTCGCCTAGGCCACACGTGCACCTGCTTGGACCTCTGCCATTTTAGTTAAGGGGGAGGATTTTGCTTGGGAGAGAGATTTAGCCCGACTCTTCCACATGAGCAGCATTTTAAGACACCCCAACCACTTGCCTTGCCCTTCTCCTGTACTGAAGCAGGAAAGTGCTTCCTCGGCCCCCCCTCCCCCAAGGGTGATCTGCCCTGCTGCTACTCTGCTCATCCCCTTTATCACTTTGAACTCCCTTTTAACCCTGGGGTGCACTCTTTGATTAGGGACTCCAGTTTAGACTACATGAGGTTGTAAGCTCCCCACTACCGCTGCCCTGGTAGGTGTTGGGGGCAGCTCAGGGTCTATTTCACTCCCCAGCAGCAGCCTCCTGCTTTTGTTCATTTCACTTCCCAGCTGCCTCAGCCCCCCCTTTGCTACTGTGACTGACAAATGGTTTATTTCACTCCTTAGCAGCAGGGAAGTTAAACAAGAGCAGCCCAGGTTGCTGCTGGGGAGTGAGACAGACACCAAGCTGCAGCAGGGAACAGTGAAAGGTGAAAGCCCCCCCATCTACTTGTTCCATACCACTCCAGGTTTTATAAGCCTCTATCATGCCCCCCAGCTTATCAAGCCTCTTTGTACAGAAGCCATTCCATACCCTTTATCATTCTCGTTGCCCTTCTCTGTACCTTTTCTAGTTCAACTGTCTTTTGAGATGGGGCAACCAGAACTGCACACAATATTCCAGGTGCGGTTGCACCATTGATTTGTATAGAGGCATGGACCTCAGTTTTCTTCTCTATCCCTTTGCAAACACCTAACAGGGTTTGTTTTTTGACTGCTGCTGCACACTGGGCTGAGGATTTCAGTGTATTGTCCGAAGTCACTCCCATTTCCTTTTCGTGAGTGGTAACTTCTAGCTTAGTACCCAGCATTGTGTACTCCTACTTTGGATTATTTTTGCCTATGTGCATCACTTTGCACATGTCCACATTAAATCTCATCTGCCATTTAGATGGCCAGGCACCCAGTCCCTTAAGATGATGTTGCAGTTCCTCAGTCTGTTTTAACTACCTTGAATAACTTGTGTCATCTGCAAGTTTGATCACCTCACTCTTAACACCCTTTTCCAAATCATTAACAGCCAGCACTGGCCCCAATATTCATGCGTTTAAGAAGTACAGGTAAGTCATCCTGATTTGACCATACCACATTTGTTATAATCTTATGACCATACCACCACTAAAAAGCTTTAGCAATATTTCATGTAGGCCAAATGTTTAGGTACACTACTACATGCCTGAAGGCTGTAGGCTCAAGTCTTGCTTGGTCTCACTTGATGGCTGCATGCAGCTCACCCTGCTGTGAATGGGTACTTGATCTATTTGCCTGGAGAGGTCAAAGACAGTTTGATGTGGTGCCACCTGCACCATGGGCACTAAAGTCCCCAGAAGGTACTGTCTTAACCACACCAGCCCAATGGGCTGCAAGGTTCAGGACTCAGGCAACCGGGAAGTATAGATTGCCCTTGCACTTAAAATGCCATGGGGGAAAAGATCACTTATAACAATGATCAAGTATGCTAGCTTACTAGATTGAATAAGCTTCCCATTTCTTTGGGTATGCATCAAAGAGTGCCTATTAGCATTATCAAGTTATTCAAGAACTGTTGTACAACTTGGACTATTTGGCTCTTGAATGAGTTCGAGGGTTTTTACTCCAAGAGAAACCAATCTCAGCCAAAAGGAGGGAAGAGATAAAGCAACCTAATGAACGCTATAGCATTTGATTCGCTTACCACTGTAGTAGTGGGCAAGTAATGAAATCTCAACCAAATAAGTTTGCTAGTTTCCCCTCATCTATACAACCCACAACATACCAATATGCTAATTATGCTCAGGCTAGCCTGCTAGGAGTATGTTTGATAGAGGTGTTAGAACAGTTTGGAAGCGTTAGGTTAACCATGTTAAGATGAAAGTTTTCATCCTGTGTTTTGTGCATTTGACAGTTTGGATCATTCTGGGCCTTTCAGAGAAAGTGGAAGAGCCACAAAGGGAGGACCTTGAACAGGACTAGTACTTGAAATCTTTCAAATGTTTCAAGAGCCTTCTCCAGCAACTCTCCAAGTTTTCCATAGTTTCAGTATACCATAAGATTGCAACGTCAGTTACTTTGACCAATGCTTGCCCAGTTAAGTTAGGTGCGTTTACTACTGCTCAAGTTCCCCAGCTTACATTCGAGATGTGTCATACATGCATTTTAGAATCTGTCTTCATTCCCAGAGGCTGCGTTCACACGAGATGTTTAGGATGGAAAAAACCTCACCCCTACCTTATGTGAAGGTGTGCAAATGTAACCCATGCTGTTATCAATGCTTTTTTGGTCAGCAGTATTAATGTGCATATGAAGCATTTCTGTGTTAGCCAGCAGAGGGAGATATAGGCACCTCGATGGATGCCCACACCCCTCCAAATCTTTCTTCCTATGTGGTCAAGCATGCTCAGGGCAGCACTTGGGGGGCAGCTAGCTGTTCTCAGTGGCTTCAAGCAGTACAGCCTGGCTTGGGAAGAGGGCAGCTGCATCAGAAGGGTGGAGGCGGTCCTGTTCAGAAATTGTTATTCACAGACCTGACCTGAATGTTTACAGGAGTGGACAAGCATTACAGAGAAGGAAGGAAGGAAGACAGGCTCTCATCCACAGCTTGGACATTTCTATTTTTCAAGCCCAAAGGGAATTATGAGCCATGCTTATCCTGTTGGGATTCATGGAATTGTACTAACGGCTTAGGTCTCATTGTGGTTTGTGTATTGTGATGTACACTGAGGGGATTATAGCAGATTCTCCTCAATAACAAAAATCCTAGCGTAATAGTAATCAGACTGAAGGATTTTATTGGAAATAGTAATATTCCAAATGCTTGTTAAATGTATCAAAATATAGTTTTAAGTATAGGCCATTCAAAACATTTAAATTTTTGCTTCTGCAACTACTGGAAGGAGTTCTGCTATCAAATCCCGACTGAACCCACCCACTGCTCCTGGAGTTGTAGTGGGTTACACAAGGTTTAGATAACAGGATGCACCAGGTGTAACTGTGGTGGCAAGGGTTGGCATTTGCACTAAAAAAATTCATCTCCTGTGAAGGGATTAGTCTATTAGCCAGCCTTAATTGCTGCTGGAAGGGAAGAGATTTCCCTACTGCCTGCCTGTTTTGGAAGCATGGTCAGGGAAAGCCAATATATTTAATGAACAGGTGGGTTTCTGGGCTGGCCGCACAACAATAGATCATTGCTTTGTTTTAGACCATTTAATTAAGAAATACACTCAAATTAGGAAGGGCAACCTTATGGTTGCTTTTGTAAATCTTAAATCAGCTTTTGATCTAACTGATCATGACAGGCTGTGGGCAAAACTTGCTTCTACTGATATTGATAGGTGCCTGGTTTTTTTGTTAGAGGACTGCATATGCAGACCTTTATGAGAGTACTTATGTCTAGTCAAGGTGCCTTGACGGATGCCATACAAGTTCAACTTGGCGCAAAGTTGAAAACTTGGCCTTTCCAAATTTTACATCAACAATATGGTAGATTCTTAGAGAGAGTTGACGACTTTTGCGCCTAGTGTAGGTAGAAGGGTTCTTCCCATTCTCCTTTATGCAGATGATATGGCAGTGTTATCGACTGCTGAAAATGGGATGAGAAGGGCATTATTGGTATTAAGTACCTATTGCAGTTCTGAGAATCTGAAAATAAATTATGACAAAACAAAGATTGTCGGTTTTGCCAAGAGAACTCATACACATCGATAGGAACTGGATGGGAACAAAATTGATCAGGTTCCATGTTTCAGGTATCTGGGGCTGAATTTTACTGCCTCTGGTTCCTGGTCACAGCATTTGGCAGCTGTAAAGTTGAAAGCCCAACAAACAGCTGGAGGTTTAATCAAATTTTGGGCAACTGGTGGGGGAAAGTTAGTTAAACCAGCTATCAGCCTTATGGTCCATAAACCTAGCCTTCAAATGCTTTATGGGGCAGAATTATGGGGATTTGATGCTTCTACCTTGGATGTAGCGCAAAGTAAGATCTTTATAAAGATTTTAGGGGTGGCGATTTACACACCAGCAGCCTTTTTGAGGGCAGAGACAGGAGTTCTCTGTAGCATGTTGAGTCCAGGTGGCCATCTGTAGTTTTTGAACCAGAATAATGCATATGCCCAAAGATAGCCTCCCAAATGCCTGCTCAGAGGAGCAAGGAAGTTATAGGAATAAGTACATGTGGAGAATTTGATTTGTAAGGCTTCCGAGTGAAAGTGGCTTCTCCCTTAAGGCCCTAGAGGGACTTCAGAGAAGACCCCTGAAAAATTGCTTGAATCCCATTTATTAGACATAAACAGGATATGGCGTTAGTTGTGGATTCAGGGGTTGCTCCTCAGTATGGTAGGATAAAAGTGATGCACCAACTAGAACCCTACTTGGTTTATCAGATTTTGCTCTGAGGAAGGTGTTATCATTGGTTTGTTTCCAGCAAATGCCCTCAAAAGTATTGGAGGGTCGACAGAGTGGCATCCCCTATCACCCAAGGATGTGCAATTGTGGAGTAGACAGAAGATTTAAAATTATTTGTTTGTGTGTCCATTGTCTGCAGAGGTCCAATATCAGTTTAGAGGGCTGCTTGGTTCAGAGTCTGTTTGGTGAAATTATGAACAAAAGCTAAGTTATAGGGAGGCCAACTTCCTTTTCTTGCTTGCCAGGAGAAGGGACTTAGCACAGCCTGGTATGGAAAACTGTTTAGATTTCTCCTTGTTATTTAAGATTATATTTCTGGTCGAGGTCTGAGCATTTGATGTGTATTTTTGGCAAAAGTAAATCCTTTAAGATGTTTATTTTATCTTAAATTTTGATGTTTTGTTAGGTCTTGTTTTGTTTGTGTCTTGATTATATTGTATCGACCAAACGGTCGTATCAATAAAGATTTATACTACTACAGATGCCTGCCTGCTGGGGACAGTGCTGACAAAGAAAAAAAAAAATGCATAACATCAGCCTTTAGAAAAAAGTGGCTTGAATTCCTGACCGGAGGGAGAAGTGAGTTTATGCAATTGTCAGACTTTGGCCAACCATACAATTGTATTTTAATGCTCTAATGTGCACTTCCACCAACAGCTGATGGTAATATGAGTTTTCAGCTTGCTGACAGCTTACGCTGGTTATGCCAATGCTGGTTACGCTGGACCAGGCAGCCAAAGTTGGGCACTTGCAATTAAGCAGCAAGGATAAGAGCAGGAATTTATTGCTTAATATTAGGTGTCCAATCCATTGTTTTGGCAACTGGCAAGTCTAGTACATCTACATGCTGCCGGTTTCCACAAGATACTTCCTCCCAAGGCTATAAAGGAGTCCATGCTTGCTCAAATCACACTGGATGCCCAAGGAGACCCACTGGGGGGTCACGACCCCTCAACTGAGCTGGGTGAAGTGTTCACACAAGCAGGTTAGTCTCTACCTACCCCAAGCACTACTTCAGGGATAATCCACTTTGCAAGTAATTACACAGGGCGCTATGTAGGAACTGTAAAAGCAGTTCAGTGCTGTGAACTACAAGCCAAGGAGTTCAACCCACAAACACTTGTGGTATATAGCTGCTGTGCGCATTCAGGTACACTATGTGGTTGTCAAGTAATCAAAACGTGCCAGGTTTATTACAACATGTACTAGGCAGCTGTAACACCAAAGTTCACCCGGTCTGGATGTCCCGATCTCACCTTTTTCAATGATGCAATTTTGTCTTTACTACCTTATTTATGAAATGGCAGGCTGCCCAAAGGAGGGATTACAGACTCTGGCATGCAATAAACTCCACTAGACAAGTCTTAAAAATTATAACTATTAAAAAGCTGCTAGAGTTTGTAGCAGAGCATGCAAAACTTCTACCTTGTTTCTTCTGTCTGCATTAGGTCACCAACTGTTTAAAGATGAACACTTCAGCGTATTGCCTGCTGTGTTACAGTTATCGCAGCCTTACACACACTACCTAGTTGGTGCATAGTACAAATGCTCAAGATCAAGCCTGTGCATCATCACAATCATGTTTAGTTCCTGTGCTACAGTTGATCCCCTAGATCAATGAAAAAAGCACAATGTGCAGAGCAGGAATCTAGTAGTTTAAAATGCATAGATGTATTTGTTCAAGCCAGTCTTTAGTCTAAAGACCAACAGCACAAGGAAAAAAGGCTTGATTAACTGCATCAGTATTCCTTGAACTGTATCCTGCATGATGCTGCAAAGCTCTGTAGCAGTGAAACCAACAGGCTAACATTACAGCTTACTCATGCCTAACCAGAGTGCTGAAGAAGAAACCCTTATATCAGGTGTTTCCAGTGTTAAGGTTTTATATGTATTATACTTTCAGGTGTTTACACCTTCCTCCCCTCATTATTGGCCTGCTACTAGAGATGGGTGTAACAACTTCTGCACTCAGTGCTTGCCAGGTATTTGAACAGCACTTGTGAAGGTGACTAGAATCTAGTTACTGTGTTAGATACAGCTTTTTTAAGATGTAGGTATTTGAAGGCTTCTTATGAGAGGTTATGTGTATGTAGCCTCAAAGTTGAGAATCTTGAGCATTTTTTATGGATGTGTCCTTTGTATGAAGATGTTAGGAAACACTCACACCTGACTATTAAATTGTCTTTTCTCTAGGTGTCCAAAAGTCATTTTGGCTTTTAAGCAATTATTCAGTTTTATATGCTCTAGGAACCTTTTTGGTAATATCTCCAAGAATAACCATGACTGTGGAACTCACTCCTGTTGGAGTTCCACCTGTCCACTACCTCCCTCTTTCTGTAGACAATCTAAGGCCTGGTGGAACAGCCAGGCCTTTGCCGAGGGAGATGGGCTGGGTTAGGGTGGGGTTTAAATTGTTGGTTAGTTTTAATTGTTTTATTGGATGTTTTAACATGTTAGCTGCCCCGAGATGCGTGTAGCAGGAAGGGGTGGCATAAATGTATTTATTTATTAATAAATATAGACTTCATGTTATAGGAGCAACTAGTATTGGTGGTTGTTCCCTCATACAAGCGAATCACTATGGTTCATAAAGCCTGCCAGGCAGGACAGCCACTGGGGGAGCTGGCTGGGGAAGAGCACAGCCATTGGAATCGTGATGGGTTGGGGGAAACTACAGCCCTTTCGGGAGGTCGGTTAGATCTGCAAGACAAGTGCCTGCCTCTCACTGGCCCCTGGGCAGGTGGCAAGGTGGTTAATGATCGGAGGACCCCTGGCCTGGGTTTGATGCAGGGTCAGTTGTAAATAAGTCAACCACCACCATCTGGGACCAGGCAGCCAACCTCATGTGTATTACAGAGACCTGGCTGGACAGAGTCAGGGCCAATTTTGGCTGACCTTGTTCCAACTGGGTACTCTGTATAGCATCAACCACAACCAGAGGGACCAAGGGAGGGTGGGGGGATGGAGGAGAAGACGACAGAATAGCCATTATTTTTAGTGATACATGGTCAGGAGGTATCTGGTGCAAACTGTTGGGTATCAAGGGCCTCCATCTTCTGATTGGATTTGGCCAGAGAGATTATGGATGCTGCAAGTATACCACGCACCTACCAGTATGGCAGCATCTCTGCACACTAGTGAAGCTGGTCCTGCAGTCCCCAAAGATGCTGGTCCTGGGGAACTTGAATGCTCACACTGATGCCAGCATATTGGGAGGGAGGAAGCATGAGCCCAAGGCTGCTGTGACAACCATGGGCTTGTCTCAGGTGTTTACTAGCCTGCATGAAAGCATACCCTAGATCAGATATTTTGCACTGGCCTTGAGGCAGGGGATTAGTTGGTTGGGGATGCATTAGTTGTACCCTTGTCATGAACAGATCATTATGTCCTACAGGCTGGTCTCCTGGCACATGCCTGCCCCAGAAAGGAACAGAACCAGTTCAGTTGCTTTGCCCCTGGAGACTTATGGAACCAGAGAGGTTCTGGAATGCTCATGAGGAATTTATCTCTGATCTCAGCCACCATCCACTCGATGACCTTGTGGCTTTCTGGAATATTCTGCTGACTGAAGCTATTGACCAAATATTGCTTGTATTCACCATGACTGACACTGTGCTTGAGGCAGTAAGAGAACCAGAGGTAACTGGAGTCCAACCTTGTCCTATTTCATGGAATCCGTTTCAGTGGGAATCACCCACTTATGTAGGGGATGACATGGGGCCGGTTAGAGCCACTTGTGAACTGGACCTGTGCCCGTCCTGGCTTGTTAAGGCTAACCAGGAGACCTTTTGGATCATTGCTGGTGGGGGTGGTCAATGCCTCCTTTAGGCAGAGCGCTGGCCTGTCTCAAGGAGGCAGTAGTGCAGCCTCTGCTCAAGAAACCACTTGACATGGATTCCCTTGCCAGCTATTGACCAGTCTCTAGCCTTCCCTTTTTAGGGAAGGTTATTGAATGGGTGGTGGCTCAGCAGCTTCAAGGACATCTGGACCATGTAAGTTTTCTGGATCCCAGAGTCTGGCTTTCATCCAGGTTTTGGCAGACTGCGCTTGTGGCTTTGGTCGACTGCCTTAGTTTGTGTTGGATTGGGGTCAGTTGATCCTGTTAGATCAGTTGGCTGCATTTGATACTGTTGAGCAAAAGATGTTGGTGACCCACTTGTGGGATTGAGCCAGGATGGAATGGTTCTTGAATGGTTCTGTTCCTTCCTGGCCAGGAAAACTCAGCAGGTGGTGCTGTGGGATTATTCTTCATCTCCCTGGGACCTCATGTAGAGTACCACAAGCTTCTATTCTGTCCCCTCTCCTGTTCAATGTGTACTTGCAGCCTTTGGGAGAGATTGTGAGGTTTGGTGTGTGGTGTCCTCAGTGTGCTCAAGTTAAGTACTGGCAAGCATCATTCTACTGCTTAAGTTCTTGTATTTAGATTGTTAACTATTTAAGGCTCAGTTTCATAGCTCAAGAGAATGGTTAGTGACCACACACCAAGGAGATGAAATGTTTCACTGTTCACCCATGCACATTTAAAGTATCTCCAGGCCAATAGCATTTTATTCCCATAAGTCAATAGCACTGCTCATATTTATTTAAAGAGTTTAGAACTATAGCCACTGATTCAGTACAGTATGCATTAGGAGTACCATTGGCACAATACCTTAGTTTATACTTGTGGGCTCAGACTTACTCTACTAGAAAGATTTTGGGAGTTACTAGGGAATATGTATGTTTGTTACATTGTGTCCCATGGGCAGTTATTCTTTTGTAAGACGGTACCACCTTTGGCATGAAACTCATTGGCTTTGTTAAAATACAACCCAGACCTCTAGCTAGCAAAGCAGCAGGTAAGTTTGGAGAACAGACTGCAATGTCTCAGTGTTTTTTTGCAAAACCAGGATGGAAGTGGTAATCCTCTCTAATCATTTGAGGGCTAGACAGCACTAATAAAGTGTTTCCACTTCCGGATGAAAGCTATGACTCAACAAGCCCAGTTTGAGGACACTTATGCTGTGTAGACAAGATTGATTGCTACAAATTGCATTCCAGGAATTGCACTGGTGTCACTATAGCAACAATGCCATTGACAGCAACAGCTATTTGCATGAAGTATGCTACACTTTCCTGAAAACGGTAACTGGAACAGCTTTGCAGGGGCAAACAATTTGTTATTCATATTTGTAGAACACAAAAAGATCAAGCCACGACTTTATTATACCTACAACTCCCAGATGAGCATGTCAACCATCAAAATAATTATGTTCTAGCCACAAGTTTATGCACATTAGACATTACTATCAGCATCCTCCTTGAGAAAGTCTTAAAATCAGTTACAGTGGTTCTCTTCTAAACTTGCCTTATGACTCTTCAGGGATGGGAAGCTTCCTGGGGAGTCTAATTATGCAATACAAATCTTTCCATGGCCATCATCTGTTGGCCATTATCTTTGAACCAACTTTACTGGCAGTTGCATACTGTGATTAAGCAATTTTCCTTGTCCTTTGAACTGGCTGTATCAAAAGCTTGTTAAGTTTTCACCACAGCATCCAAGGTTGAAGACAATCCCTGGATTGCCTGTAGACCTTGCAGAACATTAGCCAACTGGAAGGTCTTACCCAACACGAGAGCACTTGAGCAAAATTTTAAGGTGGCCAAGCTACAGAGTAAAACTGTACAAACTTTCCCTAAAAAAAGGGGATGATTTTCAGAAGATGGGCGTTATCTAAGTTTCTAGACCATCTTCTAGGGAAGTGGTATGGGGAACATGCAGGGATGCAACAAGTCTGGCTTCTTTGGGAAGAATTTGTTTAAGTTAAGTTCAAAGTTATGAGTCCAAGCTGTCAAGGTAAGAGGGAAAAGGTTCCCAACCCCTGATCTAGGGGCTACTTTTGTAAGTTAGCCCAAGCTCCAAGAAACAAAGGTTGGGGCAGGGATGCTTTGAAGACAGCCCAGATAGTACAGCCCATCTTTGCTCCCCACCCCCAGCTCAGTCTCAATGTTTAGCTATAGGAACTTGATCTAGAGGTCAAGTCCAGACCCTGGAAATGGGTCAAATAAAAGCTAGCCACAGTCTGCATTTGGCCACTGAGCTTGAGGTTCCTCACCCTAGAGAGTGAGAACGGTGGTAATTTAAGACTATGAAGCATTAAATTTTCCTGCAATGCTATCAAACAATCTCAGAGCATATTCTTTGCAAATATCAACTGGATTATATCTGCAGCTGCAGATTCACTGCCACCACTCAGGCCCCAATCCCAAGTTTGGGAGCCTCTTGCTCAAGAGGTCTGTAGAAACTATTTGTTCACCCTTTTAGTGAAAATGCTAAGACACTAGCTGCATAATGAGCCAGAATAATCAGCTTTACTAAAATAAGACACCATTCCAGAAAGTATGTGGGTCAGTGGCAAAGGTAAGAGGGACCTATGAATATTGTTGCAACAGTTTTAGCCATGCATTCCCAACACTCTCAGTAAGGAAGGATCTAGATTTAGAAAGACTTCTTGAAACAGAATGCAGCACTTAAAGATATTGCATGTATTACAGTCAGAAGTGCAGCAGCTTCTAAGGCAGGCTTCCCCCACCATCCTTTGGTCAGTGCCAGGTGAATCCTCTTGCATTTGTGCAGTCAAATCCTGCTGCCAAACAAGTTGCACACTGCTCACTATACATTTGCATGTCCCTTTGGAATCTATGCAGTGCCAAGACTGTAGTTTCAGACTGTACCCCAGCTAGCTTACATAATTGCTGTATTACCTAGTTTCTTGCAAGGGCAGCCTGCCAATATAATGACCTACCTACCACATTGTGAACTAGAAGCCTGAGTCATGGCCCAACACAGGAGGTAGAACAGCAATGCTTCCTCTTCCAATAAAGTTCCTCTACAACCCACCTGTGGAACTATTCATTTATTACCAAAACAGAAACTATAGCTTGTTAGCCCTTTCCTATGCCCTTGAAGCCTGCTGCAACATGCTTTGGGTAAATGACATCATTGATGAACTTGTTATTCCAACAATAGGCCCTAGGAGCCTAGCCCCTCTTCTGCTTAGCAAGGCACATTCCTTATTGGCGAGGTAACCTCTTCTTCCTGTACGTATGAGCCCCCAGAAGTTGTCGAGATCAGCTTGCTTTCTACATGCAAGTCCTGACACTGCTGTGGAAATGGTCTGCACATAACCAGCCTAGACACCAACGTAAGTATTGTACTGTATTTGGATTCCACTGAAACTTGGCAGCTTCACTAGTCTGCCTATGGAAAGCCTCCATTCACTGCAATGAAGTTTGCCTAGGATTCCTAGGCTTCTATTCTGTAGAGTGCATTTCTACAACAACAACAACTTGCAGCTTGGTTTTAGTCCATAATAGGGTCCATGTTTATATAGAGTCCAGAGCCAATAAAGGCAGTTGATTAGGAGCACAGGCCCTTCTACAAGACACAAGGTCACAAGAGATTTTTTTCCCCTGAAGTGGCATTAGCAAGCCACTAGCTAAAACTTTCCAAATTAATCATATCTGGGTAACTAGGAAGGTAGTCACCAAGCCTTCGATTTAAATGAAGAGGCCAGGGACTATTCAGAGATGCCTTTGTCTAGCTTGCAGTTAGGGATTCTTGGTTGGGCTATGCACCTGCATCCTAACGAAGCCAGAAACATTAAGCAGTCACCTGTACAAGACCAGTTTAACATGCTTAAGTTTAAGCATGTTTAAGTCAAGCTACACCAAGATGCAGTTGTAAGCTCTGTCTGAACTTACATTAAATTGTCGATATGGTCATGCAAAAGCAAGCACCACTTCACAATTGCGAGTGTCCCTGTAGATTGCATTACAACCCCCTTCTCTCCAACCCCTTGGGGGGGGGGGGGGTCATAAGCCATACTATAGGAACCTACAACCTAGTTTTGTTTGAAGACTCAGGAATGTCAGTAATATTTTCTACTGCAAAAAAAATTAACTCTCCAAGGAGAGTTAATTTAGTAGTCTATAGCCAAGGCACTCAAGCCTTAAAGCAGGGCAGGGAACTTCAGGCCTAGGGAACAAACGCAGCCCATGACTAGTTAGGAGGCTCTTTTCTAGTTTCTGGATCCAATTCCTACCTCCAGACACTAAAACGAGCAGAGAAGGCCATGGATCTGTCATCTAGCCATCTGTGCATCCTCTGGAGCCTCCCCCCCTCCACACCCCTCACGCTGAACTGCTATGCAATTATCAGGGGTTTGCAAGTTTTCAGAGTGGCTCCAGGAGGGAAGGTTCACCACCCCTGCTTTATTAGCCTGCAATATTTAAAGCAAAGTAACAAAAACTAGCAAAAGCTACTCAGAACAGGCTGCCATGCCAGCCAGCTTTGTGGTTTTTGTTGTTGTTTTTGCTCTCATCAAAAGCTTTTATTGTCATGCACAGTTATGTTTTAATACAAGAGCAAGCTTGATATTTGACATTTAGAAATGTGGCTAACCACAAGTCCAAGAACAGCTAATGCGGAAGAATGCCAGTTGTGGGTCTAGCAGCCCACATGAATTGTGATCGAGGTACCCTAGTACAATGCACACTGCCATCACGTCAGAATTTTTCAGATAAAGGGCAAGCTTAGTTAGAATAGTGGTCAGGCTGGTTTAGTATATTAGTTATCTTAATCAACTTACCTAGTCCAAGTGTCATGTCTCAGCTGTTTTTAGACATTAATATAATTTGAGGTTCTAGAAACCCCAAGACAGTTGCATACTTGAGAATACAGTACACAAAACCCAAAAAATGTAGGTTTGCTTTGATCTTGAAAGATTTCAAGAGAATGCATGGAGTAGATGTTCTAGCCGGTTGAAATGTTATGTCAAGTTATTGTTGATAAATGGCCACAGGCCTTAACATTGCAGAAATAAATAAAAAAATAAGTTGCACATGAAACATCTAAGTGCAGTACATCCTATTGCAAAAATTTCACAGATTTTTAGTTCCTGCTAAATTTTGCAACCCAAGTGGTGACAAAAGGGTCAGATTGATATTTTGGTGTACCTTTTTATGGGATCTATTTATAATTAATGGAGCAATAAAAACATTCACAGGGATTTTTATATAGCTGGCCATCAAAAAATGTGACAAGGACACCCCCCCACCCCCCTCTGAGCAGCCCTTACAAAATTTCACAGTAGGGAATATTTGCCATTCTGCCCTCCAATATAGCAGATGGCAACAAGGAGAATCTCACCACTGTAAATACACACCTAAATTTTATTACCTTAAGGAAATACAAATAGGTGTACCTTGAGGGTACAAAGTCAATGACCAATCTATGAATGAGATTTTCTGGTCATTCAAAGTCACTATTGAGGTTTGCTTTTCTTGATCAGAAACTCACTCCCTAAATAAAGACAAGGCAGTTGGAAAATTTAGACCCAGTAGATACTCTGGAAAACCTAGACATTGTATTACAGAATTCAGCCTCTGTTCGCAGGGGCTCTTTCTTCAGGATGTGGGCAAGAACGTAAGTTACTGGAAGGGACACAAATAGCTTTCAGCCAAAGTTTGAGAAGCAACTTGGTTAAGGAGGCTACTGAGGGGAATTCAATTTTAGCCCACATAAGGGCTACTGGCATACAAATAGGAACATACAAAACAGAATGTAAAAAGGCATTCTGTACTCCAAGGCATCAATGTGAGCCAAACCCAAGACTTATACTCCATAAAGTAACTGGGTAAGTACTTTTGCTTTAAAGATTTCCCACAGGAACAACCATTTCCCCACCCCTGGACAAATAGAAGACAATTCGCCTAGACATAACACAGGCAGTCTCCAAGACAACCATATTTAAAGCAGTTTACCTGCTAGCTATGGTGGCTCTTCATGAACTATATATGCACAACAGGACCCCTCTGCAGAACTAGTATTTTAGTTAGAGACTAACCTCCAGATGCTCTTGGTCACAATAATCACTAAATTGCTGCTTCAATCATCTCAGACCAATTTGAATCTGTGCCGACAGTTTAGTGTCATCAGGATATAACTTTACTGGAAGGGTTCTTTGGCCATATTTAACTAGATGACAAGAAGGTTCATCCATAAGGTTTGAAAGGTCACTAATATAGAGATTAAAAAGTAAAAGGGCTAAGAGACAACCCTGGTGTACTCCTTGAGGGGCAGGCACAGGGCAGGAACAATGACCGATGGTCCACCCTAACTCAGATTTCCTTATATAAACAATTAAGTATAGCAAGTGGTGTTCCATAGTAGTCTTAGATTGCATTCAGTTCCATCAACCATGAGTGCCTCTGGCTGAAGCGGTCTTCAGATCAATGAAGAAAAAAGGGAAGCACGCCTCTGACACAAATGGTATGAGGCCAATTGATTCAAAGAGAACACACTGATCAATGGAAAACCTCTAAATCCAGCTTGTTCAAGTCTGATATCATCAACCCCTTTGTAATTTTGTAAGAAGGAAGTTGGCATAAAGTTCACTGACCACACTTAAATTGGGATATTTTGCTGGATCAGCAAGATCACCCTTTTTATAAGTTGGGGCCACAATACTCCTGCCACAACGGTTTGTAATCCTTCTGGTCTCAATAGTTGTAAATAGGGTGGCCAAGATAGAACTCCACCAAGAAACACTAGACTTAAGTAACTTTGGGAGAATATAATCATTCCCCAGAGCTTTGTTAGATTTAAGGTGTAATCAGATCAACCTCATCTATAAATAAATCTATTGTAACAGGAGACTAACTTTGAATATTAGAGGCAAATCTAACTTATATGAAGTCAGAGGAGGTTAATGAATTGAAGACTGAAAAGTGAACTTCCCATCCACAGGCAGGGATATTGGCTTTTGGAATATTCTCTTAGTGACCTGGCTACCAGCTTCCAAAAACCCACAGTATCTTTATCTAGAACTGGCCTCTCTAGGTCTATCCAAGACTTCCCATAGAACTGATGTTTCTTTTTTCTCAGCAGGGCCCTACATTACCTTCTACAATTAAGAAAGTGGGCAATATCCATATCAGTTTCCTTCATATGGAGTAAACATGCCAGAGTTCAATTGTTTCTTGGCTGCCCTGCAATCTTGATCAAAGCACAAGGAAAACTCCTTGAGTGCTTAACTACTGACTGAGCAGGAATAACTAGAAGAGGAAGTAAAGACTCTACAATGGTCTTGCAGCTTCCTATGGCAGATGTGTTCTGGGAAGTCATGGGTTTAGTGAGCCTAAGAGAAGCTAGATACAAGTTAACAAGATTTCCAAGTTAGAATCCATTTGGCCCTATGGATGGCAAGATCCAGTGACTAAACAAACTTAGGAGTTTGGGAAGATTAATTATCCCAAACAGGAGAAAGATTGTTATTCCCTGGCAAACATCAGAAGTGGTTGTTGGTCTGTATTAACGGCACCTCAACCTTAAAATCTCAAACTATTAAGTGTTCCCGATTCTCCTGTTCTTAGGACCTTCACTGTCTGTTCACTTTTGACTCCCTCCTCAAGCCCCCCCCCCCCCCCCCCCCCCCTCATCCTTTCTGCTCAGGATCTTGCTTCCTTCACCTCCAAGACAGACAAGATCCACCTCAACACTGCTTCCCACTCCTCTCCCTACTCCCTCCTTCCCTCCCACCTCCCTTGAGGAAAAAACTCATCCCTGCTCTCCTCCTCCAACCCTTCCACTCCTGCCCCTTGACCCCATCCCCTCCTGACGACCATGGTTTCCACTGTCGCCCCTTCCCTCCTGCACATCAACCTCTCCCTCCACTGGCTCCTTCCCCTCCATCTTCACACACGCCACTGTCTCCTATCCTCAAAAAGTCCACTCTTGACCCCTCTAGCTACTATTTTGTCTCACTCCTTCCTTTTGCTTCCAAGCTTCTTGAATGTGTTGTCTACTCCAGCTGCCTCGACTTCCTCTCTGCCAACTCTTCCCTTGAACCCCTCCAATCTGGCGGCTTTCGCCAACTTTATTCTACTGAAACTGCTCTCACTAAGATCACCAAGGATCTTGTGGCTAAATCTAATCACCTCTACTCCATTCTTGTCCTCCTTGACCTCTCTGCTGCCTTCGATACTGTCAACTACTCACCATCGCTGGACTTGCTTCACTCCCTTGGCTCCATCCTCAACTGGTCCTCCTACTTCTGACAGCTCCTTCAATGTGTCTCTTGCCAACTCCATCTCCTCCTTCCTTCCACTCTTGGTTGGTGTTCCCCAAGACTCTGTCCTTGGCCCTCTCCTCTTCTCCATCTATACCCTGTCCCTAGGCAAACTCATTGCCTCCCATAAGTTCCAATATCACCTCTATGCTGACGACACTTAACTCTCTCTCTTCATCTATTCTAGCTCACCTCACCAGCTGTCTGACATCTCTACCTGGATGTCTCAAGTCAGCCATGTTGAGTTCGAGTTAACACTGAACTCCTTATCTCTCCCCCTCCAAGCCACCTTCTTCCTCTTCCCTGTCAAGCCTCATCGATGGGGTCACCATCCGTCCTGTCCCCCAAGCCCATAGCTTGGGCTTCATCTTTGACTCACCCCTCTTTTAAACCCTACATTGACTGCTGCCAAATCCTGTCACTTCCCCCTGCATAACATTGCTAAGATTCACTTTTATCCGTCTCCTCTGTCAAAACCATTGTTCATGCCCTGGTCATCTTGCCTTGATTACTGTAACCTGCTTCTCACTGGTCTCCCCTCACCTTTCTCCCCTTATCTCTGTCCAAAATTCTGCCAGGGTCATCCACATTCAGCCCCTCCTCTCCTCGCTGGCTCCCCCTTCCTGAACAAATCCTGCACAAGCTCCTAGTCTTCACAACCTTGCTCTCCCTACCTCTCTGCTAATTTCCCTCTGTACTCCAGTTCATGAACTCTGCTCCTCTGTCCCCTTTCTCACACTCCCATGCCGCACCTAACTGCCTTTGTCCCTTCTCCCTAGCGGCCCCCCATGGCTGGAGCTCCCTCCCCACATTTGCCTTGCCCCCTCCCTTCGTACCTTCAATTCCCTTCTCAAGACCCACCTCTTCTGCTCTGCCCTGCCCTCCCTGACTCCTTGCTCCCCTCACCTAACTCCTGCTGATGCCCTCAGTCCAGTAAAATCTGTTACCTGAGGTCTGACATCCTCACCACATGGGCCAACCAGCCATCATTCTTGATGTAACCAAGCCAAGCATGTGTACCTGGGACCTTGCATCTGTGAATGTTACACACCTTGTCTCTCCTGCTGTTCTCCTTCCTTTGTCTCTCCCTCCCCATCTCTCAGACTAAGTCGTAGGGCAGGGACCATGTCTATTCAATTAATTTATGAAGAGTCAAGTACATGCAGGTGCTATATAAATGGTTGCTAATAATAAATAATAAAGTCATTAGACCCAATATGAGAAATAAGTAAAATTTCCATGAGTATCACACCAGGGGTACTGCCATTCAGGGTGATAAGACCTAAATTAATAATTAAATCCTGTAAAAATGACCCTGACTTGTTGGAAAGCCTGTCTTTGGAGCTCCTTTTCCTTCCCTAAAAGGTTGCAGCTTGCTTCTTTAAGAGGCAGGAAGGGCCCCAATTATCTTCCTTACCCACGTGATTTGAAATCTCCAACCACCAAAAATTCTGGCTAGCAGGGTGATCATCAATTATTGTGGAAAAAAATTTTGTAGCTTGTCCCAAACAAACAGATTATAAAAAGCAGATTGAAATATAGGAATTGAAAACATTAATATAGCAATCTCTTGAGTGGATAGGTCAAAATGTTTCCTGAATTCTTGATTGTGAGCCAAGATGCTTGGACACCACATGTACCATTCTCTGTATAGAGATTTTCACTTGCATGAATTTTATTCTAGTTTTCTTCCACTATTACATACAGAATTGATTTATGTATCTGTTTAGGGTCAACTGAAATTTAGTTTAAAAAGGTCAAGTCTTCCAGAAGTCAAAAGATGTGACTGAGCTCAGGGGAAAGGAGCTTGATTCTTCCAAATTTTGGCAATATGGAGTTAACAGAAAAACTTAAGTCTTGAGATTCACAATGAAGTTAGACTCCAGATATACTTTATCCGAAAGTTACATCAGTTACTAAGTTGGTCAGACAGAATCCTTCTGCATTACTAGGAAGGTAGCATGCTAAAAAAAGGACTGAAAGCCTCCTGAAACAGGAATGAGATGCAAGAGTTCACATCTCTTATGGATTCCCATTTCCAGGAAATGATGTCAAGATCAAGGAGCCAGAAGTTTTCAAGTTAAGAAACCAAAAAGCCTAAAGGTATTTACCATTACTTTTTGGAACAACTTGCTGCAGGAGCCCAAGTTGAAGGGCTTGTGCTCCAGCTTTCTAGCTATTGTGAACTTACTTACAGAAGCAGAAGTCTGCCTAGTGCCTACAGTGTGGGAAGACCAGAGTTAAAGGGTAACATTCCAACTGCTCATTTTGTGCTACAACATGCCGTACTTCATTATAGGCCAAATGACAGCAAAGAGTCTCTGCCGTTTCCAGATGCCAGAATGACCTCTACATTGCTTAATGAGCATGTTTACTCACACAGGGTGTAGGTCAAGATAGTTCTAAGGAGCAAGTTGAAAATTGTCAAGATAAATGAGTCTATTCAGATACAGCCCGTTCCAATGTCTCCTATGCAGCAGATGCCAAGTACTAAAGCCACAGTGGATGGAATTTTTGAAGCCAAAACCAACACATTGGAAATAATCAAACGTGATTACTGTTTGGGGAAATCCTTGACTACAATGTACACTTTGATTCAGTTTTTCCAACTGAAGCCATCCAAAGTCAGAACACAGGATTGGGCAGGAGGAAATCCCCATTCATGCAGTCCTGTACAGTTCAGCCAAGCTTCATTATAGGCTGAAAGGGGAATTTTGAAAGAGACTAATCTTCAAGGCAATGCATTTGGTGCACACCATCTAGGTTCATGTTTTGATCATGCAAGTCACTCATTTTCTCCAAGAGGAAAACCTCTGCAACTTTTATGCTGCTCCTCAAAACTCAAGGGAGTTTAAGAATGAATGCAAACAAATGTTAAGAGATGAGACAAAGGTGGTTTGAGTTATCTTATTGGACCAACTGCTGTTGGTGAAGATGAGCAGGCTTTCAGGTCCTTCCTCAGGCATGCAGTCAGAAATGTATAAAATGAGCAAGTTTAGGGCAGGCACATAAGGTAGGAAGGAATGAGTGGGAATGGATAAGACTAGGTAACTCTGGATTAACTTGTCTTATCTACTCCTGCCCATTCTTGCCTCCTTATATGCCTGCCCTAAACTCTGGATTACCTTGGTACCTGGGATACCTGCCCATGGTAAACTCTGGATTACCTTGTTTTATCCCTCCTATTGCTGCCTCCTTCCATATCTGCTCTAAGCTTACTCAGTTTATACATTTCTGACTACATGTCAGAGGAAGAGCCCCATGTGGTCCAAAAGCTTGCTTATTTTTACCAACAGCAGTTGGTCTTTTTTTTAAAAAAAAAAAAAGGTATCATTCAAGACACCTTGTTTCCATCTCTGTCACTTGGGGCCAACACAGCAACTGCATGATCTAGCTGGATTGAGGGATAGCGGTTTGCAGTTTTGGCAGTAGCAGGTAGGATTTAGGAAGCTATACCACCAGTATGACCTCCCACCTGGTCCTAAGCAAGATGTCATAATTTTGGACATTACATGTCTGAAAGCTAGTGCTACACCAAGTTTAGGGCCATGTTATTTATTTCTGTGAGAAAACTCTACACAAAGCCCTTTTCTCAAGAGCTCTCCTCCAGGAAGTGCAAGCATGTGAGAATTCTATCTGAAACACTTCATGTAATGCAGGGGTGGGGAACCTCATGCCTAGGGGTCAAATGCAGCCCTCCCCCTCAGCAAGGTTTTACGTGGCCCCTTTCCAGTCCCTGGATCTGGCCCCTGAATCCATGCTTTACCCTCAAGCACTGAAAAACTGAGCTCATGAAATGGAACAGAGGAGAGCGTGCACAAAAGGGTAGGGGACAGATCCCCAGCCCAGATCCATGATCTGAGCCCTCCTTTTCTTGAATAAACCCTTTAAGCACCCCCCACCCCCAACCTCTGTGGCTCTTGGAGCTCATACCAATATTCAATGCGGCCCCCAGGACAGAAGAGGTTCCCCACACCTGATGTAATGCCTTGTGTTTGGGTGCCAAATTACCTGGAGTACTACTCTATGTTCTTACATAGCTGGTGGATCATAACCCATGAATTCTTGACACTTCAATAGCAATTTTAAGTGTTTGGATTTCTACAATTCACTACAAATACCCACCACACACACCACCAAGTTTGTTATTGGGTCCCTCCCCAATACAACTCTGCTGAGAAGCAAGCTGGTCTTGATAGTATCCTATTTTGGGCTCCATACAGAACAGCCTCTGGCTGCCTGAAGATAGCAACTACTTTCAGAAGCATTTTAAGCATGGCTCTTTGCACTGCAAGGAAACCACTTCAAATGTGTCCACCAAGCCAAACATTGTGTTCTTTGCTATGCAATGGAGACAAAATCTGCATGTGTTTAATATGCTGCACAAGGCACTCATGTTTATACAATTTCAAGTTGCTAACATAAGGGATAAGACTATTGGCTTGAAGCCCAGTTAACTTGTCTGATCATGGCTATTATCAGACAGTTACAGTTTTGTGAAATACTTCAGCAAAAAAAAAAATAGCAGTGGCAAGTTTGTGTTAAGGTGAGGCCACACATGCAGAATGTACTTCAAAGGCCATATGCATTTGATAGCTTAACTTTCACAAAGCAGCAACCAATAGCTATGGCTGATACGCATATGCAGATCAGCTCTTATAGATTTGTCTAGTTAAGTTCTAAACGAAGTATTTAATGTTGACAAGGAATGTCTCCCTACTCCCTTCCTAAAAGTCTTTGGGTTTAGGCAACTTCCTTCCCCTTCAGCATATTCCACTCAGGTTTTACACTATAGTTTGTTTTCCAGTGTTTTTGATGTGCAAACATCTGCAGATGGAAGCCTAGTTTGCTTCCAAGACCCACCACTTCACATTCAGCCAAGGAAAAAGAGTTCCAGATGCTAGCCTCATGCACTAAATTTTACAAAAAAAGATTTGTGAAACTTGTCAGCTTCCCTGTCAGGAACTCAGTTTTGATTTTAGGATCTTTTATACTCATGACTGCTCCATAGGGTGTAATGGAACAAGACAGTAGCCCATATGCCAGGTGGGTGTCCAACTGCCTGTTTTAGGTGTTTGCCCCCCAACTAGCCCCATTCACTGGACATGCAGCCCTCACCTCAACAGAATCCTGGAGCATGCAGAGTCCACCATGTGGGCAAATGCAGGCTAATGTGTGCGTTCCATCAATAAGGTTGCATGCAGCACCTTCATGTGTACAGATCCATCAGCACCCGAGTCAAGGGTGAAAAACCTCATGTTCCAAGGAGTGACCACTCCCTCCACACTCACTGGTGTGCCTGTAACATCTGCCGCAAGAGCCCAATGTGCCACTCATCCTGGTTGGCAGTATGTGACAGATTCCTTTGTCCAGCTGCTGCATTCTCAGCAATGACCATGGCTAATACAGACAGGCAACAACCAGCACCACCACCACTGTTCAGTTGCAGCCACTTGCTGCCCATAGAGCTGCCTGCCAATACTGCATTCCTGGACCAAGGAAGAGGCCAACGCCTTCACCACTCAATTGTGGTGAAGATCCAATATGCCCTGGTCAAGTGCTACAGGAACATGGCAGTATTCCAAGAGATCTCAGTCCAAATGGTACTGAGAGGCTGTAACTGGGAGATGGCTTTTGGAAGAGGTGCAATTGCAGGAGAGAAAAAGAGGCAGAGTGCAGACAATCCAGAAGACTTGTCCTTTCCCAGTATAGAAAGGAGTGCTGCTCGTTTCATGCTGATAGACTTCACATGAATAATTTGTTTGGGACTGGCTGCCTCCCAGGAGGAGGCATGGTGTTAAAGCAGGATAGTTACCTCTGCAAACAGACAGTGAAGAGGGAGGTAACAGCTGGGGAAAGCCTTTTCCCTCCAAAGAGCCACTTTAGAAATCAATACAAGTTCCAGAAGGTTGCATAGTAGTTCGTCAGGGGTGTGCTCAGGAAGAGGGTCCAGATCATGCATCTGTGCCAGAGATTTGTCCCCTATTCTTATGTGTGTGCCCTCACTGTTATCCCAAGCTCAGTCTAAGTGAGTTGACTTGCTTTCCAAAAGGTGTGGGTAGTAAATGAATCTAGGGCAAGACCCAGGAATTTGGAAGGGGCCAAAAAAAGATGGCCATGGCTGCATTTGGCCCACAGTTCCCCACCCTTGATTTATGAGCGTGTGTGTTTAGGCTTCTGCTGTCCCAGCAAGCCCGAGTGCCTTCTCCTTGGTAAGGCAGGATCAGTCCCTACCACTGGAGCACCCTTGTGAGTTTCAAACCAATTAGGGAACTAGCAACTTTAGCTCTTCTGTATGCAAGGAGCGAGTTCAAGTAAAAGCCTTGGATCTGGTATATCAGTGCACACATATGCTAGCATCTCTATCAGAATCTCTCTCCCAAGTTAACTAGGATTCCTTATATGAAGGCAGCTACCCATGACCATGGCTTGTGTAAACTGATGGAAAGTTAGACTGATGCTACCTTGGAGGAATAATTTGTTACAAGCCCTTGGAAAGACCTATGTTAAGTTTTTCTAGGCATAAGTAGTAATTCTGAATACCAAAGCGTATCTCCACTTCCAACTGTGCATGCAGGTCTACCAATCTTACACCCAAAGTAGTAGCAGCATCAAGGCAGGAGAGCAGCTGAATTGTGGCCTTTTAGGGAGGCCAGTGGCACTTTCTCTAGCCATGCAAGTTTTTCCTCCATTCCAGTGCTGGAACTGCCAGTCCTTGTAAGTCAGTGCAGAAGAATCCTTTTCTCCTTTTACATACTTCTGTCATGGAGGTTCTACTTGCTTTTCTAGGAGCCTAAGAGACAACAAACATTATGTGTAGGCAAGAGTCATGTGAATGCGTTTCCTTCTGCAATTTCTAGTATTCGCCATTGGGTTCGGCAATTTTGGTGATACAAGTCTTGAGACGAAAGATGCAACTAAGCAGCGATTATTCATTTTTACATTAAAAGCATGTGCTGCTGGTAGCAGAATTCATAATATTCATTTTTGGCAATCCACCATGTGGACTTAAGCTACATTTTAGCAATAATTCACTGCATTTAAGTTTTAAATATTTAATGCTTGGGGAACTTGCTACCAAGGCACAATGAGAACTATTGTTTAGTTTGGAAGCCAACTCAGCCAGGCCTAATAGCAATTGGTTTGCATAGACAGGATACCACTGCAAGCAAGATGCTTTCCTTTCCAATACCCAACTATTAGTTTAAGAGAAAAAGGCTAGATCTTGTCATTCCCAAGAATTTGGAACTCTGAACTGCTGGTACATATCTTAAATCATAAGTCTAACAAGACTTATGTTCTGTTGTCTCATAAACCCCAGGTATTTGAGTACTAATGCCAAACCCTTGACACTGGTTTGAGGGTCAAAACCAATGGTTTCCAAGTTGTAACATGTGCCACAAATTGCCCAGTTAAGTGATGGGAACAGGGACTTTTCAAGTCCACCCAGCAAGTCCATGGTAAAGATTATATTTAAACTCCACTACAGATTCCTACGTATCATCTAGACCAGATATTAACTTGCAAGTCAGTGACTGCATGTAGTCCGTGTGAGGGGAGAAGAGTCCAAGTCGAAGACCAGCCAAGTCAGTCTGAAATTCTGGGATTAAAAAGTCTGATTTTTAACTATACACTCCTATTACATTATGGCTTACACCCCACCCTACCCCCATGGGGTGCCATCTTGTAGATTTAAACCCCACTCCACCCCAGAGTGGCTTAGGGAAGCTTACAATAGTCTGTTAAAATTTCCATACATAGCAAACAAACTCCAGCCCAATGCCCAAATCCATCCTAGCAACTATGCCAGTTTCCAACCCAGGAGGAGACCCCACAAACACTTCCTGGAGGGACTTGCAATACACACAAGTACTACCCTTACCAAATCCAGCCATTCCTACTCGCTCACATGGAGAGCATCTCCTCTCCAAGCCTAAGCCACCCACCCATCTTGAGGGTCAGGGCTAAACCCTAAAAGCTTCTCACCTACTCCCCATCTCACCCCTTTTCCTTCAGTTCCTCAGTCAGCTTTTTACCCTGCCCTCCTTGCCCATCCTATAGTATAGCCCCATAAAAGGTTCAACTTTAAGGGTGAATTTTAGCAGAGTCCATCCCATAAACAAAGTTGGTGATAGCACTAATCTCAGGCAGCAAAGCTTCTGTGCCATAGCCACAACAGCCAGAATCCTCCATTTAACTTCCAGGGTTCATGTTATTAGGCTTGACCAAGCCCCAAAACCCAGTCTTTGGCAGATCTAGTAAGATTATAGCTCATCTTGATGGACACCAAAGCCTGCACAGGAGGCTGGTGAAGCCTGCAGGCTGGTCTATACTTTTTTTTGTAAGTCTACAAGTTTCAGCTTGTAGTTTACATGCTAGGAAGCTTTTTCTCTTTTTAAAATAAGCTCTAATCAAGCCAGATGAAACACACTTATACATGCTCAGGGCATGAGATCTGCAGGTTCTTGGGAGCCATTGTTGCCTAGAAAACTGAAGCTGGTGACTGGTTCAGGGGTGTCATGGGGCAAGAATAGATTTAATATCAGGATGAAGTCTGGTGACTAAATTCTTTTTTTTTTTTGCTCCTGGAGTTCAGTGCTTTCAGATTGGGGTAGGTATTGATGCCAGTCACATGATGTGTATGCTCAGCTGATGAACAGGGTGGTCTGTTCTAGCTCAGATACGTTTTAGAATTAAGATTCTAGTTGTCTGATAGTAAACTGCCTAGCTTGACTTACAGCTGCATTAGATGTACTGTAGCTTGTTAAATCCTGTAATAGACTAGCTAATTAGGCTTCCTTTCTGCCCTAGGCAATACACCTAAAAATATAGGCAGAGTCTAGTAACTTCTGAAGTCTAACTCTATTTTAGAGTAAAGCAGCAGTTCTGCTGTTGGCAGCAAGCTCCATTTGGTATGTGGCAAACCAGTTTAGACAGAGTATGAAGTTTCAGATCCAGCTCAAGGAGCCAACATAAAATTCAGTCGCCAGACTATCCTGACAGTTTTCCCCACTACACCCCTGAACCAGTTGCCAGCCTCTGTTTTCTGGGTGTCACTGGCTCCCAGGTACCTGCAAATTTTGTGCCCCAAGTTTAGAGGTATTTATTTATTTTCTAGATTTCTACCCTGGCCCTCCTGAGAACAGCTCGGGGCAGCTTCCAACAATATATATAAAATACATATAAAACAATTTAACACACATAAAAAATACAATATAAGGTATTAAAACAGGGCCTGGAAAAATATTAAAACAATAAATAGGGTAGGGGAGATAAAAACCCACTAACCCAGCCTCCCCAAAGGCCTGGGCTAACAGCCAGGTTTTACAACTTTGCCTGAATGTCAAGAGGCTTGGGGCCAGGCGAGCTTCCTCCGGAAGGGAGTTCCAAAGATGCGGCCCCGCCACCAAAATGCCCTCTCCATTGTGGCCCCCTGCTTAATGTGAGGGACCTCCAGGAAGGCACCCCCGGCAGACTGAAGGAGCCGCTCTGGGGCGAGGAGATACCTGAGGTACGAGGGGCCTAGACCATGAAGGGCCTTGTAGACCACCACCAAAACCTTGAGCCTAGCTCAGCACGCTATTGGCAGCCAGTGCAGAATCCGGGAGCACAGGTGTAATGTGCTCCCGACGACCCATCCCCGAAAGGAGACGGGCCGCCGCATTCTGCAGCAGCTGCAGCCGCCGAACCAGGAACAAGGGAAGCCCCACGTAGAGCACGTTGCAGTAGTCCAGCCTCGAGGTGACGAAGGCAAAGGGTGCTTTCAGACCCGATTAATCTGTACTTACAAGGGTGGGAGACTGGCTGTACATCCAAATCAGGCACAGCTTCGCCAACATCAGGAAGGCACCCCACACAAGACTGAAGTTTCTGCACACATTGACAAATGTACTGTACCAAGCTGGATTTTGTAGCTCAGTAAAATGCATTTGTCAGTACACCAATACAGTACTGCAGTACTTTTTGGTGCTTGCTCAGATAGTTAATAGACATGTATGATTTTTATTGAAGGTTCAGCTATTTATGTATAATAGTGGACAAAAAAGCAAGTCATTCCATGCACTGTCACTTAGATAGTGCCCTTTGAATAAACATTGACTTTTAGCCCATTTAGCTTCTTTGCTTTGCAAAGATGCCAATCCCTTTGGCACAAACCATCAAATCTGTCTTGGTTAGTTTGCCATCTTCAGCATGGAATGAGCACACATACTCCCTTGCCATCCTCACCTCCCACCCTGCCTGCTCCACAACCGCCATCCTTGGCTCACCTCAAGTATCTGCCACCTCCACTCCTGTACCTGTGCTGTCAAATGCCTCTGGCACAAATCCCACACTCATGCTGACTTCCTTCACTTCAAGTTGTCTCTCCTCCCTTTCTTCTGCTATCTCCCTCATTAGAGGTGTAGCATTACTACACCTCTGGCACGGAGTCCTGTTCTCGGGACCCTCATCACCTGTTCTTCACCTTTGACTCCCTCCTCAAGCCCCTTCTTCCTTTTCTGCTTAGGATCTTGCTTCCTTCTTCACCTCCAAGATAGACAAGATCCACCTCGACATCATTGCCCAATCCTCTCTTCCTACTCCCTCTCCTTCCTGCCCTCCCACCTCCCTTGAAGAAATCTCCTCCCTGCTCTCCTCCTCTAACCCTTCCACTTGCCCCCTGGACCCCATCCCCTCCTGCCCACCATTGTTTCCACTGTCACCCCTTCCCTCCTGCACATCATCAACCTCTCCCTCT
>QEPC01011258.1:5158488-5183387 GCA_003113815.1 Sphenodon punctatus | reverse complement strand
TCCTCAATGGGGTCACCATCCTTCCCATCCCCCAAGCCCATAGCTTAGGCTTCATCTTTAACTCATCCCTTTCTTTTAAACCCTACATCGACTGTTGCCAAATCCGGTCACTTCTCCCTCCATAACATTGCTAAGATTTGCCCTTTTCTCGGTCTTCTCTGCCCAAACCCTTGTTCATGCCCTGGTCATATCAACCCTCGATTACTGTAACCTTCTCACTGGCCTCCCCCACTCTCACCTCTCCCCCCTTATCTCTGTCCAAACCTCTGCTGCCAGGGTCATGCACCTCACCTGTTGCTTTGACCACATGCAGCCCCTTCTCTCCTCACTGGCTCTTCCTTCCTGAATGAATCCTGCACAAGTTCCTAGTCTTTACCTATAAAGCTCTTCACAACCTTGTTCCCTCCCTAACACAATGCTAGTTTCCCTCCATACTCCAGTCTGAACTCTGCTCCTCCTCTGTCCCCTCTTGTCCTCCCATGCCTCCCTTAACTGCCTTTGTCCCTTCTCCCTAGCTGCCCCCCACACCTTGAACTCCCTCCCTGCCCACATCCGCCTCACCCCATCCCTTTGTACCTTCAATTCCCTCCTCGAGACCCACCTCTTCTGCTATGCCCTCCCTGACTCCTCGCTCCCCTCACCTAACTCCTGCTGATACCCTCCATCCAGTACAATGTGTTACCTGAGGCCTGTGTACTCCTAGCCTCACCACACGGACCAGCCAGCCATCATTCTTGATGTAACCAAGCCAAGTGTGTGCACCTGAGACCTCGCATCTTTGTGAATGTTACACTCCTTGTCGTCACCCCCGTCTCTTAGATTGTAAGCCTTAGGGCAGGGATCATGTCTTTTCAATTAATTTGTAAGCCACCAGGTACATTGCTGGCACTATATAAATGCTAGCTAATAAAAAACATAAAAGCACCCCTTGGTCAAAGTTAATGCTTTCACTTAGTCACTCAAAGCTACTCAAGGGCAATCAGGGGACAAGGTGCAAAGTGCAGCCTAGAGCCCCTACTCATCCTGCTATACACCCCAAGTCAGATCCACTGCCTTGAAAAATAGCAGCAACCCTGTCAAGCCAAGTTTCAATTAGGGAATAGCCAATGAGATTCTCAATGGCTAACAGTTTCAAGTGTCTGCAGTGATGACACTAGAAGGTTCTGTAGCAGTTTGGAATAAGCACTAAACTGGCAGCTAGTAGGAAACTGGGAAAGTACACACATGAAGCTAATTGCCATGCTCACTGGATTGGTCATGAGTTATAAACATGGCCTGTGTAAGCAGTCAAGAACCTCAAGTGGCAAGAGATCGAGTTTCAAGCAACCACCACTTTGCAAGTGTAGTCAAGTCACTGCCTATAATGCTGACCAGCACTATTTTGTTGTCCTGCAAGTCTTTAGACAACAACGCTCCGGCCCTACACAAAAGTGGTAACTGGGCACTGTTCTACAGCATCAAAACTTGACTGCTAGAGAATTGTAATCCTCAGTCATGCTTCTTGAGCCTCGGTGTTTAGGTCTACTAAATGGCATGCTTTTGGTCAGCTTATTGCAGGAAATCATGTTAAGTCAGACAGTATGCTCATTAAAGGCTTAAATAGGAAGCTAGTGTGTTATGTACACAATGAGTTGTGCCAAGTCCCTGACAAGCAGTTCCAACAGTGTCCCTTTCCCAAATCACCATCACTTCTATAGTCATGTTATGCCTGTTTTGAGGCATGTAACCCAGCTCTGTGCTGCTAAGGCAGCCACCACAGGGCTTGGATACAGGAACTGGGTACCAACATCTGAGACCATTTTCCAATTAATCTAAAGCCAAGTGTCTAGCCTCCACCCACTATTTTACATTTCAAGCTGGACACCCACAATCAAGAGTATGTCCAAGATTTACTAAGCTGTCTATAGGTGACCCCCTCAGAAAACACCTGGTGCTAGGGTTTAAAAGCCCAAAAAGGAAAAAGCTGTTGGGAGTTAATTCTGCAACAAGTTATTTGTACAAACCTAGTCCAGAAGCATGTGCACCATGCTATGAAGCTAGAGATTTCTGCAACACATTGGTTGTTAATCAAGAATTACTCAGTGTAAGCTAGCTGTGGCAGCACCAATGTCAGATGCTTCTTCCATGCTCTAGTAAACAAGTGAGCAGAATCAAGGTTTAAATATTTTACATTTTAACTCCCCCTCCCCTCTCCACAGACAGGGCAGCTTCCCTAATAGCCCTAAAGGTGAGAAGCAAAGACCTGGAAACCCATTTAGTATGCAAGCTTAAGTCTGAAGACATCAAGTTTGTCATTTGTGGTTTCAAGAAACTTTACAACCTGCACTAGGCCCAACTGGCTTGACTGTGCAAGTCTGGCATGCCTGTGCTTCATTGTAACATTAGAAAGTATACTGCTCCCTGGTGATTACCATAAATTAGACTTGTGGCTGATAGCTAAAGCCTCAAGTTTGTCACGTTAAAGAAATCATTGCAGTATTTTGGAGGTGAAGACTAATCTAGCAGCACATAGAAGCATCCCAATATAAGCACATTTTTTAGCAGTAGCTAAATCAAGAAGCTTGCAGGGTCTAATGTGAAGGCCAGACAATGCAGACACCAGGGGCAGCCTATATTAAGATGATCTTTTTTTTATTTTTTTGGAGGTGGGGCTGGGGAAGCAGCATTTTTACATGCTCCTTCACCTTTGAGTGTTCACTTTGGTGCAGCTAATAATAACTCCAGTACTGTTACTGAGCCAACTGCAGCTTCAGGAAGATGCAGCAACAGCTGATGTTGAGAGCTTCAATAGACTGGAATTTTGAAGGCTCTATTCTGCAGGGCAATTGCTTCCCCTCACCCAACTCCTATTCAGCAAGATGACTTGCTAGCAGCCAAGGTTTTCAAAAGCTTTACTTCTCTTGAAGCATTCAATGTTTGACAGTTTAGTTTTGAACACAGATGTTGCTTCACTGATGCAAGTGTCAGCTACCAACAGCCTAAAGCCTATTAAATAGATCTTTTGACTGACAGTAGTGTTGATACACGTACGCCATTTGTATGACAACTAGACTTGCCAGAGAATGGTTCTTGAATAGGTTGCAAGGTGCACCAAAAAACCCAATGAGGTAAAATATGTTTCCTTCTTTAGTATGCTGAAATGGAAGGGAGTTTCCTCTGCTCCAGATAAGTTCTAAGATTGAGACACTAACTTTGCTTCTAGCAGTACTGTTTGTTGTTTTCTCAACCTGCATGTTGCTAGGTGTGCAACACACCCATTAGGAAAAAATCCTAATAAGATCCAAGTTAGCCTGCCTCAAGTGCTTGGAAATTGTGAGGCAGCCCCTCCCACCAGGAGTTGTACTTGTAAGCTAGCTTGCTTTGTCTTGTGGTTGCCAAGCCCTTTATTTGTTTTACAAGCTTCTCTGCCATAAGAGGGCTATGCATTTTAAAATTAAAATCCACAAATGGGTCACCCTATTGACTCCAGATAGGAAGTTTAGGGAAGGAACTAAAGTGTTTATTAAGTGGATCCTGATGTTACTACAAGACAACCCAAGGTTGAGGAGCAGTATGCTTGTGCAGAAATCTCTGAAAATGAGTGAACTTTGTTCAATTTTGTTTGGACAGCCAATATGGTGAGGAAACTCCATATGAATTGGTTTTCCAACAGCATATGACAAAGGCAAGGTCTGAGTTACCTACTCAATTAGAGCCAGTGCAGAATTTATCCTTTGGATAGCATTTGTAATTGGTGTTTTTTAGGAAGAGTAGAAGGCTGGTGTCACAAGGAGATACTGGGCTACATGTAGACTACAGGTCTACAAGTATCAAGACACTGCAAAAGATTTCACAGAGCAAGATTAAGCCTCAGGATTAGTAGGTCTAGCTTAGTTGCTTTGGTTAAGCAGTGAAGCTGTTTGGGACATGGGGAAGAAGTCTACAGATATCAACAACATAGTAAAAATAAGGCTAGACAAGGTCAAGGGAATAGCTGCTTTCTCCAATTGAAGGATCACTTCAAGATCAATACTTACTGGTTGCCAACCTTGAGTTACATGAACTGCACAAGATTCCCTAGAACAAGCTGCTTTGTGGAGCCAAATTTCAATCCCATAAGCTGCAAACATTTGAAATAGGCTTGAGAAAAACCTGATTTTGTCCCCAGCTATTAAGCTGGAACTCAGATGTACAGATGATGTGATCCAACCCCTTTACAGCTCTTCCTGACCTAGGACAGTAAAGAGACAGTGCCCTGCTCAGATGTGTACTGTCCTGACTTGGGAGTTTTCTTTCCATTACTAGAGGCTACTTGTGTGCCAGGCTATCCTAGACAATTACTAGGGAATGTTCCCTTCCTGTGCCCACCCCCCAATTATCTACTAGATGGGTTTTATATAATGGGATGTGAGTAGTTTTACCAATCAGAGTGGATTGATGGCAACATAAAGATTCCCCAAATCAAACATTAAGAAAAGATAGCCACCCCACCCAGACTCAAGAGAATATTATGCGAGTTTGGGCTCTTGACTTGCCAAATTGGAAACAATATTTTCCAACTTTATGATCAACTGCACTACCATTAGCAGCATGCCTGATCTGTACAAACTAGTCCTAACAATTGAGACAGCAGCTGCTGTGATATAAAGCTAGACAGGTTCCAGGCTTAGCCCAGTTTGTTCTTTGTCATACAAGGTATAGACTGGCACACAGCCTATCAGTGCTGCAATTAAATGAGTCAGACAAGCCTACTCCTTGATCAAGGGTGTGACAGGAAGTCATCTACTCAGGGCAACAAAACATTTGCCTATTTTGGCTACCATGTAGTCAAGGACCCACCCACCACTGGTAACAATGAGGAAACAGTGAACACAGCTCCCCTGTCCCCAAGTATACCAGTAAGTGTCAGAGGTCTAGACCAGCTAAGAATTGGGAGACTCCCTGCTACTCACAGCTCCACCAAGTATTTGTTACCAGAGTCACTTAGTGGAATCAAAGCCGGTTGCTCCAGCAATTCATGATCCTCATAAGCCTGGTGTTAATTCACTTACCTTTTGATAGTGCTCCCGTATTTCTACTTTTAATGTGATCTGCCAATAAGAAAGATTCCCTACCTCAGGTTAGAGGCATTAAATACAGTGCTTTGAAGTTGTACTTTCCCCCACAACTCAGAGGTAAAAAAAAACCACACATTTACTTAGATTTCTAGGCCACCCTCTCCTACTACTGCAGCTTGGGGCAGCTTACATCAGTAACAAAAATAATATTTATTTATTTATAGCATTTGTACCCCACCCCTTCTGCAAACAATAAAATATAAAACAGTTTAAAATAATCAACAAGTTAAATATCTCTAAACACAGGGCCCTGGAATACAATTTCAGCATTAAAACAATAAGACAGGGTAGGGGAGAAAACTACAACCCTAACCCACCCGCCCACCCCCCAAAGGCCTGGGCAAACAGCCAGGTTTTACAACTCCACCAGAATGACAACAGGCTTGTGGCCAGGCAAGCTTCCTCCAGAAGGGAGTTCCAAAGGCATGGCCCAGCCACCGAGAACGCCCTCTCCATTGTGGCCCCCAGCTTTACGCGTGGGACCTCCAAGGCAGCACCTCTGGCCGACCACAGGAGCAGCTCTGGGGAACGGAGGGCGAGGCGATCCCTGAGGTACTAGGGGCCCAGACCGTAAAGGACCTTATAGCTCAACACTAAAACCTTGAACCTAGCTCAGCACGCTATTGGCAACCAGTGCAGAGTCCGGAGCACAGGTGTAATATGCTCCCGGCGACCCGTCCCTGTAAGGAGACGAGCTGCCGCATTCTGCACTAGCTGCAGCCTCCGAACCAGGCACAAGGGAAGTCCCACGTAGAGCAGATTGCAGTAGTCCAGCCTCGAGCTGACGAAGGCATAGAGGAGGGAGGCCAGGTCCAGGCCGAAAGGTTTTTAACTCCAATATGCCACGTTGAAGTTAAAAACCTTCCCAATCTCTCCCCCACCCATCACTTCTCTCGCCAAAAGCCCAGCAGAACAACCAAGTCTTACACAGTCTATGGAAAGAGGGAAGGTTTGGGGCCAAGCAGACCTCTGTTGAGAGGGAGCTCCACAGCCTGGGTGCAGCCACTGAGAATGCCCTCCACATTGTCACCAACCAAGATACTCGGGGAACCCCAAGACTGCAGTGGCTAATCCAGGACCCGGGGGTGAGGTGATCCTGCAGATCGGCAAGGCCCAGGCTGTAGAAGGCTTTATAAGCTAAAACCAACAACCTGAATTGGGTCTGGAAAACTATAGGCAGCCAGTGCAGAGACCAGAGCACTGGTGTAATGTGCTTGCAACAACCTGTTCCTGTAAGGAGGCAGGCTGCCGCCATCTGTGCCAGTGGCAATTTCTGGACCATCGCCAAAGGCAGCCCCATGTAGAGCATAGATATCATGATGGCATCTATAATATCCCAAGCATTCTGAGTTTAGGGCAACAGTTTGCATCTTTTTTGTTTAAGAAAAGCTACCCAGGCTTGTGCAGGAAAGTTAGGCTCCCATATAAAATTCTGGCAATATATGCTAATACCTATAATAAAAGTTTTTACTTTAAGGCTAGTACTCTAGAGCCAAGACTGCCAGCCATGCTAGAATTGCAGTTTATTTGGAAGAGTTCCCAGTAGGAACTACTAGATTCTACTTGTGGCCCAATTGAGCTTAAGCAGAAGGCAGATCAGTTCCACTAGCCCCAAGCACCATTACTAAATAGTTAAAAGTCCGTTATTAAGTTTTGATAGCTAGTCATTAACTACACAAGACTGCCAAGAAACACAGGTGCTTAATTCTAGCTACTCAATAGCTCAGCATCTTCCACCAATAGAAAGTCAAGAAGTTTAACATGGTTTAATTATGGATCACAGCTGTACCAGTCCAGTCAGACTTCTGCCTGGAAGCAGCAAAAACTTGACTTCAACTTTAGTGGATAAGAACATTAGTGCCATACTGGGTTAGACCAATGGTCCATTGAGCCCAGCATCCTATCTCCCACAATGGCCAATCTTCATCTCTTGGGAGAAGTACCCAACAGGTCACAATGGACAATTCATTCCCTGTTCCAGTCCCCAACAGCAAGAGGTTACATTCCCAAAGCCTACTTAGCTAACTGCGATTAACGGACCTATCCTCCAAGAACTTACCCAATCCCTTTTTAAGACTAGCTACACTACTGGCCTTGACTACTTCCTCTGGCAGTAAGTTCCATAAGCAATAATACACTCAGTTTTAAATCTGCTGCCAGTTAATTTCATGGAGTGTCCCCTTGTTCTAGTCCTGTTTGAGGGTAAATAACTGCTTCCTATTTAAGTGTTCCATGCCACTCCCCATTCTATAAACCTCTACATATTCCCTCTCAGATGTCTCCCCTCCAAGCTGAGCAACCCCAACCTATCAAGCCTTTCTGCATATGGGAGCCATTTCATACCTGTGATCATTTTTGTTGCCTTTCTCTGTACCTTTTCTAGTACTACTATAGCTCACCAATGCCATGAAAGTAGTATGGCCTAGGAAATGCTAGTTCCCATATACTACTAGGGGAAAGCAAGTAGGTTAATATAGTTAGAAGGAAGCCATATTCTTGCTTAGGGAGCCTAGCTAGAAGAGACTTAACAGGAAGACAGCTGGAGGATACTTCCCATGTTCTGTTGCTAGATTCTCTATGCAATGCTCGCTAAACTATATTCATGGAAACAAGCAGAAGGGATGTAAACAAGGCATGTCTAGTAGAGAACATTCTTCATGTCCTTATTCTCATCCTTGTCCAGTTGGAGCTATAGCATAAAACCACATCACCGTGTGGACAAACTCTTCAAGTTTAGTTGCATCAATTTGTGCAAGAGGGGAAAGGGCTGCAACAATCTATTTCTTTAGGGCAGCAATTCCTCCAAATATGCACAGATGTGCAACATCATTGACCTGTAGCATTAGAATGACTAGCTGTCATTTGGATTTCACTTTGAGTTGTTCCACAAGGAAGTGGTGAAACTTTGCAACAGCAGGATTAGTCTTCATTTTAGTGGCTTTTGAATTTACTGACTGCATTTTAGGTTTAATCAATGTCCGCTTACTTCAAGAATAAAGTTTTTCAACTCCATGCATTAAGATGTATACAGAACTGACCAAGTTTGTCCCATCATAAAAAGGTTATTTGGTGTATTACTGGCCTTTTCTATATGCAACATCTGTTATGTCAACCAAAGCAGTATAGAGCAATGGATCTTTGTACAGATTGCAAAAGAAAAAAAAATTCTGTTCATTTTAACAGGAGTTGAGAAGGTTAGCTTTAAAAAAAAAACAAGCTTTAAAACCCCACTTAGGTTCCCTTCAATCCCCGAAAGAGGCTCAGTTCCAGTAATATGCTAGGCAGGATAGGAGTACATACCATACTACCAGAAAACAGTTAGCTACCAAGATATTGGCAGCTTTCCAGAGAACAGTCCTCCAGGGGATCACAAGCTAGCAGTAGACAGAACACAAGTGTATTTTGACTACCTCATTATGATGTGTTAATAGCACCTGAAGTGAGAAGTATAGAACCTTGCGATTTATACTTTGCTTAAATAGCTGAAACAGGCATACAAGAGAATGCAGCTTTTCCTCCGTTTCTAGAGACTGGTTCTAGACATCAAGGCATTTAAATTACAGAAGAGCAAGGGAGTTTAGTGACCCAGGTCTCCATCATATAAAGGAAGAATTCAACAGGCTCTTCACACCCGAGTTCAGGTATATTGGCATGTTAGGATGGGATGTTTTTGCCAGTCTTGCCAAGTGTACTCTATAGGTAGGGGTCACCCTAAATTCAGGAGTTTTTTTATACAGTGGCATTGTCGGTTAATTAAGACTGCCATATACAATTAGTCAGCTTACTCAAGCAAAATTCAAATTCTGTTACTGAAGCTAATGCAGCATGAAAGGCCAGCTAGCCAGGCTTTTAAGTACAGCTATTACTGTGCTAAGCCACTTCAAGAGACTGCTCTCTACAAGGAAATATTTGTGAAGTACTACTATATATATATTCCCAGAGGGCAAGAAGTCTCAAACAATTGAGTCCCTTACTAACAGCCCTTTTATTATGCTTTTGTTAGTTTGTATACAGGACCCACTCATGTTAGCATTAGTTACCTCTTAGCACCACCATACAGTCTGCTGCAAAGATACTGGAGCAAGTTACTTTAAGAACCAGCTTGTGGCAGCTGTGAAAGGTCTCTCCCCCCCGCCTCCCAGGGGTCAGTTCAGAGGCTACCAGTTTTTCTCCCTATTTTAGAGCTCACAGTGCACTTTCCTTTAAGGGAAGTGTTCTTTACCATCCCCATAAATGAACTTCGCTTCAGTCTTCATGCCACACATCTGCAGTTCATGATCATATTTTGGTCATGTAATTGCATAGTTTGCTCTAGAGACATAACTGCAGAGAGGGTGGAAGCAGTTACAATTCTATTTAGTTTAGTCTTTAAGCTAAGTTGAAACTTTTATAGCTGCCATTTACTTAGTACTGCCGCACATCTATGTTACTACTTTGCAACTGTTGCCAGAGAACAGCAAGGACTTACTATCAACATGCTGCATTAGTACAACTTGCCGTAAGTTAAGGTCCGGTTCCATTCACCATACAAGACTGATTTGTTGAAAAGTTGTTTGGCAGGTCTGGTGTATTTATGGCTTGTAGCTCTATACCGCCATTAAGTCTTCCCATGGGAGACAGCCACAGAAAGGGCTGTGTTGCTGCAGTTTAGCATATCCCATGCAAGCTAAGACACATTCAGCACAAGATTAAACTTATCCATTTTGATAGAACGCTGTTTGCTCCAAGCTTTGGCAAGGGGGCAGGGAATATGCTCAGAACGTAAGCAGGTTGTCATTTACTTTTACCATGAAGTTGCTAGCCAAGATTCAAATATTTGCAATGTAACACTTGAAGTCCCAGCTGCTGTATAAGCATCTTTTCCATTTAATTTTTAAAGCAACCAGAGCAAATTATTTCCTACTTACAACATTCACAGGTTAATGGCTTAATGGAATCAAGCTTCCCAACTCTCACATAGGCATTTACCTAGTTTTCTCATTTCCAAGTTGATGCTACTATCAAGCTGGATGTCTGTGGCATCTTGCCTTTAGTATTCCTCTCTTCTAGAAGAGCCAATATCTACACTTACAGAACAAGGTTTATTAGCTACTTTCCATGTTACTCTGCTCTATTTTGCCAGAGTACTCTGCTACACAAGAGAGCTTCCCAACATGGCACATGCCTCTATGTACAGCCATGCTTGTTTGAGTCACATCTCACCTTAGTCACAATATCCAGTTGCGAGCACAAAATGGGCCTCTATAGAAATCAATCTATAAATTCAGTTAACTGATGGTTGCTTTCTATTAAGGTAATGTTTACAACAAGACTCTTATTTACAACCTATTGTTTGTAAGGCTAGAAAGCCTTGGACATTTTGGGAGATCAGCAATTCCAGTCTGTTCTGTATTTGGAGGTGACACAGTCTTTACCTATCCAAGTGTCACCCATATTTTGGGGACCAAGGCTTAGAAGCTTGAAATTCTTTGGGTCATTGACTCCACTCAGCATGCAAGACCTAATTGACAATTCAAAATTGGCTATTTAAATTTATACTAGATAAGCAGGATGTGATCTGCTGGCTACCTTCATACTAATCTTCCCGCATCAATCTATATTCCTTCAGTTGGTCTGATTAGACCAGAAGACTAAAGCCTTGATCCACCAAGCACTTCCTCTTTAGTGCCACTGAAGCAAGGAGGGCTGCTCCACAGTAAGTGGTGGGTGGGTCACGGCCTTAGCCTCATCTAAGGAAGTTCTCCTGTGGCCTTCAAATTCTCATGCACCTTTTCATACTACTGGAACTCATACTGCTTAACTCATTGTTATCAGTAAGCGATGCATGATATTTGTGGCTATGTGGTTTCAGCTATGATTTTTACTGACTCGCCATACAGTCACAATTTGTATTAAGACTGCACACCCTAGAATCTATTATTGCCTTGTTTAATATTCTAAAGATATAGGAATGCTCAACTACTTCATTCAGAACAGTGTTGCCACTTGAATGCTATAGACTGTTCAGCTGCTCGTCAGGCCAGATTCATGTGTTAAGTTGAAGAACGTGTTGGTATTGCCTATATCAGTACAAGATTTAGACTATTGGTACTCCTTGTCACACCAAATTTAAGTTTCCATAGAAGTTTAGAGGTATCAACTCAGCTGCCAGACATTCATCTCAGCTACACAGTTTCACAAGTCATAAAATCTTGCAATGTCAACTCCAAGTTTACAGCAATATGGCCAAGGTTTGGGGTACTGGTAGAAAGATGGCTCGGCCATCAAGTCAAACAATTTTGCCCTATACGGCTCAAGCCAATGTTATAACACAACTTTAGCACAGCAGTGGAAACCTTTCCTTCCCAAGGACCACTCTGATAGTACACAGTCTAAGGACTGCGTTAGAGTGGGGTCAAAGCTACTTAAGTGTGTTCTCAGGAAGAGGGTCCAGATGATGGATTTGTCCCCTATCCATGCGTTGATGCACTCTTCTCCACTCTTACCCTGAGCTCATCCTCAGCGCATGGGAGAGGGGTTTAAGAACTAGATCCAGGAACTGGAAAGCACACACCACCACCCCCCAGAACAAAAGCTAGCCATGGGCTGCATTTAGCCTCCAGGCCCTAGGTTCCCCACCCCTGGGTTAACATCTTCAGTTCAGGCACCAATACCTACTCCCATTAAGAGGTGCAAAGTTTTACAGCCCATACAAAATCTGAACTGAGCGGTACAGACTCAGTTCAGCATAGTTTCTAAACACAGCAAAGACCAAGAGCCCAAGGGTCTAGCAGTCCTCACCTGTTTCAGCCTCTTCTTAAAAGTCCTGTTCAAATCTGCTTCAGAGGAGCTTTCTGAACCTTTCTGTCTTTTTGCACCCCTCACCCCCAACTCAATTCAGTGATAGAATTTCTGAACTGTGTGGGAATTTAAGGTTAAGAAACTTACCACCTTTTAATGTGGCTTTAAACGAACACCAATCTAACATGCTCATCAACATGCAGCTGCACACTTAACTGCACATAAATGAAACCCCTTTTTCACAACCAATTTTTTAAAAATATTTAATATTAAAACTGGGGTGGCCTTAAAAAGGCATGGCTCACTAAAAAAAGTTAGGTCACTTGTCAAGAACCATGGTCTACATGCTCCCAAAGCCAGTAGATGTGCCCTTACCCAAAAGAAAGCCTGTTCCAACAACTGACCTTTGGGCACTGAAGCAAGAGCGCTATCAACCAAGCTGCGTTATGGAGGCTGCCAGCTTGTTTTTTTAAGCATTTCTAAAGGGCACGCATTTTGGCCTACAGAGCTTCTCTGCTAGACCCCTCTTTCAGAGGCACACCTGCAATACAAGATTTTATTTTATGATCCTCAGTAGAAATTGCCAAGTCTTGAACAGTACAGGCTTTACACATCCCACCTAGAAGCCAAATCCTTGCAGCTGAAAGGAAGTGGCTCTACCTGCGGGGAGGGAGGAAGCTCAGGAAATCCTGTCTCCCTAAGCCAGCCAGTCATTCCTCTTACTTTCCCATGGTTAGCGATGAGCCCAGTCAAGGTCAGCCGAGACCTAAGCGGGCAGGCCAGACTTCCACCCCGACCCCGCATCTCAGGAAGGAGTCCCCGAGACGGGGGGCTCCTGCACTCAAGTGCAGGCAAAGCCAGCTCCCAAATAATGGAGCACAGGGGCCACCGCCAATAGCTCTCCCGCCTCAGGGAGGCACAAGGGGCTCCCAGCAGCTGCTGCTGGCACTAACTGCAGACAAGGCCCCCGGCAGCTAGAGCCGGCTGAGCGAGTTTAGCAGCCACCGCCCCCGGCAGCCCAGAGACACCTGTCCCAGTCCCGCCACTCCCCACGCTGCCGCGCCCTGAAGCAGGGGAGCCGCCTAGCACGGCTGCCCAGGGGCCCAGGCCGCGGAGCTTAGCCTTGGGCTCCCTCAAGAGGCAGCTCTGGGTGAGAGTCCCCCCCGCCCCCCGGGCCAGGGGCACCTTCAGCCACCGGAGCCTCCCCGGCTCCCAGAGGCTAAACGCGCGCACCCCCGCCCCCCTAGCTTGGAGCTCGCCCCCCCGCCCACCGCGCCCCCTAGGCAACCCCCACCCCGTGCAGGACGTGCCCAGCCCGGCCCGGACTCACCGATGGAGACGAGCTTGATGCTCTCCTTCTCCAGGAACTCGAGCGCCACCGAGACGTTCTCGAGCTGCATCTGGCGGAAGGTGGGTCTCTGGTGGTACTTGCGGTACATGCGCTTCTGGCTCAGCACCTCCAGCAGCGCGATCAGCCGCAGCCCGTCGCTCAGGTCGTGCTGCAGGTTGCCGATGCGCTTGTTCACGCAGCGGAGGTGCTCGTTGCACCAGCGGGTGAAGGTGTTCTGCTGGATCCGCTTCCATGGCGCATCCTCGGCCAAGTCCTTCTCGGTCACCGGCATGTTCGGCTCCTGTTCGGGGACGCTCTGGGCCACGGCGGGCTGCTCCGGTCTCTGGCTCTGCTGCTGGCTGCTCCCGCTCCAGTCTCTGCCACCGCGAGCCGCCTGGCCCCGCGCCTGCGTGCTCATGCTGGCTGCTCCGCCTCCTCGCGGTAATGAGCAGGCAGTCCCACCCGAGCCGGGCGGGCGGGCTCCGGGCTCTTTCGCTGCTGCTAGGTCACTGCCAAGCGCAAGCGGACAAAGTCTGCAGAAAACAGAGCAGTGTGGCGTTAGCGACCCTTCCGTCCCCGGGCACCGCTCATCCACAAATGGCTCCGTAGAGGCTGCTTTGCCGCCCTCCTCCAGAGCTTTAAATACCGCTGCGGCCGCCAGGCTTGGGCCCTGAGCAGCGAGGGAGGAGGCCCGGAGGCGAGCACAGCTGCTCTGAGGTTAGCCAAATAAAGATTATAATTGCTGCCCGGGCCCCAAGCAATCAGAGGCGAGAAACGTCTCCAGCCCCCCACGCTGGCCAAGGCAGCAGGCTCCTTGAGCCCCACAACAATTGGTACTGCCCCTCATTTGTCTCAGAATATCAGTTCTTCTGGGTATAGCGAAGCGGTTTATTCTCTGTTTTCTAACAGGGGGCTTCTAGTTACAAGACTGACAGCTCTTTGTGACAGGTTCTGAGTGGTGTAGTCCTACATCCACTGAAGTCAATGGCAAAATTCCCATTGATTTAGTGGTGTAGGATTGAATTTAATGGGCAGATAGATTTTCTCAGGTGAGTGGGGGGGGAACAAAAAAAAATGTTTATTTATTTTATTTATTTATTTTATAGATTTTTACCCCGCCCCTCCTGCCATGCAGCTCGGGGCGGCTTCCAAACATTAAAATACAATAAAATCAATTTAAAATTATCATAAATATTATAAAATATAAAACAGGGCTAAGATACAGTATAAAAACCAAAAATAGGTGGGGGAACTAAAAAACCCCACCCACCCTCCCTCCCTCCCAAAGGCCTGGGCGAACAGCCAGGTCTTGCAATTTCGTCAGAATGTTAAAAGGCTTGGGGCCAGGCGAGCTTCCTCCGGAAGGGAGTTCCACAGCCGCGGCCCCACCACCGGGAATGCCCTCTCCATTGTGGCCCCCCGCTTAACACGGGGGACCTCCAGGAAGGCACCCCCGGCAGACCGCAGGAGCCGCTCTGGGGCGCGGGGGGCGAGGCGGTCCCTAAGGTATGTGGGTAAACTAGTGAGTAAACGTAGTATTCCCGAGGATAAATCCTTAAACTCTCTTACCTTCTACTTCAATGCTGAGGGAAGGGGCATAGCTAGGTTGGAATAGGCCTGGTTGGGGAGATGGGATGACTTCCGCCCCTCCCAGGGAATGAAGCTGCACCAGGAAGTGTGGGCCTATCCTTATAGCTATACCATTGGCTAAGGTTCCCCAAAGTTTTGCTTGTGTGACCCCATTTTGTGGTTTAAATATAATCCCATGATATATAATCCCCAAGCCTTTTAGCTACAGACAGACTCTGGCCCCTGCAGGCAGCTGCCAAAGGCTGTCAGCTAGCTGCTGTTCAGAAGCCAGAGGCTGGGGTTGGACCTATTTTATTTTTGTTTTAAATGGATTTTAGAGGGATATGGAATGAGGAAATTTTGGTGGGAGAGGGTAGGGGTGAGAGGGGGTTATGGGCATAGGGAAGTGAGGGTATGCCATGGCCCTCTGATGAGAGGAGGTGCAGCATGGGGGGGGGCAGGGATGGGAAGTAGTGCCACAGCCCCCCAGTGAGGGGGGATATGGGCAGAGATGATGGGGGGGAGATGGTTTGTGCCATCCCCCCATCAGTGAGGGGGTATAGGCATGAGGATGTGGGGAAGAGGGTTGTGCCATGGCCCCCTGGTGAGGGGGGTACAAGTATGGGGTGTGGGTGTGTGTCTGGGTTCCCTGCCTGCCTCTCTAGCCAACTATTTCCGGGATGTCAGGAGTGGGGAGTGGCCTCTGGATTCTTTTGGAGCTGAGGGAGGGGGGATCTCCTTGAGGAGGAGTCATTGTGGAGCTGCTGAACCAATTGGGATCATGCTGGGCATGGAGAGAGATGGCAGCAAGGGGGCAGGAGGAAAAGTCATCTTGGGTTCAAGGGGCAAACATTTGGTTTCTGTTCCCCTGTCCTGTTCTCCCCATCTTGGGATATTTGGAGGCTGAGTTCAGTGGAGCCTCTGATCAGTCACTGATGCTGCTTAATGCGAGGTCAGTGGCTAATAGAATATCTACCACCCATGATCTTATTCCGGATGAGGCCGCTGACCTTGTATGCTTTACCAAGACCTCGTTGGGTGAGGCTTCTGGGCCTCCCTTGGCCCAGATGGTTCCAGCTGGGTTCTCAATACAGCATCAGTCATGGGGAGGGCTGGGAGGACAGAGTGGTGGTGATCTGTAAAGGTAATCTAGTCTATCAAAGGTACCCAGTGTCTGACTGGCCCAACACAGAGTGTGTCCACCTTGTGTTTGAGGCCCGAGATAGATGGAGAATTCTGCTGGTGTATCGACCACCCCACTGCACAGCAGACTCCCTGACTGCTCTAGCCAAGCTGGTCTCAGAGGTGGTGTTGAGTTCACCCAGACTTCTTGTCTTGGGCATTTCAATATACATGCTGAGGCCAGCCTTTCAGGGGCAGAGGAGGATTTCATGGCTGTCATGACAACCATGGATCTATCCCAGATAATATCTGGCCTGACATATGAAGTTGGACAGATGTTGGATCTTATGTTCTGCATTGGCCTGGAAACAGGGGTTCCAATTACTGGGGGTGTTATGACACAGTTGTCATGTTCACAGAATCATAGACTCATACAGTTGGAAGTGATATCAGAGGTCATCTAGTCCAACCCCCTACACAATGCAGGAAAATTGCAGCTACAACATCTCCGAAAGATGGCAGTATGTTACAACCAGTGCTCCCTAAGTTTTTGGTTTTGATATATGATTTTTGCCTTATTTCTTATGATTTTTTTTAACCTGCCCTGTTTTAGATTGTGCTTTGACCTCAGTGCGAACCCGGCAGACTTTGGCCACAAGAGTCCTGGACTGATTGAGGGGGGATCGCTATAGAATGCAGGCCCACTTCATCAGATTGATAATTAGCATCAACCTGGCTTTAGCAACCCACCCTGTATTGTTGAGCTCGGCAGCGTCAGGAAGGACGTGTCCCATTGCACCTGGAGAAGGGTGATCTAATCAGGCTGTGATCTGCATCCAAGACAAAGGGTGACTGCACAGCCTGAGCCTAAATCAATCAGGGATGGGAGCGGGCAGGAATGCTCCTTGGGAACTCTATCTTGGCAGGCCTGGCCTGGGTGAGGCATATAGGAGGCACCTCTTGGTAGTGCATTTTTCTTTGATTACCGTTTTTTGTAAAGCAAAAGCAACTGCAATGTCCTTTTGTGAAATACTGGAGCTCCTTTTCAGAAAACTTCCTAAATTTAATCCAATTTTGTTCTTGGTCTTCACACACCCACAATTTTGGTATAAATACAGTCCCTTCAGAGTCCCAGTTAGTTCAGTCGGTCTGATCCTCCCAGACTGGCTGTTCTCACGGCTGCTGTTCTCACAGCGGCTACTGAAGCTAAGATCACTGCTGCTAAGATCACTGAAACGGAAATCACTGAAGCTGAAATCACTGCCATGCTGTCTTGCTTGCCCAGATAGAATTCAGAAGGACTCCTGATAGCGAGTCCTTCTGTCCATTTTGCTGCCATTCTGTCGCCTGACCTCTGAGTAGGCATAAGGGAACTCCCACCTGTCTGCCTTATGGAGACACAGTTAGGCTCTCTTGCAACTCTAGCCAACGCACCCCCAACTGTGTGTTGGGCTTGAGTGACTCAGTGGGCTAAGCCCACAGACTTCTTCCCTCCTCGGATCACTACTCCAGTCCCCCCCCCCCCCCCCTCGTCCGCCAGGGAGGCGGCCTGGTGCTACTGTACTGTCTGATTTGGGAAAGGGGCTATAAAGGATCCACTCCTTTGCCCTCCCTCAGAACAGGACATTTTAGGTAAGATGAAGCGCTTTGTCTTTCTTCTCTTCCCCTTCTTTTGAATCTCCCATTGTTTGTGCCTTGGCACAGGCAGACCTCTCTCTCTCTCTCCCTCTCCCCTAAATTAGGAACTTCCTTTAGAAACCAACCCATGCTGCATCCTTGTGCATTTATCTAATTGATTTGAGTGTCTATTATTATGCTTTTTGTTTTTATGTACCCCCTTTTTGTCCCCGCAATAAATTGAAAACTCTATGTTGCACCCTAAGGTGTCTCTCCCCTCTTTTTAATTCCCTGGGTGATGCTGCCAATTTACACTCAAAAGATCCCGAATGCTCGTGTGCCCTATTCAAAACGGTGAGCATTTTTGAGCCCACGCCTGGCCACTGGGACCCACTCCTCAGGGAGACCCTGTGCACACGCATGGAAAAGGGACACGTGTTGACATGTATAGCCTCTGTTTGAAAACCTCCAGCAAAAGGAGAGCCCACCCCCTCCTTAGGCAATTTGTTCCACTGCTTTCTGGTAATTTTCTAGTCTTTTAATTTGAGCCCATTATTTCTAGTCTTGCCTCCAGAGGCAAAAAAGAACAAATCTTTGCCACCCTCTCTGTGGCAGCCCTTCAGGTAATGAATGATTGCTATCATGTCTCCCCTTAGTCTTCTCTAGGCTAAAGCATACCCAGCTCCTTCAACCTTTCCTCATAGTACTTGGTTTCCAGACCCCCTGGCCATCTTTGTTGCCCTCCTCTGAACCCGTTCCAATTTGTCAATATCCTTCTTAAAGTGTGGCATCCAAAACGTCTGACTAGTGCAATTTATTACTTCTCGTGACTTGGAAACAATGTTTCTGTTAATATGGCATTAGCCTTTCAATTGTTGATCAGCTACAATTCCCAAATCCTTTCGCATGTATTGCTGCCAAGCCAGGTATCCTCCATCCTGTATTTGAACATTTGATTTTTCTCACCTAAATGCAGAATTTTACATTTATCTCTGTTGAACTTCATTTTGTTAGTTTCAGCCCAGTTTTCCAACTTATCCAGATCACTTTGAATTTGATGTCTGTCTTTTAAGGGTCAACCATTACCTTCTGAGGGCCCAGATCCCTAGCCTTCCTTTGCCCCTGTCGGGGGGGGGGGGGGGGCAGTTAGGATGGTCTGCCCCCAGAGACTAATGGATCCAACAGGATTCCAGAACTCTCTGGGGGATTTACCCACTGACCTTGACAGCCTCTCTTGATGGCTTGGTTGATTATGCCATGCTGACCCAGGCTATCGACACGGTGGTACCCAGGCATCCACTTTCTCCACTGTGGCAGTGCAGGTCTCCCTAGTATACGGAGGACCTGAAACTGCTAAAGTGAAAGGGTAGGCGGTTAGAGTGCACGTGGCGCTTGACTCATGCCAACCAACTGTGGCATAGATCCTTTTTGAAAGACCATGGCATGGCTCTGGCAGCGGACGCAGGTCCATGCATGTTGGCAGAGCCGGCAGGGCTGGCTCCGCAAACAGCTGACATAGTCGGGGAGGAGTCCCGGCTCCCGCCGACAGGTGCAGGAGAGACGGGGCCCTCCAGCACACTGCGCCACTCCGCGTGCTTATATGCAAAAAGGGGTGGGGCTAACACATTATAAGGAGGGGCCAGAGACACAGCTAACGCCAGTGATCAGCATTGCTGTAAGGAACTGGCGCCCTTTGGATCGTGTGTCCGTGTAACTAGCGTGATAAACTTGGTGTGTGAGTGGCTCGGTGTCTGTGGTGACGGGTTGGTTGGAGAGTAAGGAGTGTGTGCAAGTGTTGGTGTCTGTGATTGTGGTGACCGGGGTTTTGCCCCTATAGAACCTTTAAGTGCATGTTTGTTTGTAGTGCGTGTGATTACACTCATCCTACCCGCTGCCTCTAGACCCTTCCCACCACATCTCCCTGGGTAAGTGCACTCTTTGGATTTCCTTCCCCCTTATCCTGGGTCCCTTCCCCTCAATTTTGTATGCATCCCTTCTTCCCTCTCGTCACTGTATGGGTATGAGTGGTGGTGAGGTTGGTTGAGGGTGTGATTGGTGCATGGGACACATGTACAGAGTGGAAGGGTTCCACTCCGGGCCTTGCTGTCCCGTCCCCCCCCACACACACAATGATGATCTGGCCTTATCCCATATGGGATTAGTTGGGCCAATTAAGATCCTAAGGGGTTGTTTTCCTCGGACTAACTTGTGGAACCCTTTGGTGTGCATTTGTGTGGACCTTCCTGAGTGGGCTCTGTGTGCACGTGTGGTCCCCGGGTCCTGTCCCGTTCCCCCCTACCCTAACAGTGGTGAATAGCTTATTAAAACCTAGCTGTCTCCACCTGGAGTTAGAGATATTAGCTGCCCACTGTGACAAGTTTGCCACCTACTTTGCAGATAAAGTCGCTCATATTTGGCATGACTTGAGAACTGCCAGATTGGGTGCAGAGTCACAGAGGTCAGGGTTGGGGATGCTTGGTCTTGTCCAGTTTGCTTGGATCAGCTTCAGTTATTCTCGCCCACCAATGCAGATGTTGTGCTTGGAGTTGTGCGGGCAAGCAGTTGTGAACTAGATCCATGTCCATCCTGGCTGGTGAAAGCTAGCCAGCAGACACAGTGGCTGTTGCTGGTTCAGGTTGCTGTTGCTGGCTGCCTTCCTTTGGGGGGGCAGGGTGCCTGATGGCCTCAAATTGTCCAATCCCTGCTCAAGAAACCATCTCTTGATGTTGACTCCCCTGCCAGCTATCGCCCCATCTCTAATCTTCCCTTTTTAGGGAAGGATATTGAATGGGTGGTTGCCTCACAGTTTCAGGTGCATCGCGATGCTATTGGATTCCTGGGTCCATGTCAGCCAGACTTTCATCCTGGACATGGCACTGAGACTGTGCTTGTGGCCTTGGTTGACAGTCTCCACATGGAAATCATCAGGGGTAATTGTACTCTGTTGATTTTGTTAGATCTTTCGGCGGTCTTTGATTTAGTTGATCGTGGGGTGTTGTTGACACAACTGCAGGACCTGGCAGGTGTTTGCAGGACTGCTTTTGAGTGGTTCTGCTCATTCTTGGTTGGGCGAACCTAGAGGATAGTGATGGGTGGTGGCCCAGGCTCATCGTCCCCTTTGGAGCTCCCTTTTCGGGTCCCGCAGGGTTCTATCTGGTCTCCACTCCTGTTCAGTGTGTATCTGCAGCCCTTATTCCGAGTTTTGGAGTGAAGTGCCATCAGTATGTGGATGACACCTAACTCTTGGTCTCTTTTTCCCATCTGACCCAGGTCCTGCAGTCTCAGTGCTTACCCAGTGCCTGGCTGCTGTTGAAGACAGGATGTGGGCAAGCCGATTGAAGGTGAATCCAGACAAGACTGAGGTGATGATGGTTGGCCAGGGGGATATAGGAACCCCTGTTATTGATGGAGTTTAGCCTCTTTTGGTCACTGAGGTTAGCAGCCTTGGGTGCTCTTGGATCTACTTCTGTGCTTGGATTGCTAGGTTGCAGCAGTGGCCAGGAGCCCTTTTCACCAACTTCATCAGATGAGAAGGCTGCAAACTTTTTGATCAGATTTGGATTTGGCCACCATCATCCATGACTTTGTAACCTCAAGGCTAGACTACTGCAATGTGCTCTACGTGGGTCTGCCTTAGATGCCTGTTCAGAAGCTTTAGCTGGTGCAGAACGCAGTGGCCTGCCTTCTCTTGGGGGTGGGTCATCGGGAGCACATTACACCAGTGCTCCAGAGATTGCACTGACTGCCAATAGCTTTCCAGGCACAATTCAAGGTGCTGGTTTGGACCTAAAGTCCTAAACATCTTGGGCTCCAGGAGGTATCTGAAAGACCACCCCTTCCCTTAAGTTCAGTTGCAGCCTCTGAGGTTGGCTGGGAGCACCCTCTTGTGAGTACCATCTGCAGAAAGGTGTTCTTGGTGGCTGCCCCAGTTATGAAACTCCTAAACCTGGTCCTGTTAGTCTTCCAAAAGAGATGTAAGCCCTTTTTGTTTCAGCTGGCATTTGGCAGGCAGGGACGGGGATGGGTGGAGAGTATAGGGAAAAGGTTGGTGGATGGGGGGGGCTAATTTTAGGGGGGCTAATTTTAGTTGTTTTATATGTTTTTATATTTTGTAGGCTGCCCTAAGTCTATCTGAAAGGGTGGGGTAAAAATTAGAGTAAATAAATAAAACAGCAATCACTGTTAAATTCTCTGGGGTTACAAAAACCTAACATGTGACCTTGGACACATCACAGGCCCTTTTCGCACAGACACTCTAACACTGATAAAATGGGTGTTACATTTTATTATACATATTGCAGGTGTGAAAAGGGACACTGTCTCTCTTTCTCTCTTTGCCTCAGTTCCTTATCTGTAAAATAAGGTACACATCCTTTCCTTGCAGGAGTTGTAAGACTAAATATATTAAAGATTGTAAGGCACCATATACTAGGGGAATAGAGGTCAGATAAACCAACAAGATAGATAATTATGCTCAGACAGTGCTGCTTAGCACAGTGGGACCCTGATCTGATCGAAGCTCCATAGCATTATTAGGACAGATTCTGTGCTTACCTCTTTTTCACACTTGTGTCCTGATCCTACTTAGTTCAGTCAATCATTTATTAGTGATTAGACATATATATAAATACATTAAAAATATCATTACAACAATACAAAAATAAACGTTAGAACAGTACAAAGTGAGCCTCTTGTAGATCAACCATCAGTCAACAGTTTCCTCTGCTGAAAAATTAGAAAAGCGTAAGTAGCTATCGATTTAATAGTTATAGGGTTCTTTGATGATAAAAGCAATTTCACTTTGTAAGGTATTGAGGGGAAAAAAATTATCTACTAGCAGTGGCATAATCCATTGCAACCTCAATTCAAAATAAAATGTACAATCAAATAAACATGAATTATATCCTCTACTTTTCCAGAGCCACAAGGACACAAGCGTTGAATATAAGAGGCTTTTGAGTAACGTCCATGAAGCACAACCAAATCAAATAATTGAAATCTAAGCCAGGTCTAGGATCTCCATAAGGAGGGGTTGGACAGTTGTACCAGGTAACTTTCCATTTGGCAGCTTGATTTCAGCTCTTGCTACCATAAGGCTATTTTCTGTAATCGATTGTTGGTCCAATCCTCCTGCCAGGCCATATCCAATACTCTCTGCTTAATAATAGAACTTCAGTGGGCATGCAATTTCTCAAGCAGAAACGAATAAGAGAGTCCCAGCCTTGCAAGTACAGTGTTTATTGTCATGGATAAGAACTACGACCCTGAAAATCTGACTGCTCTCTAAGGCAAAGATGAGGTAGTCGATCAGAAGTCAAATTGTAAATTCTAGACCAAAATTTCAGAGCTCTGACAGTAGCTCTACCATGCGCTGACGGAGTGGCCATTTCCATGTGTATCATTGAACCTGGGACATTAGCAGGCAAGAATAGAAGCCTTCTCAAAAATTTATTTTGTACCAGGTCCAGATTATTTACTAATGCATGGAGTCAAATAGATTAATTATGCCAGGGGCTTAGCGTCAAAAACCTTAAAGACTAGCCCTACTTAGTTTTACTGCCAACATTCTATCCAATAGCAAAATTAAGCATACACATAAGTGTTTGCAAGATCAGGATATTGTTGGGAGACCATGGTCAAGTCACTTAACTGTGAATCAAGTTCTTCATCTGTTAGATGGGAATAATACTTCCCTAGCTTGCCAGAATGTGGTGAGGCTTCATTCAGTAGATAATGTTTGCAAAGTTCTTCTAGAACGTTGCATGAAAATAAGCCCTAGATAAAGGCAGGGTAGCAGGCAGCTGCTGGGTTTGATTTTTTTCAAATATTCTAAAATGCCATAAACTATTCCAATACATGATTCTTAAATGACAGATCTCAATAAAATCCAACGGATGCAAGGCTAGAAGTGAAACACCCTTGTTTTTCAGTCAGTAGCTGTTTCATTTTGAATGTCTCCACCCCATTATTTGAATTGAAAGTGTCTGTTCCCAGACAGTGACAATAAGTCACAGTTAGATCCTGCTTGATCAGCTTCCAGAAATTGCATTGCATAGAGCTATGGAAGCAGCACTTGAAAAAACACCAACAAGCAAGAATCGGCAGCCTTTTATATACACAACTGCACTGTTATGACACAAGGTAAAAGCAGATGTGATGGTGGCCCGCTTAGGCCCGCGGGCCACCAGCATGTCTGGTTTTGTGCCGCCAGATATTGGCCCAGGATTTTCCTAGCCTGGGCTCTGACTTCAGAGAAACCCCCGAAGTTACAGCCTGCGGTAAGACCCACCCAACTGGGCCACAGCGCGCTAGAATGTATGTTGTGTCCTGCCATGACCTGGCCCTGATTGGGCCCGCCATGGCTGGTCATCATTGGCTACCATGGCTGCCTGACATGGCGGAGGGTGGGTGCTGGGAGTGGCACAGGGCCAGGGCTGGCCGCCCACGTCTGTTGAAGCCCTCCCCCACCATGGGAAGCGGGGCGGCAGCCCGGGTATGTATGGTGGGTGTCCTGACATGGGCTGGACCGTAGCTTCCGAGCCCGGGTCACTGCTGCACCAGCCGCACGTCTATTTTTACCTACAGGTCCCTGCTTGAGCATGATGAGCCACATGCTGATATATATAGTGGTCCCCTGCATGTGGAAACAGCTTGCAAGATCCAGGTTCTAGTAATTAATCCATACTGGGGTTTTACCCTGATTGTAGTAACTGTTAGCCGTTTAAAGTGTAGTTGCACTAGTGCAAATTCTTAGCATACACGTGTAGAAAAAATATCATTTGTATGAACAGAGTTGAACTCAAATTCAAGCCCAAAATTGAGGCGTAGCTTCCATGGAGGGAGGGGGCTCAGTTGAGCCCGGACCCCAGATTCTGAGGGGCCCTCTGCAACAGAGATGGCTCCGAACATTCTCACCAATACCCACCCTTCCAGCCTCGCATAGAATTTTTTCCTTCTATTTTTAGAAAGGGATGGGAGGAACTGTCAGCCTAAATTTCCCCCCACCCCCATTGGTAGCAAAGCCCCGGCAGCCACCTGTCCTAGCTTGTCCTCCCCATGTGCCGATCAGAAGGTTGTTGCCTTGTAAAGAAGGTTTTTCGAGATGGCTCCCAACATTCTCACAACTGGGTTGTGCAGTCGCTTACCCTATTCAAATAATAGCCACATGATGGTCTCAAGCTCCTGTAGTATAAAAAGTGCGCTTCCCCTCAGAATGACAGTTCTGGTGAGAATGTTCGGAGCCATCTCAAAGAACCTTATTTACAAGGTAGCAACCTTCTGTTCTTCGAGTGGCTCCTCACATGCTATTTTTACTAAATATGAACGTGCTTGTGTGATCAAGTATTGTTAATAGCATGCAGCTATTTTGATGTGGCCCAGAGGTT